>OX608079.1:97518356-98115748 GCA_951509765.1 Sphenella marginata
AGTAGTAGGTTCTTTGCTTTTTATATACTTCTCATTTTCTCACTCCCCCCAAAATAACAAGGTCTTCGATTACTTACTCAGTCCCAAGTAGCCACCCCTTTACTTCTCCATTGACCACTCAGCCCAAAGCAGTCATGCCTAGGATGTGGTTGTATCTGTATTGTATGATGTCGAACTAGTAGGGTTAATACTAAGCTTTTTTAACCTGTCGACAAAATATATCGTTATAAATATATCGAAGGCGAAAAATTTTAGCAATATCCCGCTTACTCTGCTTTGGTTCTCGTAACAGGTACGTCTTCTTTTTCCATTAAAATGTCCACAATCTGGATTATTTTTTGGAATGATTATGTGAAAAGGCTATGAATTAATGATCGTTTTACAGTAATCGATTATTTTTTGACAATCGATATTTTTTTTATCGATTTTGAAAACATATATTTAGTCAAATTTATTATTTAAATAAAATAAATTATTTTAATTATAATTTGTTACTGTAAGAAAGAAAAATCTCTTTTTCAATTTCGAATCTTTTGACTCCAATAAAATCGAACGTTTTCTAGATTTCTCACAGAAACGGGCTACTGTGGTTATTGTAACTTAATATCGTCCATTAATTAATTCTAAACTATAGTTGGTAATACATAAAATATACATTTGTCGCCAAAAAAAATTGATTTATCGATTGCAAGCAAATCGATTTATACCTAAACAAAGTAATCGAAAAGCCACATCCCTACTTTGTAGTTCTATTTAATATACACGTCAGCTTCCTCTGCTCGCTACCATGACGTCTCTAACCGTCTCCCAACAATGCTTCATAGTTTCAATACAAAGAAAGTTTTAAGTCTCTGTATTTTGCAATTTCTCTTCTTCCGCAAAAATTTTAAAAAGAAAAAGACTTTTAATTTATGTAGATCTTCGAATACCGTAAGTAGAACGTGAGCATGCCAAAGCTAGTAAAATATAAAATGCATAAATAATAATTTGAAGTGAATTAGTTAAATAAAAATAAAAAGCCACGTGACTTGAGAGCACTGCAACATTCATAAAGTATCTGCGTAATAAAGTTAACTTAAGCAGGCGAAATGAAATTAAAATAAAAAAAGATGAAAGAAAACAAGCAAAACAACACCGAGGCTGAGGCTGAGGCAAAAACCAACTCGTACTAAATATAGTTGGTAATAGCAAGGAATTACGCACACATAAACATACAAACAAGAGAAGCACTACCTAGAAATCGGGAGCAGCCAGGAGCTAGTACCTACAAGTACAAACATTGAAGTCAACGAAGCATCAATCGCTAGCGTAACGGCAATAAAAACACACGACAAACATAACGAATGACATTAGAGGCGACGATTTGAGCTTGTAAAATGTTGAAGTAGCGTTGACTGAGATGCTCAAGCTGATCTACTTATGAGATACTTAACGGTTTAAGTATTAGAGACTACTATAAAGATGTTGACAACAATGATGATGTGCAAGGAGCTTAGCGCGGCGGGGTATGACACACAAAAAGTGTGATGACTGAGTTGAAAAACAAGTGCCGTTAGAATTGTGCATTATTTGTATACCCAACCAAAGATACTGAGTAATTAAAATGGCTGCAGTAATTGGACACTGTTTTCTGAACAACCAAACTCAAACTACCAGCAACCGATCTGAGTTGTCTTTGTCATACTTAGAGAGCAGGGAGCCAATTTCCACCTGAGATCCGTAACGCGTGATTCTAGCTATCATCGCCTTATTGGAGAGGTTTCTCCCCATTGTAGCGGAAATGGTTTGCTTGACTTCCCCTGATTTTTGGGTGGTTTTCAAAATGACTACTGGTCTATATCGAATTGAAAGATGCCGCTTTGGAACCATTAGGTCTCCAAGTATTCCAATGAAAGTCCAAAAGCTCTTTTCACTGGATCGTATTATGCTTAAGAGCAGAAAAGTAGTGGCTAGGAAGATTTTCTGTCAACAGTCTCATTCTGCCGCAGAGGAAGAGAGCTGTCCACTCTATTGGAAAAGGCAGGTAGAGTATGACTCGGCTCCATGAACATGTCTAGAGCCTGCCTAAGACCCATCTTATGTTATCCACTTTCCATAACACGATCACTATGCACCAAAGCATGAGCAATGATGTGCGAAAAGAATGCAGCTTTCAGTGGCTACAGGAATCCCTACACATGAGTTCCTTTGTCTTAAATGTGTGTGAAGTAGCAGTTAGCATTCCAATGGCGAAAATCTCGAACGCATTGCTTGCAAGACTCTAGATGAATTAGAAAGATGAAAAGAGTACCAACCTGTAGCTATTCTGAAAAGACCCCATTTAATCTTGGACCCGTCTCTATATAGTGAAAGAGCTTCTTGCTTTACTCTCTACCACAGTCAGCCGCTATGACAGAAGGACAATGTAATGGCCCAAGAAGATGCTTAGAATATTACGTGTTCTGGTAGGATATGATTGTCCTTATTTTAGAGAAACTGGGTATATAACTACTAACCACTTTCCAAGTACATACATACTTACATAAATACGAAAGGCTGTGCTGTGAAACAAAAGAATAAAATATTGAAGTATCTGAAGACTAAGAAAATTCTAAATAAATTTTAAAGCTGGACAAGCTTTGGGTTAGTGCGCACATTGAGGACATTCATGCAAGTAGTAGCTGCGACTGTGGCTGCAATTGCTGAGTAATAAATAAGTTGTTCTGCGAGGAGCAAAGAAACAAATGAAGCAATAACTGTGTAATCTGTAAGGATAAATGAATTTAGAGCACGATGGCAAAGCTACAGAATAGATACATACATACGTACATACAAATCTAAATATAAATGTAATAATAATATTAGTATTAACGAATGTATTGTGTATTGAAGTAAAATGCAGGCGATCCAGGTACTAGTTTACAACTACTCACAGAAGAAGGAGGTACGAAGTTTGAACATAAAATATTAGAGACCGCTTTCCATAGCTAGATGCTACGCAAGTGTTGTATACAGAATTCGACGCAGGGGCAGAAAGTAACAGAAAGCCCCGACGGTTTTTTCCATAGGGTATAAGTGGTTCAGTACTTTCGATAAGACGAACAAAGACTCCAACGTAATTTGTTAATGTTCTTGGCCAAGAGGTGCAAGCCGACGTCTACACTAGCTTAAGTGCGTCACTAAACGAAAGGTTAATACAATCCTATTCCCAGCAGTGCAAGTTGTAGCTTCAGCCAGATAGCCGCCAACTAACGCCACACGCCATTAGACAGAATCAAGATGCCTTAGTAAGAGAGCCTTTCCTTGAGGAAGATCATAGCAAATGTTTTTAAAGCTTTCCATTAGTCGAAATGTGGCTAAAGGAATGATGTAAGCATCTGGTTGATAGCTATGTAGAAATAAGGGCTTTTTGGATATGTCAATTTACAAGCGAGAATGGTTTTAATAACTCTCGACGTCTTCGACGAGACGTCTTGTCGGCAATTGGTAAACTTTCGATCTATTTGTAAGTAAATTTGGATAAGCCAACGACTTGAAAGTCGGTACCTGGAGGCTAAGTGAGCTCAAACTTCTTTCGTCCATATTTTGCTCTGCTGCCGAAATCGGTTGACGAGAGTGGAGACTCTATTGGAAGGAGCTTCTTATTTTAACTGCCAGAGCTTTTTCCCATTCTCTAGCTCCACAATTATACTTTCCGTATCCACCTTTATACCTTCAGCTTCCACCTTATCTTTTGCACTCTTTTCTTCTTCATTTTCCCCTTTTTTGCATATTTTATACTGGAATTAGAGAAATCGTCCCAGTGGATTGGCTGCTTTGTTCAAACCAAGTTTTTTTGATTTCATTTTATAAATTTTATGGTTAAAGTCGGTTGACCAGTTCCGCGTTGGTTTCACACCAGTTAAATGGTAGTTTACGACAATTTGGTTTGACTGCGCGGTATATCGAACATGCAATGTTGCCACTCTCTATGCTGCCAGTGGGTTTTGAGTGGATGAGTGGGTGTTGCAATCAGTTGCATGGGATGAACTCACGCAATTAAGGATGCAATAGTACGAACAGCAGGTGAAAAGATACAAATAAAAGCATAATTAAACGACACACATACAAACGTATAAATAAGTAAAGTTTATGGCAAATGTTGCAACACAACCAATAAATATGGCAAACAACAACTAAAACTTTGTACATACAACCATAAACATTTAAACAAAATGTGTTTGTACAACAAGAATTATTTTGTGCTAATGGAAATGGTGGAAACAGCTGCAACATAAAAACATGAGAATTACTACAACAGCAAAAACAATTATAATTATATGCCATATCAACGCCTGCAGCCCACAGTCGAGTAGCGCCAATAAATACATAGCGAAGGCTATGGAGCTGCAAAGAATTTGTTGTTGTTGTACATTTTGTATGTTGTTGTTACAAGCAGCATGCAGTGGCATTTGGGCGCCAAGCTGTAAGCGAGCTAAAAGAACTAGCAAGGGAAATAGCAGCAATTACAGCAGCAAACAATAAGAAAGTAGCAACAACAACAATATTGGACAAAGCTTTTATTGGATTGAGAGAGGGGGAGAAAGGAAATTCTTCAAAGTTTATTGTTATTGAAACAAAAAATTAAAAGGGCAATCAAATTAAAAGCACTTAAGCGAAATTACAACAAACTAAAAACAATTTATTAGTACGAGTATATGAGCAGAAAACACACAGAAAATACTTGTGTTAGTGTTGAAAGACCGTAAAAGAGCTTGCTGAGTGCTCTTCAAAATTTATTAGTTGCAACATAATTTTATGGCGTGTAACCCAGTAACAAAAGCGGATTTGCCGTTCACTCAAAGTCGGGGAAAAACTTCACGTTAGAACTGAGAAGCTGAGAACTGCTATTGTGGTACTAACAATGGTAGGACGCCCGGTCTGCAAAAAAAACTGGAAAAATTGAGTACCTATCTCCATGATCAAAAACAAAGCGAAGTTTGAGGGGTCAAGTTTTTCCCAATGCGTTTTGGGAGGCACGCCACTGTTGACAGATAAACTCTTGAGACTAGAAAGGACTTCGTCTATTTGTTAAGAGCGAAAATTATATCAGCCGGGAAATTAAAGTGAGAATCCGTCTTGCAAGTGCTACTCTGGGTTGAGTAGGAAGTTAAACACAATCACGTGTTAAAGTTTCTTATCATAAATGTCTCAAGAATTCTTCAAGAAAACATTTCCCCAGAATATTTATGGTTACGATGTTTACTATGACTAAAAATTGAAGATGTACTCCACGAGCTTCTATATCTAAGTCATGGTAAGCTCAAATACGCCGTGGCACAAAAGTTGGACCTATCCAAAACTATCCGACTGTTCGACGCTCTCTATAAAATAAATGAGAGCTCACTGCAACTGAAAACATTTGCAAATACTAAAACTATTCCACGTTCTAAGCGCATTTACAGCCTCAAGTTACCTTTATGGTTAACGCGAAGTGTCAAACTCAAGCGCCATATAAACCATAAAACCATAAGTCGGCAGCACTGCCACCACTCGGCGTTGGTTACTTGTAGGCAGCAGCAACAACCGACAATTGCAACCAGCAAAGCGTAAAAGTGTAAAGAACAACAACTGCAAAAGCAACAAACTAATCGAATGTGATTTCGAGCGCTAGAATGCGATACAAATGGCAGAAATAGAAAAGTAAACTACAGCAATTGGTATTGAAGAATATGCGGGGGGCATGGGTGGGAGAGGAAAATTAAAATTGTTAATGAACATCATTTCGTAAAAAAAGCGTAACAACATTTTGATGCTTTGCTCTTTGCATATGTAATTGATTTTAGCCCAGTCAACCAAATAGCGATTACTCAGATGAGGAATGAAATGGGAGTGAAACAGGCAATACTTAAAAAGAAGTTTATTAGAGAGAACATTTAAACTGTCTCTTTAAAATATTTAGCACACTTTTAAGTAATTTTTTCTGAAGAAAATTGAAGAAATTGAGAATTTTTCGGATAGAAGTGTAAAGTGGGTTCAGTCGAGGTTGCACTTTCTGGAATGAAATGTCGATAACGGCTTTTCAATGAAGAGCCACAGAATTGCCTAACCCTCAGCATCTTTTGCAGTACCCTGTGCCACATTTCAGGAACCTTCAGTGACGTACATGGTTGACTGGGATATCTTTGCGCTACCTTTATAACATTTTGTGACTATTGCTTTTCATCCGCTTCTCAGCGTAGACAAGTTTGTTACTTGGCTGTGCCTTTTCTAGTAAAGGGGCCACGTCAACGCCTACAAAATGCCAAACGTCCAGCAGTTGAAGGCAAAGCTAAGGCAAGAAACGGCCAACAAAATGACTACCGAACATTGTTGCTGTTGCTTTTGACCAAATGTTGCTTATGGGCATACATTTGTTGTTGCTTAAATTTTTTATTTTTTTCATCGTTGCAATCTGTCTGCGACCTCAGGCTGGATCGTGCGGTTGTGGCGCTACAAGTAAAATTGCCGCGTATTAGTCTTATTACCAGTGGCAAGAGAAAGAACTGGAAGTTGGTGGGGAAAAAAATCTAAATAAAAATACAAATGTATAGGTGTGTATGTGTGAGCTTCCAACAACATTGCTGCCTGAATTTCTTTTTCTAAAAATCTCTGAATTTGCTATTTTGTGTTTTGAAATTTTGTTTTCGAGCTCCATCCCAGTCTCTATTAAGTAGGCCTTTTGTTGTCGTTTTTCTTTTATATAAATCTCTTAATAGCTAGGTGTAGTACCAACAATTTATATTAATAAACACAACGAACTTGTTGCTGTTGCTTTTTTCATTAGCATTCACTCCCACGCAGCTCATCTACACGCACCAATATTACCTGCTAATGATGATGAAGGAGCGCGCTCATGTTAATAGAATTTTTTTATTGTTATTAAATTTTTGACAGCGCGTAGCACTAATACCTGATCCAGCACGCTGCCTGGCTGTTTATGTTTACAAAGTGAACCTAGAGGTGAGTGTCATCATATAAAAAATCGGTGTACCTAAGCCTTGGCAGCCACATCATAGTTGACAGATGCAAATTTGAAACCACGACGGACAACGTCAGCTGAGAAATGCAGTGGTGCTTTGGACTCAGTAGATAAATTAGACCTCGTTAGAAAAGTAGAGGGATGGAGCTGCGGTCGATAGTGATAAGCGCCAAACTGGTTGCTAGGCAGGTCATAGTACATATATTGAGATGGACTCCACCTGCTGGGGCTCTGCCATGCAGGCAGCGATAAATGTTAAAAAGTCCTATTATGTTGAGACAAAAACAGACTTCATCTGTCTCAGGACGACCGTCGCTAAGAACTTAAAATTCTATTTACTTTAAGCAAGGATTAGAATTGGGTTGGGTTCACACAGAAACCCGCCATTTCAGGTTTTGCCGGTAGATCCATTGAAGCCTGGGATATTAAGGCAGAAATCTTTGCAACATTCGGAGTCAAGTCATAAAACGGCTGAAATCATCGGGTTCGAAAAGTGCACGCGTTCAATTTAAGTCAACTCTCATAAATAAATTTGATTAAATTAATGAGGCCAACCATTTCTAGAAACGTCATAAATACCAAGATCGTCCATGGACTTAACCAATATTGCGGCAAGAAGAGGTCCATGCCTTTCCTAGCAGATAACTAAACCAGGCTTCTTTAAAGTTAACGCTCTATGTCCTTTAGCTTAATTTTGCTGACAAAAGTCGAAAAGTTCGAGGTATATAAGGAGGCAGCTTAAATATTAAAGCGATTATATCCAAATAAAACTAGAGGAAATCGCATGAGAAGCTTTATTGTCTATAATCCATCTTCTCTGTGTGTTCTCCCAGCCACAAAATTTCCTTAAACTGGACTCCTACTTCAATCTCAAAATTTTAGTCCTCTCCAAAGCGCATTCTTACTATTTTGGAGTATACCAGCAGCACTACTTACTATAAGCTGGATATTTAAAATTAAATCTGACCCTTAAGGCATCAAACAAAAAATTTAAATAATACAAGTTATCCATTGAAAAGAAGCAATATGCATTACTTTTGTCTAAGGGGACAATGACTAGACGAATATGTCTAATAGTCTCGCCGACTTAAGTGGATACCTACGAGAAATAAGTGAATAAATGGTAAGCAGAACAAAAAACCATCCAATTTGAGATTATAAAGTTTGCAAGTCAGTGTGGATACATAACTAAAGAAGACGAACTGCTTAGGCACCCAATAGGAAATCAATGCAATGCACGCTTTCTCTATGTAACGAATTTCATATATGTAAAAAGACGGCTTACTCATATTTTGATGAAATCTTGCATTTTACCTACGCAAATACAATCTCATTTCATGAATTTGCATTTTCGAAAAATTGAGGGCTTCTTTTTTTTTGGTTTTTTTTTTTAAGGTCAAGTTCTCCTCCAACTGGTATGTTGAGATCGCTATCGAACGTAATTCTAGTTGCTCGATTAAGGACTGTTTTTCTCGATTGCCTGCTTGCTGAAAAACTTAATTTTTAGATTTGTAGTTTTTATGTAGCAACATAAAATTTCCCGCTGGGTAACTATGACACAGCCAAAATAACGCAGCTACCAGCAAAACTACTTACAATTTGTAACTAAAACAAAGAAGCGACGCAAATTTAAATTTCGAGACTTGAAAAGTTGCATAAAACTTATGTTAGCCGGCGAAAAGCGATGCTAAATAGGAAGTTGAAGATGTACTCTATGCAGATTGGATGCTATTCTTAAGGGAAATATAATCTACGAGCGCGAAACTTAAGACAAACACCAATAAATACCATGGAAACGATAAGTGTAACAAAACAGCAACTAAACAAAGTACAAGAGTAAGAACAAGCAAAAAGTGACTTGCAATTTTAGAACTTGAGCAGCTAAAGGAACAGCTAAACATCCTGGCAATGGTAGTGGCAATTTATTAAATTCAAGTGCAAAATGGAAATTTAAGGAAATTTTATAGTGAAGTAGCAGACAAAGTGGCTCAGATGTAAGCAATTTGAGTTTATTAGAGAGTAGAAAATTGTGAAATGCAGACGTTATGTAATTGGAAGACAAAAAAAGTGGTACAAAATAAGAATACAAACACAGTGAAGCAGAGCAAAAAGAGCAAGAGAGATGCAGCAAAAGAAAACTGTTGAAGTTATGAAAAGCAAATTGTACGCAAGCAAAGTAGAGCAAAGCAGTAGCCAATATTGTGGAGAGCAAATTGGAAAGCAAGAACCCAACTGGTCCCAACAATAGTACGTGTCGGCAGCACTACCGATTAAGCAAAAGAGTAAAGTAAAGTAAAGCAGATCTCAGAAAAGCAAAGCATAGTAAAGAAGAATAAGGCAGATGAAATAAGAGCAAAAAAAAAAGATAGGAGACCAGAGTAAAGAAAAGCAAAACAAGGTTTAGGGAAGCAAGTCTCAGCAAAGCGAATAGAGGATGAACAAAAGAGCAAAGCAAACAGTTGAAGCGCAAAATAAAGCAAAGTGAAGCAGAGAAATTAGAGCAACTTAAAGACAAACCAAAAGTAGCAAAATTTAATAAAAGCGGAAACCTATAAAAGCAAACTTAATTAAAGCAAAACTTTTGAAAATCAAAATCGGAAAGAGCAGAGTGAAGCTAAATAAAACAGAATGTGTCAAAGCAAAATTAACAAAGAAAAGTTAAGAAAAGCGCAGATCAAAGCAGAACCAATAAAAACAATGTAAAAACAAAGCACTTTAGGACGAGCAGAGAAGCAGAAAAGAAAAGAAAAATAGAAAAAATCAAAGCAGAGTAAAATGAGAGAAATGTAAAGAAGGGAAACTGAATAGAGTTCAGTGAACAAAGGAAAAAAGAAGAAAGTAGAAACAACGAGAGCAAAGCAAAGTAGAAACAACGAGAGAAAAGCAAAGTAAAGCAGGATCAGTCGAATCAAATATGCTACAGAGTAAATTTGCTAAGAGCCTAGTCAAGCAAAAGAGAGTACAACAAAAAAAGTAAAGCAGAGAAAGGCCAAAAAAAAGTTAAATATAATGTAAGCAAACTGAACAGCTAAATGTGCATCACATCAAAGCAGAATAAAATAGAGCAGGAGCAATGCAAAGTAATGTAGTACAAGTCTAAGCGAACACAGCAAAACAAAGTGAAGAATATTTTAGTGAAGCCAAATAAGGAAGAGCGATGAGGAAAATGTACGAAGAGTCGAACAAAGCAAAGTAAAGTAAAACAAAAAAGCAGAACAACAAAACAAAAAGATCAAAACAAATCCAATCAAGAAAAGCCTACAAAGCAAGGTAAAGCAAGTTCGGCGAACGGAAGAAAGACAAAGACGAAGCGAAACAGAAACGCAATTTTTTAAGAATAGTTTTGGTACGGATTTGATACCTATCTGCCCAATCCAACACATTTGGTTCAAAGACCACCTCTTCGCCACTTACAATTTTGAAAAGGCAAATAGAAAAAACTCAAACGTACCCCACCGTTATACCGCAGTTAGCCAAAAAACGAGTTGCCGCACGTCATTGCGGTCACTCGCATCTACGTATGTATGAGCGATTATTGTAACCCGCAGTGTCAACGTAGAAATCAGCTGTTTTCATTTATTTACATTTGTTTACATTTTGTATAATGTTGCCATCGATCAGTTTTCATGCAAGTATCCACTTATCAATTTACAGTTTTTCGCTTTTTAAAATGTCGCAACTAATATTAAATATGTATGCCTAGTTAATTTTTTCATTATTTATCACTTTTAGTATTAATTCCTCGTTATTTTGATAATATTAGAAAACTGTTTTAGGAATTTTTTGTAATAACTGCAAACGGGCTATACTCAGCATGCAAACATATTTATTAATAGGCAACTCTGTTGCTTGAGAGAGCAATCAGCTGACACGGTTTTACGTAAAAAATCAAATCAAATCAGATTTTTACGTAGGGTATTGCGTCAGCCACGGGTTTCGGTAATCGCTTACATTGATTCTCATAAGATAGGTTGGATCAGCTGACACGGTAACTCGTCAGCTACGGCAACTCGTCGTTCGCTAACTGCACTATTAGTTTGATAATAATAATAGTGTGGCGCGTTGTACCTCCGAGGAGATTGATAATTTTTTACTAAAAATTGGTGGAAACTACAACCTACATACCGACTATGAGAGCCACCTTCCAAAGCTAATGAAGTTTTTTCGTGGCAGAGTTACATTTGGAAGGTTGCCAAACCCCACCCAGGCGCGACACCGTTTTTGAAACAAGTCTTTCTAACCATTTTGATGTTGCAAAATTATTAATGTATATTATAGTTCATCAACATCTAAAGTTTGCCATACCAATATCCTCGAAACCTTAATTGCCTATGTACCGAGCGAAACCCATATACCATTTCTATAACTACTTAGAGAATTTCAAATGTGAATTTCAAATGTATCTGGCATGAACTGAATGTGAACGCTTGCGCAACATGCAGCTGTAGATTTGCAGTTTTCATTAGCGTCAATAAGTATCTAGGTATCAATACAATTATGGGCTCACACATGTACCTACATATGTCGACATGTGTTACTCAATGCTATTAGGAAGCAGCATAATTAATGAATTGCTACTTCAGCTTAATGATCCTGTAGCACTCACGTCAAGCATTCGCGTACATGCCACAATTTATAATGCCAACAAATAAGCCCCATAACTACTTTACACTCAATGCCAGTCATTACCTCAACTAACTCGCTAACAATTATGCACATTTACACAGATTTAGTATTGAGCCTTGTTGACGAAGTTAATATCAGACCTGTGTAATGCTGCACAGCGTTGCGTTGTTGTCACTAACAGTGTTGTGGTGCAAAATATAAAGGTGGACAAAGGATTATACCACGTTAGGTATTAGGGCGAAAAAGGTAGAGAGGTTGAATAGACTGTAGTCTCAGGATCTGCAAGGAAAGAAGTCATATCCATAGAACTGACAGAAAGGAAGCCATCAACTGTTCGTACCGAGTCAAACATTTGTTGCGATGTATCTTTAATTTATAAGGAAAACTGTAACAACTGCAAATCACTTTTAAATATAATTTCATAATCTTTTGCTGTTCACTGTAGTAGCGCTCTAAAATTTGCGCCAGTAACCAGCACAATCCAACACATTTGATTGGCTTAATAAATAATAAGTCTCAGCTAAGCCGTTGAACACCAAAAGCCACATTCACACATACCTACAAAATCGTTAGCATGCAAAATTTACTTTCGTACGCAGCGGTACGAGCAGTCTAAATTTGGGTTGGCAGGTCGACTAGTACGGTGCCAACTGAGTTAAAAGGCATGCGTTAGATATTTATGAATTAAGCGCCAGTCATAAATGTACATATGTATCTATACATTAGACTGGTCCACATAATTTTTGAAAATCGGTATTACTAGGTATCAATGATTAAGTTTACATATTTTTAACCATCTCACAAAATATCACAACTCTTACAGAAGAAAGAAGAAGCAAAATTACTCTTTTCGCTCTTGAACCAACATCTGACTTACTACGTCTTTTCTCTATTATCTTTTGCATTCTTGACAAATTTCTGAAACAAAAATTTTCAAACAGACAATCAATGATTACTTTGGAATGGCCCACCTGACGAAATATTTTGTTAAGAAAATTTTGTGGGGAATTTGATTTCGGTTTAAATTTTTTTTTTTTCAATATTTCGGCAGTTTTGAGGCAAAAATGTGATTAGTCTAACGAAATCTAGACTAGAAATGATAGAATTCTAACAATGGATATTAAGATCTACAACTTTTAAAGTATTTACTTTTAACTTTCTGAAAAGTTAGCTTAAATTGTTAAAATTTTTTATTTTTTTTACTCAGCCCAAGCCTGAAGAGTATAAAAATTCAATTAGACTTAATTACTTTTCTTAACTTTTGAAGGCCCCAAATATATATTAATGAGTCTAATAATTTTTATTTCTTCTTTGCAGGTAATGATGAGCTTAAATTAATTATATTCTTGGGATTTGAGGTAACTTATTTAAAAATTGTTCTTCTAACTAAATAAAATAATTTAATACGTTCGAAATTTAGTAGGGGGCAACTTGTTGAAACATGGAACAAAAATAATTTTTTCTTGCACAGAAGATTCCAAAACCTTCGCACTCAGAAAAGAAATTGCGCAACGCAAGAGGAATCCATGAAACCAAAGATATGTCATTACAGATAAAAAAGCAAACATTGTGACTTCAGTAATGGTCCAGTTATACTTGCATCGCATGGGGCATAAAGAACCGATTATACTTGACCGTAGAAAACCGAGTCTCTAACAGAAGCAAGAAAAATAATTTTTACTTAAAATACACACAACCAATTCTGGGGGGGGGGGTTTACTTTTCCTACTCTTCGCACTAACAACTTTAATGCAAGAGCAAGTATAACCAGACCATTAGCTGTCATGACAGTACCCTAGTGCAGAATACCTGTTAGGCTCATACACTAAATTTGATCATTTGGCCTTAAACAGAAAATAAATAAATTCTCAATTTAGCTTTAACACAGCTGGATGTGACCTTCTGTGCTGGAAACCATTATTCTATGATGTACAAAAATGTTCTCAAATTGAATTAAGCCAATTTATGTAGTTACTCTACCTCCCCGCGTTCCCCAACTGAATTTTAATAATTCTTGGAATTTGTGTAATGAAATTAAAATAAATTTTCATACGTTTGTATATTTTTCGCTTAATAAACACAATTACCGATATAAATTTAATTCGTGCTCAAGCAAACGCGAACACCTATTTCACGCTTGAAAAGCGAAATTGCAGCAAGCGCGCTGGCTTACCAACACCACAAAACAGCGCCACAAAGCGAGCAACAACAAACATAATTTTTTGTACACCAAATATGGTGGGTGCGCGTGAAGCTTTGTGGGCGTAAATAGCAACTACAAAAAAAAAAAAATACATATTTATAATAGCAATAAAAAAACAAACAATACCAACAACAAAAAACTAAAAATTAAAAAAATAATGTGGCAATTGTGAGCGATGGCAAAAGCTGTGGATATGCCGAGCTGCCATCAACCAATAACCTGCGGCTTAATTTAAACCAGCCAAAAAAGATAAAAGGGGTAGACAAAGCATGAGAGGTGGCTGGCGGAAATTTGTTTAACAATGCAAAAGAATGATAGGTGTGCGGTAGACAAAGTGAAGAAAAAAACTTTAAATAAACAAACAAACGAATGTATTGAAATGTGTTTGTATGTATGTGTGTGTGTGAGTATCATAAAAAATAAATGAGAATGGAAAATGGAAAAGTCGTTCAGGTTAAATAGTGCAGCGTGTACCAACAAAGCCTATGAAAAACTTAAAAAATAAATCATTGAATAAATAATAACTCTTTAAGGCAACATTTTTGTCAGATAAGTAAATAATATTTTGAAATAAATGCCACTTAGGATACATTCTTAGCTCAAGGAAGTTTGATTGTGCTGGGAAAAGTTAAAGTTACGCATTATTTTTGATTTTTTCTTAGTATGTTTAAGCGACACAAGCAATTTCTTTATTACATTTGCGCACCCTCTTATAATTCGCAACCAGCTTATGAATTATTCTGAAGATATAGTTTATGTCTGCGTATCCCAAATGGGGACTAATCACAACGAAATTGAGGAAGCCAATACTAAAAGCTTTGCAAATGTCGTTCAGATAAATGCTAATTGTGGCCGCCTATTTTTCAATCAAACAACAACAGATTTATATCGATAGCACATCCTTGTTTTGATATCGTAAATAAATAAATGTTTGATATATCTCCGATGAGATTAAGGTCAAGCTTCTGGACCAATTTGTAGTATACTGCTTCTAATTCTCACTACGACTACGAACCACATTTTGTACCATAATCATATTTGCCAGAAAGCTTTAGCAGTGGTCAAAGCTCTTAACAATTATAAGCGAGGATTAAGCCTACTCGCCCATGGAAGGCCGAAATCTACGTCACAAACGAAACTTTCAGAAGAACATAGCACTAGCTAGCGATCGCATCAGTGGACTTAAAGAGAGACGGTTAAGTTGTACTAAGAGTGGGTTTCAGTTCTCGTTGATGTGGAGCTGAGTTAACCTTGATTGAATCAAGTAATGCGAAAACTCATCGAAACGCTACGCTGAATCCGCGGTCTGGAAAAATTTACTTGGGAGTAGAACTGTGAAATCATCATTTTTAATATTTAGAAATATGATGTAGCTTTTAGTTGAGAGAAGGGTTTGACCTATCCTGCTGTTATTAACAAACGTAAAAAAGTATTTCGAAGAAGAAAAGGGTGGCGCTCTATCTATTAACTAGACCACCAACAACAACCAGCATGAGGTTACAGCGCTTTTTAAATTTTAGTTTAAAGCTGGATCTTAGATTTTTTTCCATTTATTTCTATTTAAATATATAACAACATATACAAATACATACTTACATGTTTATATATTTCGAATGGAAAATGGTTTATTTATCGCACCACTCAATTTATTTGCACACCACACAATTTCCGCACCACAAGCACACCACACAAATACACGCACAGAGGCTTTTTTTGCGTGGCAAAATGTTGTAGGTTGAAAGTAGTAAAGTTGTAAGCCAGTGAGCTAACCAGCTAGAGCCAGGGAGTCAGATAATTTAGCTAGGATTCTATATGCTTTGTTGTTGCAACAAAATCTTGTTCACAAAATGTTACATTTAAATATGGTTTGCTTTTGTATATAACAGCAAGCATGTCCCTGCAGGAAATTTAGCTAATTTAGAGTGCAATCAAATAGAAGTCTAAGGCGTATGCAGGAAATAAAAATGGAATGTTTTTATACTCTACGACAACTCGATGTAAGACACCACAGTTGTTTGCTTGGGATAGATATTTATGTCAAAGTCCTAAAGGTTTCTAAGCTGGAGAGTATTCTTACCCCCCGACTACAAAATTCCCAACAGGGCTATTTAAGCAAATATACATATTTATGGGTATTTCCATGTCAAATCGTCATATCGTTCTAAACGAAAGCTTCCGATTCGAAAGACATTTCGTGAAGAAAAAAAAATTTTTTTCCGAAAAATTTAAAGTTCACCATTTAATTTTTTACAAAATTTTTTTTTTTTGTTATACCTGTGAGATATAAGGATCCTGAAAATTTCAGAACGAAATTTTTTTTTTAAATATATGAATTTTTTAATTTTTTTCCTAACTTTTAGTCGGGTTAAATTACCAAATTTTGATTACTGAAACAATTTTTTCGTGATAGTGGAATGTTCAAAAAATTGTGCTTAGCTTTTTTATGGTGCCAAAGTTTATTTTTATAACTTCAGGGTTTTCAACAACAAAAAAATGTATTTTCGAAATTGCATAACTTTTGAAACAATTGTTAATTTTTTTTGTTTTTAGCATAAAGTAAACTCTTCACCCACTTCTATTGAAGTGGGTATTGGTTGATGCCGACTATGTGACGATTTGACATGGACATACCCATACATACATACATATATGTATAAGTAAACAAGATACAACTACATATCAATATTGCTTACTGTTGATTTAGAATATTTGTTGTTGTTGTTACTATTGCCGCTGAAGCTAAAATAACTGCCCAGCAACTGCCTTTAAAAGCTATCAGTGATGCAAGTTGTAGCCATTGGATGGAGTCTGACATTCGCTATAATCCAGGCACAAGCATACAAACATACGCACATACGAACATCATCAGGCGCAATAGTTTTTGCACTCAACAATTGTTGCTACATGTTAATATTGTTGTTGTGTGTGAGGGGGGGGGATTCTTTTTTGTGTATAACAATTTTTTCCTAGTAAAATTTTATTATGTGGCAGTTTTATTTTTTTTTATTTTGGTTGCTTTCGCGGTTGTTGTTATAGTTAGTTTATACGCCACTGGCATATTTACTTTTTGCCTTTATTCCACACCATTTTCCACTCAGCAACTTCATGAACTGCAATTGCTCATCCCATATGGTTCACAGCTCCAGGTCCACGCGCTAACAACACACAAACACTAGTTAGAGACAGAAACAATTGCACTTTGTATCTACCACTTGTCCGACATAGTGTATTGCCATTGCCGTCGCGTTTCCATTACAATTCTACCCGCACTCATACACCATGCACTTGAAACCTTCGTCATCGTCATGAACGTTGTACAAATAACATGTCATGTTTCATTATGTTGCAACTCCCTTGCAGCAATGACGGCGAGACCAACGCTACCGACATTGTACTGCGCTTGCTGGCGATATCAGCTGCATCATCTGTTTGTATCCACTATCAGAGCAACATCAGCGCCAACACTGGATCAGTCCATACCATTCAGCCACTATCCGCGTTATCGGACTCATCGAATTACCACTTAGTGTTGCGCTGGTGGCCAACCAGCGGCGGCATTCCAATGTTCATTCATTCATTCGGTCATTCATTCATTGCTGTCGTTGCTGCATTGCATGTTCCCTGCAAACAAACCAACTAGTTGTAAACCACTGCGAAACTAGCATGAACAGCAAACCTAAGAAGTCAGCTAAGTTTCTTTTTCCCATAAAAGGACATTTTAACGATATCGGACAAAGTATTACCAACCTCAAGTAATCCCAAAATGGTCTCGAAATATTCCCAAAGATAATTCAAAATAATCTCGAACATATCACGCTAATATTTCACTAATTTTTTTTAGGGGTAAGACCTTAAAAAAAGTACCAAAACGTTTCTGAAATTATCTTGAAAAATTCTATAAAAAGAAGGAAATTATTCTGAAAGTATATGTTCAAAGACAGTCGCGAAACTATCCTGAAAATATGCCGATAAAAATTTAAATGATACCGAAAAAGTCCACAACCGGGAAATACCCAAAATGGAAGCGTTTCCAAAAAAGCTGCAAAAAAAAAAATCCCGAAATGAACATTTTTGAAATAGTCCCCAAAAAGTGTCGAAAACCATCCCGAAATGATTTGAATCCTTCCTAATGCTCCTAGTCCTCCTAAAATACTTGGCTACAATTTTTCGATTTCCGTTGTCTCCATAAAAGCTTTCGATCTGCTTCAAAAAAATATAAAATTTTACTCTTTCTCTCAGCTCACAAATTTGCGACAGTTGCAAATTTGGTGTTTTTGGGACTAGTTTGCGATGAATTGGGAATTTTTTTAACTAACTTATTTGCTATTTCACTGCTTTCTGTCTCGCTCGGGTTACTCTATGCTTGTGTGTGTGTGGTTTATAAATGCAAGTATCAGCAATATTTTCTTTAGTGCAACTTCAGCAACAGCAACAGCGAAATGTTATATGGGAATTTAGAATTTATGGCGTCGCAATGATTTGTAGAAGATTCGATAACGTTTGCTTTAAGGCGGATATTAAGGACATGTGTACCTACATATGTTCTAGTATGTATGTATGTACGTGCCTAGAAAAGCGGCAATTGAAATGATGGAGTCATCCAACATTTATGATTTGTGCTTTGGATGCATCGAATGCGCATTTTTAATAACCAAAATCGATTTTTGAGCAAAAGTCAATTATTTTATTTTAAAATTTTCCTTGTTCTTCATTAGGTCTTTCTTATAAATTGAGACAATATTTGCAGAGCTCAACTAAGGACACCGTAGAAGTGTGCATTGGTTATCACTTTCCCTTTTCAAAGCAACGGAGTACTCAGGTTTACTCTACTCTCACTGTCGCACCGCGATTCTGTGTCGAAGTATTGCCATTCCTGCGTCGAAATATGTTTGTTGGGAGAGGTATCAAAAGGCTTGCATATTTGTTGGGTTCGAAATTAATAATTTGTTTGCTTATTTCAACTTAAACTTTTGGGGAATAGCTAATTTCCAAATCCATTAATTGCCAACTCAGATCCCGAAAATCCCAGCACTGTAAACGTTCAAAGGATTGTCATCGCTAGCACAAGCATACGTTTGTTCATACATTCCATATTTAGTGAGTAACCCTTTTGATCTTCCCCCAACATATTTTTTTGGCAGTAAAGTTGTATCATAACTTGCTTGCAGTTTATTGCAGTCACCACTTTTTACCTTTGGGGTGCACTTTAAAGTTCGTTGTAGTTTTACCCCAATTGTCATTTGTGTATAAATATGTAATTGTCATGGATGTTCCTGGTGCAGTGAAATAACGCCCAAGGAAATAACGCCCATGGGCGTTATTTCCCACTCAAAAAGGAAATTACGCCCATGGGCCTTATTTCCTTTTTAAAAAGGAAATAAAGCCCATGGGTGTTATCACCTTTTACTGATGGGTGTTATTTCCTTTTTCGAAGAGAAATAAAGCCCACGGACGTTAAAAACGAATTAAAACAAGCTGATTCAAGAATCAAGTATATGGTTTTTTTTATTTCAATAAATTTTAACATATTTGTTATGTTTTTATAAGGCGGGGTGCAATAGCGCCTTGTGAAATAAGCCCTTTATGGCCTTATTACACTATTGAAAGTGAAATAAGGCCTTTTTTCCAAAAAAGGCTTTATTACACTTCGAAAGAGAAATAAAGTCTTAAAGGCCTTATTGCTCTTTAATTTTTTTTAATGAAACAATAATATTCTAATTCTTTTTGTATTTTATTGAATAGTTACACAAAAATTTCACGTTAATCAAAGTGGGAAACGTGGCACGCGGAAGGACATCACCGTGGCGGTAGCCACGGCTATGGCACACACCCGGAGTTGGAATGGCGTAGCCCAGGGTTATTTTTTGAAGCGCGGCCGAAGGCCGCCTATGCGAAAAGGTGTTCTGCACTTAAAAATCGTGGATCGGGCCTCCGTAACTATAATCCGAAGGGGGAAAAGCAATATTTTGTTTCTGTGAAAAGTTATTAGTGAAAACCCGAAAATTGACCCGGGTCAGATCCCCAATTCGGGGCCCCATCCACATTTTTTATGTGCAGGACACCTTTCCGCGTAGGCGGCCTTCGGCCGCGCTTTAAAAAATAACCCTGGGCTACGCCATTCCAACTCCGGGTGTGTGCCATAGCCGTGGCTACCGCCACGGTGATGTCCTTCCGCGTGCCACGTTTCCCACTCTTTTCTCACAGGGTAATTTGTGAAAAAAAATGCTAATCAAAACTTCGTGTCGCTCGCGTAAAATCCTATGGGCGTTATTTCTCTTTTAAAAAGGAAATAAGAGCCATGGGCTTTATTTCTTTTTGCAGATGGGCGATATTTCCATTTAAAAAGGAAATAAGGCCCATGGGCGTTATTTCCTTTTTGAATGGGAAATAACGTCCATGGGCGTTATTTCCTTGGGCGTTATTTCACTGCACCGATGTTCCTATGTTGCATTTTATATTTCATGCAAAATGTCTCTGCTTTTAATTTTATTGACAAAGGAATAGTAAAAGTAACAAATATAATCTAAATGTATATTAGACTGGACCTAAAAAAAATATTTTTTTAAATTTATAGTAATAGCCAGGAGTTCTGCCGGTATAGCTGATAGACCCTATAAACTCAAAAGCAATGGTTAATGAAGAAATTTTTTTTTTTGTCCTAGTCCGATGTATACCTAAATACATAGACAAATACGAGTAGGGTACCTACACTTGTATGCATCTCGAATTTGTCTTTGGCATATAGGGAGAAATTAATAATTTTAAGCTTCGAACAACAAAAAAAGTATTGCTATTACTTTGAAAGTATTGCTAGAGTAACCAAAAAAAAAATTTAAATTCTTTTAAGTAAGAATATCAATGGTCATACGTCTCCCACGTGATTCGGCTTAAATTTACACAACGTTTTTAAAGTACAGAAGATTATAATTTTCATTATAAAAAACAAATGTCACTTTATGGGTGCTATGAAAAGAACAATATCCTCATTTGGTAGGCATGAGTCATAGTTCGGATATGTTTATTCCGGTGGAGCTCTAAATAAGTGTCAAAGACAAATCCTCTCACACCATGTCTGCCATTATTTGTACTGTCGATTGCTTAACTAGTTATTTCTAAACCTGAGACTTCTCAAAATTTTTTTTTTTTTAACTCCACCGGCTGAGAAATACTGAACGACTTAGCCCCATCAAAGGTTTGAAGTGAACATCGAAGAAGGGATAAATGGCTTTGATGCAAAAAAAAATCTCGTCCAATTAACTTTTATTGTCTTCTTCCGATAAAGCTTCCCCAGTGGAACTACAAGAAAAGCTATGGTAGTTGTGTTCTTAATTTTCCTCTTTCTTTTTTCCTGTTTCAAAATAAGTTTTAATAAGTATAAAAAAAAAAATTTATTAAGTTTCAATAAGAATTTTTTTGATAGAACGCTTTAAAAAAAAGTACCCCTCTAAAAAATATTGACTACGCCACTGCTCACTTACATCCATGTTTAATTAAAATTTAATTCGTTTGTATTGGCATATGCGTTACCTGAACATGTTTGTTGTTGTGCACTTTTTAATGCATTTTTTATTATTGTCAATATACTCGCTAGGCGTGCTTCAAACAAATTCCTTGGAAAAACAAATTGTTGCAAGAATCCAACAACATTTCCACAATTACTTTACGTTTCATTTGATTTCTAGCGATATGGCCACCACTGAAGCACTTACCAATCATGATACAACAACAAAAACTCCACAACAACAAATGCTGCGCTTTAAGCGCCCTTAAGCTTCCCATTTCATGAATGATTTCCCCTTGGCACTTCTGCAATGCAGCCTACTTTGAAGGTTGAGTGGTTATGTGTTGCTTATCCTGAGCCCTTACCCACACACTCTTATTCATCTGCCTTTCGTCCTTAAATGCGCTTTTAAGTACTCTCTTTTTATACATATTTTTTTGCCTCCGGCCAATTTCGTTTTATTTGTAATCGTAATTTTTCATTTAAAATGTTTACCATTGGAATGGCAACATCAGCTCACTACAATCGTTAACAGCGCAGTAAAGTTGGTATGGAGGTCTGTTGCTACGCATTTTATGCCGACACTTGCAACGTATGCAAATCATAAAAATTGAATGAAATGAAAAAGTTACATCACGTTGTTGCAGTATTTATTTCCAATGTGACTTGTGGCTATTGCAGCTGCGTCTTTGGCACTGATAAGTAGGCACAGTGTGTTAACTTATCGCGGATGTGAGAATTGGTGGGCTCTAAAATAAAATAAAATAAAATTAAATTAAATTAAGTAAAATAAAATGAAATGAAATTAAATTAAATACAATAAAATAAAATAATATTAAAATATAATGAAATAAAATAAAATAAAATAAAATAAAATAAAATAAAATAAAATAAAATAAAATAAAATAAAATAAAATAATATAAAATAAAATAACATAAAATAAAATAAAATAAAATAAAATAAAATAAAATAAAATAAAATAGAATAAAATAAAATAAAATAAAATAAAATTAAATGAAATTAAATTAAATAAATAAATGAAATTAAATTAAATACAATAAAATTAAATAAAATAAAATTATAAAATAAAATAAAATAAAACAAAATAAAATAAAATTAAATTAAATTAAATTAAATTAAATTAAATTAAATTGAAATAAATCAAATAAAATTTAATTAAATTAAATAAAATAATCCTGGTTCGGTACGAGATCGAGGCCCACTAATAATTTTTCTGCAGCGAAAATTATTAAAGAAAATGTAAAGGCCGTAAACACCAGCAAATTGTTGGTAGAAAATATCAATAAAATAAAATAAAATAAACTAAATAGTAGCATAACTAATAAAAGTTTTTGTAACTGTGATAAATTCATTTAAATCTGAGGTTTAAAGCTTTATTCATTCTAGCCGTTTTTGCCTTGAACCGTAGCTAAAACTCCTAAGGTAATCCAAGTACCTCTCTCTTTTTGGGGGTAGGAAATATACACCAAGTATCGTAGGTTTATTAAAAAAGTCTTTTGCTGTTATATGAAAACCATACAGAAGTTTTGACGTCCCTTTTGTCAAGTTCTCTAGGTGTATCACTAAAGAGGCAGCCCCTAAATCGAGTTAATTCCATGAAATATCTGTTAGAATTTAAATGGTGTTACTAGTTTCTATATAAATAACTATAATCTATGCAATTTCTGCCAAGTAGGTACATACCTCTATTTGAAGTCAGAAGCTTGCCATATAAGTTATGAAAACTATTTTTGTATAAATAATGCCGATCATCTTTATGTTAATGTTGCAACTGACACAAACGACCTTTAATCACTGTACATCATAATTTATCCTTTGCACATACATACATATATGTAAACAAATTTACATTACGTATTATACTTTGCTTGACATTCCGTCACTGAGCCCATGAATTAGCCTCTGGCATATGTTACATATGTTGATGTGGGTGAGTGACACAAATGTCATTAAGGGTTAAAATTGAAACGTTTTTTCCTCAACACATATGTAAATAAATTGAGGTATATACATACATATGAAGTGTATATTGCACATGTAAAAGAGCTAAAGGTAAATACAAACACATAAATTAGGTATGCGCTAGGGATGTGCGCTAAATATCGGGATACGTGAGGAGCATGATACCGATTTCAAAGTTTGGATGAGATGTAGGGTTTGTCGAGAGAAGGTTTGAGTAGAAAGGAATATTATGGGATATAATGCTCTCGTATCTACTAACAATAGAGCTAGTGATGTGTCAAAACAAAGAAACATATGAGCGATACAAAGCTTCGCTCTTAAATGTTTCGTTGTATTCTACTTTAAAATTTTAAAGGTCAAAGAAAAGTTTTCGAGCAGTTAAGACCAATCGATGCATTTTCTGATGAATTTAAAAATTGAATATCGGGACTAAAAGCACATCGGGATAGAATACATAGTTTAAGCGGCGCACATCGCTCTGTTTTGTGAATGTTTGAAAAAATTGTCACTCACTCCCTCACGTTTTTTGTCAATGCGTGTAACAGCAGGCAATGTTCGTGTATTTTGCATACTCAGATCCCTGCTTGGCTACAAATTTATTCACAGTCTTCTAGCAGATAGGGACGCAACTTTGTATGTGCCCGTTCAGCAATGCTGGGAGCATTGGACATGTGGGACACTTCACAACTGAAAGCGTCGTTGGGTTGAAGTGTAAAACTTTCAATTATTTAAATTATGCCACATGAACAATGCCGCAAAAGCGAACCACAAATAGCCTCGCATACGGCCTACAGTGTAACGAGTTTATTAAATTTAGCTAATGATGTGTACGTAATTTGAAACTAGCCGAAATTGAATGTGATGAGGTATGATTGTGCTATTGGTTACTTGGTTGCAGCTGCCGCGAGGCTAGACACCTACATGAACGAGAAGAGGTCAGTGACAAAGTGAGATCGCCAACAACGACTATCTTTCGATCATGGGTACGTCCGTTTCCCAGTGTTGTGGTTGAAGTGACAATACATCTTGGTCCCAGACGAAGCTCCTATTCAGTCTGTCTTCTCTATCTTCTCCTTTTTGAACGGATTGCTGCTAAACACTATGTGGTTTTTGGAACAATTGATTCAAGTCTGGTTGAAGGTCCTGCACATTACAACGCCAGCTTCCTGAGTTTATTTTCATTTTGGTCGCTTAAGATCTCCAAGCATTAGGACATATACCATACAATTTCCTTTTACTAAAATAAAGAATTGCTGAAAAAATGTCAAGATTATATACATATGTATGGAGTTTATGGCTACGGCTGTGGTTAAGGCTACTATTATGGCTACGGTTACGGTTTTGTTACACATAACTATTCTCTTACGCATAATAGCTACTATTGCGATTAATTTACTTTTCTACAGTTATGTTACTGCCATTGTTACGAGTATGGCATGTGTTACGATTACGGTATTAATCCGGGTCTTAGCTACTATCTCCCGCTTCGTCGTCTTATTCGCCTTTGTCGAGCTATTCGTGTTCGTCTCTTCTTCCCTCATCAAAACTATAGCTTTCCTTTAAGGTTATCCCTTACCCTCTCTTTTTGTCTTTCTTCACCTTTCACTATCCCTGCCCCTTTACCTTCCTTTTGCAGTCAATATTCCTTTATCCCATTTCGCCTATCTTTTTCTTTTCTTCTAGTTCCTCACCTTTCCCATTAGTTCCCCAAGTTCAAGTTCCCCATCCCTTTTTTTTTTCTTATTCTCCTCTTTTGTTCTATGTTCATTCTCTGTACATTTCTCATGCCTGCTCACCGTAGTCCATCTCTTTCCATTTATTTTTTTCTATTTCTTCTCATTTGGCTTAAGCTCACTCTCTGAGTATTTCTGGTGAGCTCTCCTCGCTAGCCAAGGCATCAAAATCTGCGATTTTTAAAAGAATTTTCAAAATCTCTTTCCAATCCACTGTTCCTCGACCAATGGTAATGAATTTGAAAAGCAACCATGTTGCTGATGTTGTGGTGTTGTTGTCGTGGTGATGTTGCTGTGGTTTTGTTGTCGCTTTATGTGTACCCATCTGTGGTTTTGGGGTGATTTTTTCCACGAATTTTACTATTATTACTTCGCTTTTGTGTACGTGAGACATTTTCAACGTTTTCATTTTTATTCTCGTTTCGTTTTCGTTTTATTGTCATTATGTTGCTAGTGGTCACAGTCATACAACAGTGTTGTTGTTTTTGTTGTTGCCACTTGTGATGCGTTACAAATTTAACGAATGTCAGGGCACATCATATCATAACTCATTCATATCGTCAACATCGACACCAACAAAGTGTCTGAATGACTGAGTGAGTGAATGCTGTCGAGGCAGAATTGTGATTGAGGTAATGGTTGAACGGTTACTTGGGATGTCGCAAATTGCATTTACATGTTTACATATACATACATATGTATGTATGCGTGCAGGTGTGTTTGTGAGTGTTATGCCATGTGGGATAGTCGAATTTGTGGTTGCACGGTTGAATGGACAGCTATTTGCGTACGCTTACATGAGTATTTGCATGTGTGTGTGTGCGTGTGTGTGGATGGCCATTTATTGTATAAATATCATTTCATCAATGGCATCAGCAGCAGCATTAAGCTTTGGACATACCGACATACAACAAATAGCTTTTGTTGCCGTTGATCTGAGTAGCGGATGGTCTTATAGATTCCCACATTAGTTTTGATGTTTCCATTGATAATGGAAATATTATCTATGCAAATAAATATATGTTCTACAAAAGTTAATAATTGGCGCTTTGATGTGCTCCAGTGGAACTTTGGTCTCACAGTTTTATCGTTACGACAGATTGTAGATTCTACAACATCGGACCCTAAAGCCCCGTAAGCCGTTTTAGCAGTCAAATTATCTGTCATATGAAGTCTCACAATAATACGGAATAGACCGCGCACAGAAGACGGACCATCAATTAGTTTATCGGGGGTCGGCTAAGAAAAATCGGACACATTTAGTTGGGCCCTTCCTTTGAAGCTGGGTCTTACTTCTCTTGAAAAATGCCTTCGGTTCTGTAAAGGTTAATAGACTTTACTCTTTAGATAGAAACTAGAAATTTTCTCTTTGTGTCCTATATTAATTTTAATTTCTATGGTGTTAAGCTTCCTTTAGATTAATTTTTTTTCTCCTTTGAGCATAGTCTCAATTCGATTTAACAAATATTTTCTTTATTTTATTAACGAGGGTAAAACTTTCTGCTGGAAGTGCAGGACACGTTTCTACCTCCGAAACAGTATTCGGTTTCGGTACACTTGAAACCAATTTCGTTTCCTTTCATCACTAATAAACACACATCAATGCTAATAACAACAGTCACGGAATCGTGATTTTTGATTCACCCAAACATTTGTGTTTGCTTGTGTTAATGGCAACTGACTTTACTTGGGGGATTTAAGTGAAAATTCGCCGAATACGTGATTTATTATGTGAGTGCTTTCAACTTAATTCGAAACATTTTGAGATATAAATCCGTTTTTGCAAAATACACACACAATTTTGTTAGAATAGGATTACATCAGTCAGGTTGATCAGGTTGATTGTGATGTGGTTGCATGTGACATGTGATATCACATCATTACCAGTAAATGCTGAGATAGGAAATAAAAGGCATACATATATTGACTTTTACCAAATTTTAAACAAGAATAAGGAGGGAAAAGGAGTGTGGTAAAGGAAGTGGATGGACATAGAGATAGATTGTGGACAGAGAAATCCGCTCCACCCCCAATGAAGTCCCCATCCCCCAGCCAATTTGTATTCCGCTGTGAACCGGAAAATCAATTTAATTTGTGGGATTAATTGACGTATTTAACGACTTTAAATCTGAAACCTAAATTTATGTTTCATCTAGAATCTGTCTTACATTTTCACTAGCATAAAGTGTCCTTTCATTCCGTTCTCCATTTTTTCTCACCTTTTTATTACGAAACCGAAAACGATGCGGAAATCACAACCGGAACGAAACCGAAACTGGAGTGAAACATATTTTATAAATTTTCTTTTTTACTTAATCTTTTAACTCAAACCCCAAAACCACCACCAACTTAACAAAACCTGAACTTATACAACACTGGAACGAAACCAAAAGCGGATCAAAACAGCAACTGCAGCTAAACTGAAACACTGAAAACGAAACAGTGGCGACGCTCCTTGTCATACTGAGCTTAAGTGAATGCGAAATTAAAAAGGGAACAGACTTATTGACAAACCGAAGCTGTAACGGAGTCGACAGGAAACAGAGAAACGAAACGATAGAGAATAAAACTGAAAATACGCAAAATTGAAACTTGGACAAAGCCGAGATTAGAACAGAACTTGTTTTGTAACGAAAACGACAGGGAGCGAAACTGAAACGAAACAGCATGAAGGAAATTGAAACAGCAACCCAACTATTATCCCAAACCCGAGGCCGAAAACCTAACGAAGCATTTGTCAAAACTGGAACGTCATTTCAAATCGGGAGCACTCTTTGAGTACACACAAATTTGCAAATATTTAACTAGACCTTTTCTAGTCATCCCTAATCATTTATATCATATTATCCTGCGACAGATTTGACGTCAAAAACGATTCAAATTCTATTTTATAAAATTTTTTTTTTTTCATTAAAGAAAGTGATGTTAAATAAAAAGATGAATAAATAAAACGAAATATGTAAATTAAGTAAAAATAGGGAAAACGGTAAGAAGGTAAAACACCTCCCTACTGCAACACAAAATCTAACTAAAATAAATCCCAGATAATCCTATGGAAATGTGTGCTGAAAAAAAGGGATCGAACAAATCTCTATTAAAATCAAACCTTTTACGAATTGCTCAACACGCCAGACGGGAAATGAAAGACAAATAATATGAAATGGCAAAACAAGAACAACAACATACAACTTTCGAATTGAAAGGGAAATTTTTCTCATGAATTTTTGTGTGAAACAAAAAACAACAACAACAAACACGTACAACAAAGCAGTTGTAAAATGACAAGCAAATAAAACCGAAACACCCAATACCAGTTTAACTAAGCAGTGAATATGGAAAATGAAAAGCAAAAATAAAAATACAAAAAATCGTTCAAAACTGACTGAAAAGTACAAATACAAATACAAGAAAACATAATCCCTCACGAAAAGGGGATGTAATGGTTACAGCGAATCATCGATTTAAAAGGTTGAATGGCTATGCTACGGATAAAATCAGGGGCTTTTAAAGTGGCAAACTCAACTTTGGCGTATATGGACACCGGAATAGGATAAATATTGCTATGGAGACGTAAGCGTAGACCGTTTGACGTTGGCAATGACACTAGCGAATTTACATACTAAGTGAATAGGTGGGGTTGAATTGTAAAAGTAGCAAACAAAAGCGATAAGCGGCATTAGCATATTGGAGCAGAGGCACAATTCAATATGAGAATGCTCCACTTTGGAGCATGAGTGCCGACAGAACACAATCGTTAAGTGGGAACACTTTCAATAAGCGCTAAAATCGTTTCCACGCAATTGCGCGCAATGAATGAATGGATGACTGGCTGGCTGACGAAAATGACTGGGTGTTGTATGAGTAGATAAATGGATGTGGATGGTACAAATAATGGCAGCCTCATAGTAAAAAGAAAAATTTGTATGTATGTATGTGTGTGTTGGTAAGTGGATAACTTAAAGCATTTTGTTATTGTGGAATGAGTGCTAATTTCTGTTTGGGAAAATTTAAATATAAATGTATAAAACACACTTTGACAAAACCAATTTACCGAAACGGTCACAAATGGATAACGAACAATATTGCTGACATTATGGCTATGGCAAATTGATCACAGAAGGATGTGCCTTAAAGTAGTCATTCGATTAAACTCGTCCAATTTATTACGAGTACTTATTGAAAAACTGACCAAAAGATTCAGATTGTGTTTTTTTTAATTAAAATAATTGCCATCCCTTATCTATCTTAAAACTAATGAATGTGTCCCCTTAATGGGCGTCCAAAGTACTCAACAAATTTTCACAGTATATTCTTGGGATCACGGGTTAAAGCACAACCTATATATATTTTTTAAAAGTGGGAGGTGCCACACCCCGGGCTCTGCTAAATTTCAGTTCGACATAACTCTGAACGTATTTGGTCTAAATTGATGATAGTTTTGTGTATGTGTCCTTTAAGATAGATTTATATAATTTTGGAAAAATGGGCGGTACCACGCCCATTGCTTCAATAATGCCAAAAGTTTATGGTCGATCTCTATTAAACTTTCCCTATACTCTAAAATCTTCGTTGGGTATGACATACATACATATGTAGGCTATATTTATTGTTTGGAAAAAATTTTCTCAAATAAAAAAATCGTTAAAGCGAAACTAAACAAAAAAATAAGCAGTATTACTTAGTTTTGTAAAACTTATTAAAGTAGCTTGCGCAAAAATTCATAAAGCCAAATCAAAAGTTTTAATTAGAATACTAAATGCATTTAAATTTGAAGTACACATGTATGAATATTCATATTTTCTGGTCAAAAAACCTCAGACGAGATTATAAAGTTGCGTTACAAAACAAATAAATATACATATTGCTAATTATTTCCATGGTAAATTCGCGTATTGAGTTGTAAAGCATAGAGACGTAGCGATTTTATAGATACCGAACTTACCGGTGTTTGAATTATGGTTCCATGTTTTCTCAAAACCGAAACTGAACATTGATTAAAAAAATTGAAGATAAACTAAAATTTATTGAAATGAAATTAAATTAAAAAAAAAAGTAAAATAAAAATAAAAAAATAAAATAAAATAAAATAAAATGAAATAAAATAAAATTTAAATAAATTAAATTACATTAAATAAAATAAAATAAAATAAAATAAAATAAAATAAAATAAAATAAAATAAAATAAAATAAAATAAAATCAAATCAAATAAAATAAAATAAAATAAAATAAAATAAAATAAAATAAAATAAAATAAAATAAAATAAAATAAAATAAAATAAAATAAAATAAAATAAAATAAAATAAAATAAAATAAAATAAAATAAAATAAAATAAAATAAAATAAAATAAAATAAAATAAAATAAAATAAAATAAAATAAAATAAAATAAAGTAAATTAAATTAAATAAAATTACATTATAGAAAATAAAATAAAATAAAATAAAATAAAATAAAATAAAATAAAATAAAATAAAATAAAATAAAATAAAATAAAATAAAATAAAATAAAATAAAATAAAATAAAATAAAATAAAATAAAATCAAATAAAATAAAATAAAATAAAATAAAATAAAATAAAAGAAAATAAAATAAAATAAAATAAAATAAAATAAAATAAAATAAAAGAAAATAAAATAAAATAAAATAAAATAAAATAAAATAAAATAAAATAAAATAAAATAAAGTAAATTAAATTAAATAAAATTAAAAAAAATTAAATTAAAGTAAATTAAATAAAAGTAAAATGAATTAAAATAAAGTAAAGTAATATGTTGTTAGTTTTTACGGTCTTTTTTGTTTTGTAAAATAAAATAAAATAAAATGTTTGTGGACCAGCTTCGTGTCTTTTGCTAAACTATTTTGTATTAGCTGTCACATTAACGTGTTCTGGTAGGCTCCTCCCACTTTCGCGGTCAATTTCGATTCCGGCTTCTCTATATCAATTACCATTTATCCGATTTCGACTCCGGTCCCATTCAATTCACTTCTCATACATCCCTGCTCAAATGACAAGCATAAAAGCTGTAAAACCTGTTGACAGTTTACAATGTATGTACAAATATCACAACACAGAGACGAACAAACATGCAAACACTTGGCGTGAAAGCGAAACTATAAATTAACAAAATTTTACAAATTTTACAAAATCGTATTTCCCGAAGGATGCATTCAAACATGAGACCGTATGAAGTGTACAGTACAATTTTATCGTGCACCCTGTAGGGAGTCTTCTCTTTTGAAATTATAATTATTTTATTGCTATAGCTCTGAAGCGCTTCCAAGATATACGTTTTAGACCAGTGTCATCCAGGTTCCCCTATCACCAGAACTATGGTATAAAGTTTCCCGATTCGGAAACTAGTTTTTGAAAAAACAGCAAAATTCCCAGGGTTCGTTGCTCAGCTACCAGCTTCAAACTAGTAAAAATTTAGTTCCGAATCAGAAAGTTGGCTCACTAGTTATTAAATTCTCTACAGGTTATCCATGTAGTATGTTAGTATGTATCATTTACCACGTTGTTGTTGTAGCATTTGTAATTGCAACTTGTTGGCTGTGTTATGGCGCATTCACGCCACTTGTTCGCCGCACGTTGATTATTTATGAAATTTATAGCTGTCATTTAATTAGCCTGTTGCCACCGCCATCACAGCAGCTCTCTCTCTCTCTCTCTCTCTCTCTGTCCATGTTGCGTGCAAATGCATTTAAGTGCGGCTGGCAACTTGGTTGATTTAGTGGCGGCGTTACACAATTTTGCAACAATAAAAAATAAACAAAAATGCAACAGCAATCACGAATAAAATGCTCGGCTAATGAAAATGTTTCCTGCGCGTGAAAATTAAAACAAAACAAAAAAAAAATCGAAAGAGAAACGTAATTCATTGCATTCACGTACAACAACATAAGTAACAACAAAAAAAAGTGACAACAAATTTGTCACTCATTTGCCGCAACGACAGCAATAAAGCATACCACAAATAAATAAAACAACCACAAAATAATTCACAAATTTATGCATCTACAGGTATTTGTTAAATTTTGAATGAATGAAAATATTTAAATTGCAAGAAATTTTGAGATTTTCTGTATGATTTAAATTTAATTGAAAAAGAGTTAGGTTAGGTTTATGTAGGATAGGTGACAGTTTCACTTTGTAAAAGAAGCTCACTATCATAATTCCAAGATCTGGTTTGATTCCAGGTATCATCAACGGTGTGCTATTACATACAAATTGAATAAATCACCCGTAGAACCAAGTACGCCTAGACCGCAGTATCTTCGCCTGATTATAGCAAAAGCTTGCTAAACCTAACTCTGGATAAGTATGTAGAGGCTCACCGGTTCCACCTCGTCACCCTCCTTTCCACTAGTTATTTAAATAACACCAGAACGACGATCTTTCTTTTTAAGTGGCCCTAAGCCGTCTACACGGTTGCGAGTCCACCAGAGCCAATAGGAAACATCCTTTTTATGGCAAGTTAGTTTCATAACATAAAAAGCCGATTAGCTGTTCAAATAACGCACGCAGCAGTCGATGGAAGTCACCTTAATTTTGCGGATTATATCAGGCGCGCATCAAGAAGATCTCCTTCCATTCCTGCCTCGTACTAAAAATGCCAAAAGGAATGTCTCGATTGAAAAACAGTACAGTATTTTGCCACGCCCCCAATTTCTCTTGTTTTCTATATTAATTGAGTTTTTAGAAATGAAATCTATATAATTGATCTTATTATTCCAAACACCTCTAAAAATAGAGACATCTTCCTCTAGCTAAGTTCGCTTAGTTCACCTCTGAAGGAGCGCCTATTGTTTTTCCTACGTTGATCTGATTCAATACAGGTCCTTTGCAACGTCTGCACATTCCACCAAAAATAGTCAACAATAAATATTTCTTGTTTGAAATTGAAGTCCATCAAATATCTGGTTAATCTTAAGCTTTATTTGTGAGTTGAAGTGGAAAGCAAAAAGTGTTGTTGAGTGTGTTTAATACAGAAGCCAACAGAGCTAATCTTTCAAGTGATAGTGCTACATGCTTGTAATTAATATGTATGAGGAAAGTTATGAAAAGTTATGCTTATGTAATTTGTTGCTTGAGTCAGCTTATTAAAAGTTAATTTTGATTTCTTCTTTATGGCAGCACAACGGTTAAAGCAAAAAAATCTAAGTGAAATTTTGGAAAGACGTGAAAATCAACGAAGTCAACGAAATAGGGATGCTTTTGATAGCACTACTTAGTTGCTTATACTATAAACATACATTCATACATTAGGGTGGATAGCTCTGAATTGAGTGAAATGCTACAAAGGCGCAAATTTTCAGAGTTCCTTAATTTTTTTGGGAATACTTTTGGAAAGCGTTTTTTAGTTTCCAGCGATCTTTGATATTACAAAGAAGGAACAGAAAAGGCCTCTTCATGAGAAGTCTAAGTCGTTGAAATGCTAATTTTTTGTAATTCAACTATCCCGGGATTTTCGGAAACAATTTTCACAGTGCCGATGTTTAAAAAAATTTTCAAACTTCAGATTTTCTAATTGTTACGAGATTTGCTTTTTTTCCGTTTTTTTAAATGCAAATAACCATGTCAACAGAATAAACTCGAAAAATATTTTTTCTTTTCATTTTCTTTGAAACGCTCCAAGCACGAAATCGGCCTTAAATAAATATTTGATAATCCCTTAAGCAGCATCTGAAGCTGTTAATAATAATATCTTTTTTTATAAATTTACCCACCCTAGCGCGCATATTTAACTAGGCGTTGCTAGCACATAATAACCCTTCTCTCGAGTATGTAGATATTGTTGTCTGTGCCGCTCAATCAAGTTGTCTTAATGCCGGTAAGCATATGCAAATACATATCTACATACACGCCTTCATATGTACATACATGCATACATACATATATAAGTACGTGCTGCAACAACAACGCTGATACAAAATTAACAACAACACGAGCAAACAAAAAGCAGCACCTATTTAAAGCGAAACGTGTGCGTCTTAACAGCCTTGTAGAGCTTAATATGATAATGTTATATGTACACACTTACAAACACACGCACACACACACGCACACAATCATACACGAAATTCCTACATACATACAAAATCCTGTTTGTGACATTTATAACTCGTCACGCATACGCCCCGTCACTCCCAAAGCACAAACGCTTTATTTGCATATATTTGAATGTACATACATATATGTATAGGTATGTGTTCACACTAGGGTGGGTTGAAATGCTTTTGTTCCTTCTAAAAAACATTAAAAACAAAATATTTTGCTGGACAACGAAAAAAATTACTCTAAAATCTCGATGGGAACTCAAAATTTTTAACAATTTTTTTTTTCTTTTGGCTTTCAAAGTCTTACTAATATGAATTATTAATTAATTAATGGTCCCGAAGTGATCCCCAAATAGTCCCGAAAATGGTCCCGAACCAGTCTCTAAAATGTTCCAGAGCGATTCCTAAACAGTCCCGAAATAATACCGAAAATGACGCCGAATATAATGCGCATATGGGTATAATTTCCCGGGGTACTTATTTTTTTATTTTTAAATAACTGAATAAAATTAAAGTTTTATCGTTACTCAAGAATTCCAAAAATAAAAATAACATTAGCACTTCTTGAATAAAAATAAAAGGTTATTCATCACTTTGATATTTTTGAATAAGCGTCACTCATCACTCAAAATTAAAAAAAATGATGAATAATTTTTTATTTTAATAATTTTTTATTCAAAGTGGCCCAACCCTGGAGTGTAAGAGAACCAAGGAAAGCGCATATCCGTGAAAGAACTTTTACGATAATTTTCGCTTTCTTTCTTGGGCTTTTTAGAGACTATTCATGGCCGTATTATTTCCGGATTGCTTTTCGGATAATTTTGGGAATTTTTCAGAACTATGTATATCGGGATTGTTTCGGAACCATTCCAGGACATTTCTTTTTTTGATAGTTTTAGGAAATTTTTTACACCACTTCGAAATGATTCTAAAAATGTTCATGAAAAAAAATCAAGAAATGATTTCGAAAATGTCCAAAACTACTTCATATGAACTCAAAAATATTACAAATAATTCTAAATGATCGCGAGAAATGTGAGAAACCACGCCCGAAATAGCGCTGCAATCATTCCGAAATGAAGAAGACAAAGTTCCGAAGTTATCCCAAAAAGTCCTGAAATAATTCCGAAATCATCCTAAAAATGTCCTGAAATAGTCCCGAAAATAATAATAAATCTATACAGAAAGGTATTTAAATAATTCCGAATTAGTGCCGTAAACGATCACGATAGTTCCAGGTCCTTTCTAATTCTGCTAAAATTTGCTATTTCTTTAATTCTTTATTCCCTAAATTCTACTACAATACTGTGCTGCAATTTTTTATATCCCTTGCATCACAAAAAAATGTGGATCTACTGAACATAAAATTTTAAATTTAATTCTCAAAAAACGTTTCTTTTTTTTTTTTGCAAAAAATTCTTCCTTTAAAATTGTTATTTATGTATGTATTTATTTAAAAAAAAAACGAGTTGGTTGGAAGTTACAAATTCTGCCACCCATCCTATTACCTAAATATGTACATATGTATGTATGTAAGCACATATGCTCGTTTAGATGGCAGTCAACTATGATGGTTGCGTGTTTTGAAGGGCAAATGAACGTCACCATAGCTCATATTTATGCAACATGCAACATGCGGCACAACAAAAACAAAAACAAAACATAATAAAATACGAATAAAAAAGAAAATTCAACTCAAGTATCCAACACGCAGTCAAACGCTAAGCTGCAGCTTAACTTGAGTTACTCTTAAAGTTTTGTTTGCAGCATTTGATGTTTGAAATTGCATATGAAATGAATCCTTTCGTCTTTTACCGCTATACACATTGAAGTGATGCAATATAAATATGTATGCGTGTGTGCGTGTGTGTGTGACTTTTATGTGTTTAACTTTAACGTTATCTGCTGGCACTTGTGTTGGTCTTTTAGTTACTAACTATTTCTCGTTATGGCAATTGTCTCGTTGTTCATTCGTTGTTCCTTTGTTGTTGTTCTTAACATAATCCCCGTTATTATTGTTGTCACAGTTCTTGTTACGACTTTAGTATAAAATCTACAAAGATATTTCGCATATGTTGTGCAGCCATCAATTAACTGAACTGAAAAGTACTTCGAAGTACTTGGGAAGAAATGTAGTATTTCAAGTTACAAGTGATGCACAAATATTAAATAAGATAGAATTAGTTGAGTTATTAAACATTAACAAAAAAAAAAAAACTGGTGCCATATATGTTGCTTCGAAGTTAAATGCGTACTTCTCTAACAATTTTTGTTGTGCTACTTCCAATCGTTTCTGCAAGTTGGAGGGACCTACAAGTTGTGTGCCACCTCCGAAAGGCATCTGAAAACGCAGATGAGTTCTTGCTGAGTAGATTTGCATGACAAAAATACACTCTGAAGGTTGTTGGGCTTATTGGGAAAAAGGTTCACGAATGATCACTGGAAAGGTGTAACCAACTGAAATCCTTGTAAATGTATCCATTTGCTATGAGCCTTGAATCTTACTCTTAGCTTCAAGACTCCACATACTTGAATTCTCAGCATTTGTTAGGCTATTAAAACAGTTGATGACTCCTTATCTCCCTCTCAATATTGTGAACTTAATTATTCCCTGTTTATCCTATAACGACGCCCAGTCATTTAGCAACAAACGTAACCATGCCCTTCTTGTTCCAAGATCTTCGCTAGAAAGTCATCTGTTTTTTATGGGATATCTGTAAATATTTAGCTTTGAAATGAAACTCATAACATACTCTTAAGTAGGTGTAAATTCTGTATTCACATATTTACTTATGACAACATAAAAACGTACGAGCGAACACGTACATATCTGCATATAGCAGAATGAAACAAAAACAAAAATATAAACGACGAAAAACATGAAAAAGTTGGCGAAAACTTTTGAACAAATGTTTGCTGGAGGTGTAAGCAGACACAGCCCATTTTGTGTATGAAGACTTTCCACTGGTGTGTGTCTGTGTGTGAATGCACGGCGCAGTAAAACCTACTAGTTGTACGCAATATCAAAACTAGTGCAAGCACAAAAAGAACTAGTTATCGAACTGTTCTTTTTCCATATAAAAAAGGTGTATTTTTGAAATGTCAATTGTCAAATTTTGTAAAGAAATATACTAGTCATAAACTGGTTCAAAAAGTACTAGTTACATTTTTTTTTAGAATGAGACTAGACAAATTATACAGGGTTACACCGAAATAGTAGGCCTTGGCCGGGTTTGAAAACCTGGGTCATTCCGGTACGATAGAGATATGAGGGGTCACAAGTCCGAGTACTGGAATAATTAAGTTTTAAAAACAAGTTCTAAAGGAATGCTGCAACAATTCTCTTTCTTCTAATTCGAGCTGACTTCGAAAATTCTAGTTCTTAACTAGTATTTATATTGACTAGTTTGCAGTTGTACTGCTGGGTAAGTATGTACATATATCGGATTCATGGATGGTTACGCTAGTTTGCTAAGGCGTGTTGTACATATATATATTCATTGGGTTTAAATGACCCCCTTTTTGGTTTAAGCGCATCTAGGAATACCACGAAAGGAAATTGGGCTAGCCACATACGTAATTGGTAGCCGTTGACGAAAACGAAGAGGCTGAAGTGCACACATACACACACATGTATACTAAGTCCAACAGCTGCTGGGTTTACTTGAGTCAGCAGCCAGTAGAAAGCTTAAGTAGGGGAGCACCTTGTTGGGATGCGCATTTAAATATTTCATAATGCAGACGAAAGTAACAAGTCTCCCAACCTCGGAGACCAGGAATCTTATAGAAGTAGCTGTATCGTTAAGTTCTCGACAATAACCCAACTAAGTCGCCGTTTTGCGGTCCAGCGAACGCGAGTGTCTCGTAGCAGAAGAAACTCTGTCTATTTCACTAACTAGCTAGTTCTGAAATCCCTTGAGTTATCTGCCTAAGTTTAGAAGATGTACTCGAACTCATTGTTCAAACTTTCATAGAAATATTTATTAAGTTGTACTGCTTACTAGATCTATACGTACGGTTATGTTATGACATATGTTTGCATAGCATCCGAATTAATTATGCTAATTGAGAGTAAGCCGCACTCATGCTCCAACTTAAAGCGTCTATGTCACATAATTAAATGCATAACTTCCTCATTTGCTGTGTATTTATTTAGCTATTAATTCATCAAATTAAATTACCATTTATACACTAACTCTCTCATTAATTCTCGACCTAGATATATAATAGTTATTATCTGCTTAACTATATTTACTTATGCAAACATGCTTAATTGTACTCATGTATCTATGTATTAGATATGTTACGGAGGTTCGTTTAGTAAAAGTCGAAAGTTTCGATTGATTTAGAATTTTATTTCTGATTTCAACTACGACTTTGAAAGGTCTTGTGTAAAACTTCATCGAAAAAACATGGAAATTAGACATTTTTGACAGTTATGAGGTGAATATAATTTGTATTTGTCATACACCAGCATAAAAAAATGGTTTCACTATGGAACGAAAACACTCACCACTAACAAGGGTCGATTTCTGTGAAATAACTGCTCGATTGAGTTACACCATAGCAAGTAATAACTCATCATTAACAATTGGATCGGACAAAATAAGATATTTTTGACAGTTATGAGGTGAATATATTTTGGGCTTTCAAAAATCGGTATAAGAAAATGTTACACTATAGGGAAGCAAAAAACTCAACATTTATATACTTTAAAACTCCGATCACTTCCGTAGCATCTCTAACATGAATATATATACATTACTCTCGCTGGAATCTATGCGCAACTGAAATAGTTGAACTATAAAATTATTATTACAACTTCGTGGCAAACTTAATGAAGATAACAACAACAATATGCCGCATTTTTCAGCTTATCAATATTGAAAGCTCTTTATTACTTAATATCCCAGTGACTTACTACGGAATTAGGTTTTGCTACAGATGATTTTGTTTTGCTTTAGCTGTACCATTAATGAAGCGGAATGGATGAGCAGAATGTGTGTACTTTTACAACTTAATTTCTTTTTTGAATTCCTTTGGTATTAGAGGAAAGTTTGTGGGCTTAAATTATGATTGCAGTGACTTTCAAAATTAACTTTTTTTGCGAAAACGTAGAAAAAGTACGGGTATGTGCTGCTTCAAAAGTGGAATAAAATTTGAGTAATTATGTGTGACCATAACCGTAACCGTAAACATAACCGTAACCATTACCAAACATAACCGTAACCGTTTTGAAGGTAAAAAACTTTATTGTGAAGTACCTTTATGGCTATGATACAGCGCTGCCAACTGCCGTTCAGAAAACAATTGTCTTTACATTTATGTAAAAGTTTACTGTAAAGTTTACTTTTAAGTTAAGGTATCGGTTACGTTAGTTTTTTTTTTTTTTTTTAATTAAGCATGTCACCGATTTTGTTATGGTTATGATTATGGCATTATTAATCGATTTTATTAATTTTGATAAGTTTGGTTGAATCAGCTGTTTTATATGGATATGGCTATGTCACCACTAAATGAACTTTAATTTTAAAACCCTTTACGGAATAAACATATGCTCGTTTGTTACCTGAGAACATTCACATCTCTATTAGAAATTCTCATTTAACACTCCAAACTATTACTTTGTCATCAACCTGCATTTTCGAGCGTACAATTTTGCACATAACTGTATTGTCGCTTTATTTGGATGTATGTTATTGATTCGCCGATGCAGCATCAGAAGATTTATGAGTTAAGTGGTTGTGCAGCGCTGCATGAGTTATACTTCCTTCGAGTATGTATTTATGCACTGACAACAAGAATACAACACAAAGTACTTATTTATTATTTTCCCACAAGCAACATGCAACAAACATATGTATGATGCACATAGAGACAGTGCAGTTAAACCAACTAGTTGCAAACTACTTCACAACGTATATGTACAACAAGCCCAACTAATGATCTAATCAACTGTTATTTTTAATCCGGCAATGTCTAACGATTTGTTGCCGATCAGATTTCAGACAGAAATATAGCAGTCTTCAAAATCGATAGATAATAAATTTGGTGTTCAGGCTCGAGTCCTAGTGCAGCAAAAAGCAAAATTCAAAGAAAAATTATTTACTCTTGTTGGAACTCTTGACTTTTTGCAAGCCTCTTTAAATTTGGATTTTTAATATGACAATCTTAGTTATTTTTAGATTAGCTCGACATCAGTCAGAAATTTGTGGTTGTATACTGGTATGCTTCCTGTTTAATTTTTTGAATCACCACATAGTTGCATATTAAAAGTGTACACGTATATGTATTAGGTATGTTACGGCAGTGAGTTTAACAGAATCGGGAGCGGATGTTTTCATTTTTATTTATCACGAATACGTAATTTTATATTAAAACTTTAAAAGAGCTTTTCTTGTTTATTTGTTTATCCAGACTATCTCGAAAACTGCTCAACGGATTTAGATGAAATGTCTACCCAGATGTTGCCACATAATATGTTTTTACAGGGTAGCCACCTAACTGAACTTTTTAAATGAATTATGATATGCCAATATTCGTATCAAACGAAAAGTATTTTTCTGTGAAGCTGGAAAATTAAACAATTTTAGACGACTTTGTGTCCGATTTTTTGGCAAAGAAAAATATGGACCGGTCGAGCACAAGAGCATTATCTATGCCACTATAAAAAGATAATTCACACTTTACCAATACAGCCAGTTACGGAACCAGCTTAGAGCATTTATCACGTAGTTCAGCTTATCAACTTCAAAAGGACGAGCTGAAGCAGTAACATACTTAAGCTCTTACGTGTGCTTCCTTCATGAAGGTTGAATGCAATCTCATCAGTTGAAAAGCTATGTATGTAGTTGCTATGATGGTACTTACTTTCATTTTTTAAATTTCGACTTGATAGACTCCATTGGAAAAGCATAATTGCAGTGAACTAAAGGCCAACGGCCCCAATAAGCGTGCTGTGCAAGTAGACAGTGAAGCTCCTATTAGCCAATGCGAGCTCCTACTTTGCCAGCAGAGAGGCCCACAATTGTGTGAAGAAAATAGGTGAATGATTCCTTGATTCATGTTTGCAGCAGTCTTTATTTAGTTATTTGGTTTGAAGTCCGAGTGTGAGCTAATGCTAATACCATTGATTTACAGTAAAAGTTCATAAAAAAAAAGAAGAAATTGTGGGAGCCTCAAAAGTAGCACAAGGTGTTATTTAACACTTTCATAAGGTCAAACGTCGCTATGAAGTAGGTGAAAAGCACCAGAAATAGCATGCCGAGCTACTTGAGCTTAACAACTTATCACAAATATTGAATTGCAATGAGCCGCGTTACACCCACGCTTTGACGTCGTAACCAACATACGAGTATTTGTAGAGAAGCATTTGCTTCAGCTTATCAAGCTCAACCTTGTCACTTGCGTCCTTTTCCACCTCCACCTCTCATCTGCTGGCAATATTTTCTACCTTTTCCCTTTCATAAAACTGGCACATTGCTTGCTACCGCGCTAAAACAACAAAAACACGCACTCTAACAGTTGCTCGCCACTCCTCAAGTTAGCTTAACGAAATGCTTTCCAGCGACTTTGGCCGCAGCTCAACGCTGGATTGCTTGCCAACTGTGTAATGCGCTGTTGACGTTGCCATCATCAATGGAGCTTTACATATCACTAAGATAGATATGCCGTCAGGCAGACATCTTATACTTACATATATTCAAGCTCACCAATAGACACATTAACGCGGATTACAACCACCAAAAAAATGTCTTCTGACTTAGAGTATTAAATTTTTTTTTTTTTTTTTTTAATTTAAAAGTTCCGTACACTGACAATGTCGAAAGAAGTTGAGATGGCCGTTGAAGTATTCGAGAAAAAAGTTCTACGGAAGATGTCTGAACCGGCGTGAAGTCAAATGGAGTATAAGAAAAATTTAATTATAGTCAAAGCCAAAAGGCTCCACTGCCTGGGTCATGTTATACGAATGGACAAAGAAGTTCCAGACTCGAAAGTTTTCCTTATAATAATGTACCGTCATCATTGATCAAGTTGAAACTAAAACAGAATTGGCAGAAAAAATATACATTTCGTTGAACTTGAAGGTAAATTTGAGTGCTACTCAAGAGAAAATTTTAAGAAAAATGTACAGCTTTAGAGTGAATCCAGGGCTAAGATAAGCCTATTAAGTGGGTTTATAATAATCTAATTACAAGAGTTATAGATTTTCGGAATTATATATTTTAGAAGCAGATAGTGCTGCCGCTGCAGAACTGGTTGCGTATAATCACTTACACGATTTCCCCTTGGGTATTTCCATACATGTACATTGTACATATTAATATATGCATATATACATATAGAAGATGCTGAAAGGAAAATCCTGCAGCTTACACCCACACTTACTCATACACATAAAGGGAAGATTTCATTGGAAATTGAGTAAAATCGCAAATTATACGAAAATGTATTAATGAGCTGAGATTATGATTATAACGTAATTAGATGAAAAGTTAATTTTGGCGCTTTTCAAGCACGCTTCTCATTATGAATACATATTTCTAGATATATACATATATATATATATATTTTTTTTTTTTTTTCAAAACAGCTTCAAAGGCAACCAAAACAAAGTGTGTTGGAACTGGGGAATCTATCGATTTGTTTTTTAATGCATATTTCAATGAATCACTGTGCACATGACGAGTTTGTAATGATTTGAGAATTTACTCTTAATCAGGGCTGTGCCTTTATTCGATTAATCGAGTAAGGTGATTAATCAAATTTTCAATTAATCGATTACTTGATTAATCAAAATTCTGAGTAATCAAAACGAGTGTTACTCGAGTATTTTCAAAAATGGTTAATCAAAAACTGATTAATTTACTCATTTTTTTATGTGAAAGTTTGCCTTGAAATAGTTGAAAATAAGAAAAATTAAAAACCAAACATACTTCAAAATATTAAAAAATAAAAATATTTTAGAAAATTTTGAGATGTTGTCCGATCGCGAATGGGCAAAATGTCGAAGATGCAACAAATCGTTGAAGTATTAAGGAACTTCTATATTTGAGCCGTTTTAATATATGATTATTCATTTTATTCAAAAAACGATTAATCAAAAAGGCGATTAATCAATTAAATTTTATTTTGATTAATCAAAATCTTGATTAATCGAGTAAACACCCTTTTTGATTAATCAAAAATCATAATTAATCGATTAATTGAGTAATTTATGAATAATCAAAATTTTGATTAATCAATTAATCGCACAGCCCTAATATTTCTATTGCAATCGCCATAGATTAGCTTTATTTTCGCTCACAGAGGTGAGGTACCGCTATTTTCGACGAAAATTTTTTTTTGGACAATTAAAAGTATTTACTAGTGGCATCATATCCTGTTTTACATAATAAGTACCTCACTTGGAGGCGACAAACGGCGAGCAGAGACAGTAAAAATTTTGTCAAAACACGCAAGCTACTCAATTACTTGTACTCGTAATGAGCTCAACAATTCCTGTTCTGAACCGCTCTGGTATTAATTACGCCGCTGTGTTCCATAGATAATATTTTCTCATTTTGTCTTACTCACGCTTTCCATCCTACCAGCAGATTAACATAATTCTCATCTCCCATCTCACTTCTTTACCAGTTGTTTTTGCTCCTTTGTTTTAATTAGATGCATAAAACTTTGACAACTCAAATGCTAATACGCAATTTTTCTGCTTTATGTAGCATCACTACCACCCGCATTACCACCAGCTCCGCTGTCTACTCACTACTTTTCAGTTCAAAATAGGTGCTTAGCTATAATAATTCTACTTCCTCAGCCTTTCATCTTTTGTCTATTTATTTTGTAATCCAATATGAGCTAATTAAAAGCAGTATGAGGTTTGCTTTGTAGTATTTAATGAATTTTATTTGTCTTCTACTTGAAGCTTTCCACATACATAGACAAGTACACCCATACATACATAGCCGCACATAGAAATGTACATAAATAGATTTGTCGAAACCACAAAAGCTTTCATTATAGCTCAATTTCGCCGAGCTTTTCTCATTCACTTAAATCTCCTCCTCACAATCCAATGGAAATTAACTACTAATTTAAAGCAATTAGACCAATGGTAAAATTCTAGGAATGGATGTACTAAATAAAGTGTTTACGTGGTTTGATTGTTTTTAACTCTCAGATGAACGGTGAATACTAGAAATGTTTTGCATCTTTGATTATGATTTCGTATTAGTGGAATTCGGGAATGATGTTGAACATTTATTGTGATTTCAATTCCGGTTTTTTTGAATTATATCCACATTCGAGTACTGTATTCAAAGTTAGTATTAAATTGTCGTTTCGATAATTTTCATAAAAGAGTTCGATTACTGGCGTCCATTTTAATCTGGCCTCAGTACTGCTGCTATCCTTCTTGCGGAGCTAAAACAAAACTATCAGCTCTTACGGTAATAGCAAATGAAAAATGAAAAAGGCTAGTAAACAAATATACTCTTTAATATGATTTGTCGCAAGCAAGCTAAATTTACTAATAAATAGCAAAATTTAAACATTCACATTTTCGATAGGAAATCTATCGATAGCTTTCAAAAAATCATTTTACTATAATTAAAATTTCAATTGGCCATCGTTTAGCTATTCATATTTTACTCAGTAGAGACAAAAACTTTAAAATTTAAACACTGCCAACAGTGTAAGTAAAACAAAACACCAATATCGATAGTAACTACTATCGAAGTGTGTGCCGATAACAAGAAAAATTTTTTTTATATATTTTTTATTTTTAAATTGCTGAAGGCTTTTTTTTTGCTTTTACAAGTGTATGAAGTGATTGCCTACTTTTTTTTAGAGAAAGCCGTTATTTCGATAAATTTATCGATAGCTTTGATAAGTATGGGTAATCTTTGAGATATTCAAAAAAAGGTTTCGCGATAGTTTAAGTAGTTACTTCGATAGTTCAGAATAAGACTGTCAACAAATATTGCTGGTTCGAAAAAATTAAAGATAAATAGTGCAATCGACAATGTATCACATCTGAAAATATCTCTAGTTTTAAAATTTATTGTATTTTCTGGTAAAAAAATGATTTTTAATTGTTCAAGTTAGCCTAAGGCCTTCGTTGCTATAGCTTTTGTACCTTTAGAATAAATGAATAAAATAATAATAAAAAAAACTTTAGGTAAATTCGATATATCGAGAAATTATCGATAATTCGAAAGCTTAAAATAATACTTTCTGTGAGTATGAATGTTATGAAAAGGTTTAATCGATATTCTTGTTAGTGCTATCGAAGTTTTGACACCCACATGCTCGTACTAGGCAATCCACTTCCGTTTCCGCCAAACTTCCACCGCATCTCTAGTACACAAAACGACGGTGTCAATAAAATTTTTGGTGTTGGCGCTCAACTGCTGATGGTTACAGATTTATTTTTTGCTGAGTATTTATAGCTTTGTCAATCGTTTTTTTGTTTTTCTCTTAAATTCTGCAGTTAAGAGATTATAGAGCACCTTGTGTTGTGTTTAAATATGGAATTGACAAAAAAGTCACCAAGGACAAAAGCTGTTGGTAGTGTCATTTTTGTACGAATGTAGTACGCATATATCTTTATACTTTTATATGTATAGGTATGAGATTATTACAAAAAACGATTGTCCAATGTAAAAAAAATGTATTCATAGGTTCGCTTCGCCTTTATTCTGTACTAGAAAACCGAGCTAGAATGAACTTGGATATGTTCTACAAATTCCATTGTTTTCGTACCACTCTTGGAATAAGAAAGGAAAACGTTTTTCTTTTTACAGAATCAGTCTAATGAATATGCATATGTATGTACATATATGTAGAAGTGATGTAACTCTTTGAATTTGCTATTGCTGTCAGTTAGTTTGCTCCAGCTAATTCGGTTAATTTAAGCGCACTCAACCAAATGTTTAAATGCTCGCAAATTGGACTTCATTCAATTTGCGCTTAACCTCATCAGACCGCTGCTTGTAGCATGTAGTAAGCTTTTCAACATTTTCCTCTTCTTTGTTAACCCATTCTACTATGCTTTTGACCATGCGAATTGTGTGCTCTTCCCAACCGCGTTGTGCTGTCTGCGTTGTTTTTCTTTTATCTTTGCTGCCGTTTTTGTCATTTCGTTTATTGCTTTGAACTTTGTTGTTGTTGTTTATTTAATTAAATATCTTCACACTTACTTTGCTAAATCTTCAACGTATTTTCCATACATACATACATACATATCTCTAATATTTAACGGCAGTTCGCTGGAACGAGTTGCATGAGGTTTGGGCGCCTAAAAGCATACACGCAAGCTTCGTCTTTTCTCCTTCATCGTGACGCTGCAGCAATTATAATAGTTGTTATTGTATTTAGTTAATATCGCTAACATTTAAATAAAACAGCTCCTGGTTGCTAAACATTTTCAAGATAAGATCCAGATATCTCCTGCTGAGTTGTGAAACGAAAAGTGGCTTGTGATGGGCCCATTAATTTTCCTGAGACATTGCAATATTCTGGAATTACTAAACCTGAAATGCGATAGAGTTGGCAAATTTGTGTGAATTTCGGTAAGCTAATAGAACTAAAAGGGAGGCCAAGTTTATGAGAGAGAGTGGTGCTGACGCGACGCTACAACAGACAAGCGCAAAAGTTGTCAAAACAAAATTGCTTACTCAGCCAGCAGCTATACAAAGTTACAGGTTAACTTGAGAAGCGTAAAGCATCGAGTTTTTTAAGACCCGTTAGCATCTCCAAGTTAAACGGACTTTCCTATGAATAGAACTGGAAAGCTACCAAAGCTCTCTTGGCATCGCAAATGAGACTATAAGTCCTCCAAGAACTTTTATCTAGAATACCATCGATACTTTCCAAGGGAAGTCACTTCGACCGATACTCCTGCTCTCACCAACAGCTTAGCCACTAGATACCGTTATATTCAGAGAATAACTCAACAAATGATTGCTCTAGTTGCTCCTGCCAGTGAAGTACAAAACCACAACGGAATCTCCCCTAAATTGTTGTCAGCATGCCAATTATTATACTTACGGGGACGGTAGATAACAAACGTATTGGCGTCATTTAGGATTAACGTTTCTTAATGAATTAAAGCTTTCCGTAATTTCTCAATGAGCTAGTGATAATTATCTTTATCTAAGTGAGACCATAATGTGTAACGGATTAGTAATCATGTGGGTCAATAAACATATACATACATGCACATAAGTTGTAACAATCTAAAGCTATAAGCGGGTAATATGTGGTGTCGCCGCAATAACTGTCCTTCAATAAGATAAGAAATCTTTCTGGGTGCACTTTATTCCAACAGCGTGTGTGTGTTTACGTTCTTTAGAGACTGTGGATCATCACTTTTCCATTCCATTTTTGTTGTTGCATGAAGATTAAAGCTTTGCCTTTCTTTTCTTACCTTTATTTTATTTTATTTTATTTTATTTTATTTTATTTTATTTTATTTTAATTTATTTTATTTTATTTTATTTTATTTTATTTTATTTTATTTTATTTTATTTTATTTTATTTTATTTTATTTTATTTTATTTTATTTTATTTTATTTTATTTTATTTTATTTTATTTTATTTTATTTTATTTTATTTTATTTTATTTTATTTTATTTTATTTTATTTTATTTTATTTTATTTTATTTTATTTTATTTTATTTTATTTTATTTTATTTTATTTTATTTTATTTTATTTTATTTTATTTTATTTTATTTAATTTAATTTAATTTAATTTAATTTAATTTAATTTAATTTAATTTAATTTAATTTAATTTAATTTAATTTAATTTAATTTAATTTAATTTAATTTAATTTAATTTAATTTAATTTAATTTAATTTAATTTAATTTAATTTAATTTAATTTAATTTAATTTAATTTAATTTAATTTAATTTAATTTAATTTAATTTAATTTAATTTAATTTAATTTAATTTAATTTAATTTAATTTAATTTAATTTAATTTAATTTAATTTAATTTAATTTAATTTAATTTGATTTAATTTTATTTTATTTTATTTTATTTGTGGTTATAGTGATCAGCACTAAGTTTGTATCTAAAATCTACCCTTAGTAGCCATCTCATTATCTCTCCTTGCATTATCTGTATGATCACATTGCAGTTTTCCTTCTCTATTTCTTCTATTTTATATTTGAGAAAACTAATTTCACTTTCGGAGAATTTCGTATGTATTTGACATCTGAGCTCGCTCCATCAGCTAAGGCTGGCATTTCTAATGAAAATTTCTTGCACAACATAAAAAAGCGAAAAGTCAAACGGCAATAGCAATTTCAGCAAGTCGAGCAACCCTCCGCCCACTGTCTAACGATGGTTGCTACCTAGAGCGCAATGTGGCAAGTAATTACAAAAGTCGGCTACCACCACCATAGACTTACGAAGTAAGAGCGACGAAAATGGGCGTCAAAAGCGTTGCGGCATTGCTGCAAATTCAGCGAAAGCCAAAATATATTTTAGTTTTTTTTTTTCCCATTTTGCTACACTTTCACTTTGCCTTACGGAGCAACTTCAGTTGCATTTTGGGCTGATGTGGTACACTTTCATCTTTTGCAGTGTGATGAGGGCGGTGACTGTGGTGGCACATAATGAATAAAGTCACTGGGAAATTAAGTGCAACTGCAATTACATTAAAGTTTGCTCGTTTTACGAAGCCGCAGCATGCCACAAGCTAAGCCATCACACACACACGCAGCTTGCCTTTGCCACACAGGCACGACATGCACTTTTGGGAGTTCAAATAGATATTTAATGAGGGTCACACAGCTGGAAGTCGATTGTCGCACAATAAGCTGCATGCTCTTATCACTTCGCCCACTCTTTAAGCTCTATTGACAATAATGCAATGAGATTTTAGGATACACATCTCCCAAAGTAGAGCTTCTAATGGGCGGTCATGCGTGTCCTTCGAATTTCTATTTAATCTACTAAACTTTAAATTGAAATTGCAACTTTGTGGCAAAAATAGTAAATTTCAATTCAACTTTGTTTTACGTCTATCCATACATACATACATACCTACTTAAGTTCAATAATAAATATATATATTACTTTGTTTTATTTGCAGGACCACCAGGCCCACCCGGACCACCTGGCAAGCGGGGGAAACGTGGCAAGAAAGGCGATCCTGGAGACAAAGGAGATCCCGTAAGTAAATGAAAAAATAAGGCTTTGTTGATTGTGATAAGCATTTTACGCCATCTACATTAGGGTGCTCTAATCAAATTGAATGAATTGCATTTTTCTCACGATATCATCCCAATTTTTGAGTTAATATATACAAACTCGTATATACATATATCTTCACCTTAATTTTTATCTTAATCAAAATCTTTATCCCTCCCCTCCCCCTCCCCGTCACATCATATTTATTTACATTTATCCTCATCTTCATTTCCATCTTTATCTCCATCTTCACCTCGGTGTCTATCCCTATCTCAATATCCTCTAAGTCCTAATTACAATATCGATTTCCCTTTTTGACTACCTCTATATCGCACTCGCTTTTTCTCTCGAAAGCCTTTTCTCAACTGCACCTCTCGCTCTCCCTTGCTATGTGGTATATCCCTCTCGCTCACTCTCTCTTACCCAGCATTTTTGAATACGTCTGCCTCTCCATTTTCTCGCGTCTTCATTAATCATAGAGGTAAAGACCTCTCCATTTTTATATTCCTCACTCAATCCCTCCAGCATTGCCCAAAGAATTTGTCGGTTTCAAAAACCCCAAAGTCATTGCCGACCCTGAGAGAGCTGCTGGTGTTTTGCAACGTGGTTAGAAAAGCCGCCTTGATTGCGTCGATACCAAATTTTTTCATTCCTTCTATATATTCTTCTTATTTTTTTACATATTTTTTAGCAGAATTTAATCCTCTCTCAGTACAAATAATTGCATTTAAATATGTTCCCTAATTTTCATTCCCGCTTACAGGGTCTCAATGGCGTGAATGGCGAGAAAGGCATTGCGGGTAGACCGGGTGACAAAGGACAAAAGGGTGATGTTGGTCATCCGGGCATCGATGTTTTTCAAACAGTCAAGGTGAGTTAATCATGCGCCCATCATACCAACGCTAGATCTAAGAATTAACGAAACTGAGTTGTTGGCAAATTATTTGAAGCTAGCAAGCAGCGCCAATCTGCATACTAAAATATGAAAAGAACAAATTAAATTATTCACTAAACAAGTATTAATTTCAACTCAAACTTTTTTGTGCTGCTGCGTATTCAAACCATAAAGATATTAGACTGGGTCAAAAAAAAAATTTTTTTTTTGTGGAAATTTTGCAAGTGAAGATTTTCAATAGGCTGGCCGTTATAGAGCAATCAACCTGCTTAATCTTTCAAAAACTCAAAAATCCATTTCGAAGGAAAGATAAAACATGTTCTTATTTAATGGCAGAAAAGTTGGTCAAAACTAAATAATTTGAATTCAAAAAAAAAAAAAACATTTCTTTCAATTTTATAGTCTTCATCAATTACGTTATCGTTGTTTTTAATAAATATAAATTCATGTATTCATAATTACTAAGAAGGCGTGGTGCGGGCCCAACCTCAAAAAACAGAGAAGCAGTAGTTTTTTGGAGTTAAGGTCTTTAGCTCGGTCTCATTCATTTGATTTCCTTTAAAAATCTGTATCTATATTTTTTCTCAAAGTGGATGTTTCTTTCGTTTTTTGATAAATTTCCAGTGAAGAGATATGAAGTAAAAAAAAATTATAAAAATGTTCAAGCTTTTTTACTCGACATCTGCGCGCCTGAGAAAATTTTTCTAAATTTATACAGCTATATTTATTTATTTATTCTTTTTCAGTCTCAAAATAAAAATTAAATTTGTTGCAAAAAATTTAAAGCAGCAATTTTAGATCTTTAAAAGTAAATAACTTTATTATTTTTTTTTTGTTCTTTACACTTAACTACTTATGACAAAAATAGCAAATGGCTAACATGTCGAACAGGATCGAAATGACGAATAAAAAATGGTCATTTTTAAGTGGTGAAACTTTTCAGCATTTTTTCGCCACTCTAAGAAATGTTTCAATCTAACCTAAAAATAAATATGTTTATTAAAATAATATTTTTTTTAATTTGCCCAGTCTAATATGTACATGTATAGTACTTAACTAATTAATTAAAAACTCGTTTTAGGGTTTGAAACGATCGGTTACCACCTTACATGGCGGTACTTTAGGTTATGCTGAAATTGTTGCTGTCAAGGTAACATAATACACAAACCATAAGTTTTTGGCTTTAGTGCTTTAGTCGTTTGTTGTTGCTTTGTTTTTTTTCGTTGTTGTTGGTTTGTAAATTTGTTGCACTTTTTTCACCTGCATTGGTTAGCTGCTACACGTGCTCGCCAACCGCAGCCAATTTCTATGTGGTTTTACTTTGAAGTTGAAAAATTTTTGCGCTTTTTTTTACGCGCTTTTTTTTTGTAAATTCTTTTTCTTTTTTTTTTGTAGATAGTTAAAATTTGTTGTTGTTGTTGCTTGTTTGGTTTTAAGTTGGTGAAACAAATTTTTTAGTTCGTTTGGTAATATCTGTTTTTATTTATTTCATTTTATTAGTATTTTTTTTTTGTTTTTGTATTGTAGTTGTTATTGCCGTAGTGGCTAATGGCCGTAACGAGGTTCTTGATTGGAATTCTTATTTAACATTTAACTGTTAACCACAACATACATACATACGTATTCACAGCGATAATTTCTGTTTGTATGGTAAAGTTCATGTGTTTTGGGTTTTGCAGTTAGTCGGTATTTTTAAGTTTATTTTTTTTAATTTTTTCTTTTAACACGAATAAGTTTTTTGCTATAGAATTGAAATGTTAATTTTTTTAACCTTTTTTGTTGTAAAATTCATAAGCGTGGCAGCAGTAAAATATGTTGTCGTCCATATTTATTGGCTGACCATAAAAAAAACAGGAAACGAAAAATGCGATGCGTTAATTTAATTATTTAAATTTTATGCGTTAGGTGACTAATTATTTCATTTAACATAAAAAGTGCATTCATTAAAATGTTTAAATGCTTAACAATGCATTTTAACAATACCTAATAATAGTTTAACATGAAAATGCGCAGCTGAGCTGGAAAAATAAATATGAGCGGGAGTCCTTTATAATAGGTTCCGGCTATTTTTTGTTGAGCAAGGAGTTTCAGAGTGAGGCCATAGCCAACCCATAAGAGAGGAAAAAAAAGAGGCCACCCTCACATACTCGGTTTTACAGCTTATTGTGGTATTTCGGCGCTTGTTGACCAGGAGCTTTGTTTGCAACCGGAAGTCCATACTGAAGCTAGCGATATAAATCTGCACATTGCTTTGTCAATACCGTTGACCTCTAGGTATCCTTAATCTCATAACAAATCCGAATGAAAAGAGAACAAATTCTTCAATGAGAACTATCGTTACTATTGCCAAACGTTTCAATAACAATTTTAAGGTGCGGCGGTATCGTTATCCGGCTAGTTAAAATCCTGTTCCTGAAAATACTTTCGCTTATGTGGCTGGATCAGCGGAGCTTGTGACCCGGATGATGACTTCTTTGGTTGTTGTTGCTGTTAACATTTCTCCGCCCTGCCTAGTGGACATGATTACTCTGAAAATTGTCATCAGGCTTTTCTAAAGGAAGTCCAATGAAACACGGGATTTCAATAGGTTGGGACAAGAGTGATATTAGTAAACTAGCACTAACCGCGGCAAGAAGACATCGAGATCGTTTTTAGGTTGAAAAGAAAGAACACTTTGTCACCACATGAAAATTTATTCTCGACGATGTAACATTTCCCAATATTGGTTAGGTTGATTACCTTCCCGGCGTCCTAAGGGGAATCAATAGCCATAACTATGGGCTAAACGCGATGGTTGCGGAGGCTCAAGATCCATATGGCGGTAGGAGTACTTACATGTGTCAAGACAGTACAGCCGATTTAGATCTCAATCCTGAGAAAAAATATCCTAAGTGGCAACACTCAATAAGTGAGCCTTTAAAGTGTAGTGGCGTATATAAAATTTCATATGATTATATCAAAACAATTTAATAGCATTAGGTGGCAACCTTGTCTGGTAAATAAAATCACTTATCCACCGCTTAAATCATTTCCAACGTAAATCTGATACGTGTCAACAACTCGAAACAAAACCCCAGCTTAGCACCAGCGTGTTAAACCTTTGATGCAGCAAAACATTTAAAGGGTCATAAGATAACAACTCCTTTAAATACACAAAGTGCATTGCAATCTATTGTGTTTACACTTACAAATCAACATTGGTTTATGTTTTGAATTTGTAAATAGAAAAACAGAAATTCTCTATTCTGATTCCTCTTTCTGAAAACAGTTTAAGCTCTTACAAGGTTAATACCGAAGAGCATTTCCATTAAGTTTTGTGTATACGAGTTCATTACGCACATAACGTTGAACTGTGAAGTTGTAAAATTTTTAATGGATTTATGCAGAATAGTGAAGTGAAGTTCATGGCTATTAGGGTAATGGGAAATACATAACTATGATCGCAAGCAATAATAGCTTAAGTTGAAATATTAAAATAATATATTTTCAACGATTTGGTGCAATTAAATCAAAGATGCCTTTACACAACTTGCCTTTGGGCTAGATATCTTAAAACTAGCTGAAATATTTTGTTAGATTGCGCATGCTCTATGAAGAATAAGCAAATATATGCTCAATTTGCTTAAATCGACTTAAGCATTTATTGTTCATGACAGTAGGTATTAAGCAAAGTGGTTTGTTTATGAGTGTCTGTATTAGTTTATTACATTCGTATATTTTTACTTTTTACTGTAACTATGATATGTATTCTTGTTATGTTTGTTTTGTAGAAAATTGCAAAAGAGCAGCTCTCCACTGCCTTGACAATGATAGTCTTACTCATAGTTAAGATTTTATGTCTCACTGCGAGACGTCCACAATCTTCTAGGCAGCTAAGCAGGACATCGCTAGGAATACGAAGCTTTTCAGCATGAAAGGGGCCAGGTATCTGCAGGTTAGCTTTTCTCTCGACACTTGTCTCGTTTCCGAACCATATAAAACGTTATCTTTGGCGGTCTAGAGAAGATTTCATTACTCAATCCAAACGGAAATATTAAAAAAAAAACAATCGTAATTTTAAATGTGATTCACAAGTACTAAATCAGTCGAGGATATCTGGGCTATAGTTAGGTAGTACTCCCAGACCACCCCCTTGACCGAACCGCAGTTGAGGTCAGTGAATTAGTACACGTTTTGCTAGCAAGTAATTTCCCTAACCATGATGAGGTTGCATAAGTTGTACATTATCTTTCCAACACAGGTTTCTCTCAAATATAATTGCGATATGTTTAGCTCTATCGGTCTTTGCCAGCTTTGCGCAATCTGAGGAGACTTCTTCGGAAAGATAACATTACAAGCATCCTGCCAAGTATCCTGGAATGGTGTTCTGACTGCTTTGAATACCAGCAAGCGCTATTTTACGATCCCTAGCTAGAAAAATCCGAAATGAATTTCTAATTTTGACGTACTCCTGCACGCGCCTTCTTTGGATTGAGGCTCCACCACTCAAACCGCTAGGGCTATTCTATCATACAGGTGTTGATCAATGAATTTCAGTAGAGCCTTCTACATATCCAGAAGGACGATCTTACCTTGCAATGGGCATACTGCGATGACAACTATGACGCCCAAGAAATCTTATCTATCTCATCTCAATCGGGCAGTCGAACAGTCTTAGGAGAAAAAGCAAATATTTTGGCCACCTTCGGGACCTATCCCAGATTTGTTGTATGGAACTACTCTTAAACTTTAGTTGGATATTTAGGTACCAAATGAAATAATTAAAAAGCTCGTCAAGCTTTTATAAGACATAAACTCTTTAAACTAGTTGCAACGACTTGTCGCACGCCACCCCTCGCTGTACTCATTGCCTTAAAGACATAGCCCATGTCTGTGTTCAGATCAGGCATATGTCACTGTGTTATACTCGTTGTATATTGTTCTGTTCACTTACATTAAATATTCCTCACTTTTACACTTTTTATGGCCATTTGTCGCGTCTTTATGTCGACATGAATAAAAAACTAAGTTGCATGATATAAAGATTCACAACGAGCGCATAAAATGTGTCTGGACAGCTGAGATGATGACGATACAAGCGATACAGCCGTACCAAGTACATAGGTAGTCGTATATTTGCGCATTAACTGGTAGCTGTTACGAAGGAAATGCAAAACATGATTGCACCAGACGTAGCAATATGTTTCTACTAACGGCTTGTGAAGAAATGAATGCTTGAAGCTATTGTCTATAAAAGTGCTACAGATTGTGTATGAGTTGGATGTTTGCGAGCTGCGTAGGACCTGAACTTAAATATTGCAATACTCACAGTTTGAATAAAAAGCTACAGTTCTGTAAATGTTTATACTTTCTTGTTTCGTGGTTAGACAGCTAGACTCAGATCTTGGCTATTAATTTCGGAATAATAGGGTTTTGCCATGTACCTACATTCCTACTCGAGGTTTTCAATTCGGTGGGTACTAGAAACGGCCCATGATACCAACGCGAAAGTATTCAATCTATTTTGAGTAACAAGTTTACATTTATAAAGCTGCTACACTTTTTAGAAACATAGCACTGGTTTTTTCGTTTTCTAAAACCCTTCCATGTAACTGGAGTCTCAGAAATATCGATAATTAGATTGAGTTATTGTATCCTCCTACTTTTAGCCCACGTGTTTGATGGGTTTATCTATGACAATATTTATCATACCTTATTGGTGTTTAACGTCTTAGGCGATTTTAGACGTTGCATATCAAACCTCGCCAGACATCTTTTTTCGTCGATAACTGACGCCAATTGGAAAAAAAGGAGCTTAAGTCAACCTCCACCCCTTTCTTTGCTGTCGCCTTTGGGTGAAAGAAATTCTTCTGTGCTAGAGCTTCTTGATCTATTCGCATAGTATGACCCAGTCAGCGGAGACTTTGGGCTTTTATTCGCTGAACTATGGTCAAATCTACGTGAAACAAATAGAGCTCATTGCTAAAGTCTCCTTCGAAACTCGCAGGATGGTCTCAGGGGAAGAACCATACATTTTCCAGAGAACTTTTCTCTCGAATACTCCAAGGGCCATCTCATCTTCTTACGACGCTGCCTATGATTCCGAGCCGTACAATACATACTATCCATTAAAATTTCTAACTTATTGCTTGACTTGCAAATCCATAACGTACGCGTCTAAATGTGAAAATTGTACATATTTTCTTCAAATGTTTCGGAACATATGGCCTCATCTGCAAGTCAATGTTATGAATTCTTTCAGACGGAAAAACTCCACGCATATGTTGCAAATGGCCAAAGGAAAAGTATGGTCCTTTGCTTGCAAAAAGTTTGTTGTATGTTGCATATGGCATTGCACATTTGTACACTACTTTGCAACATTTATTTTTCGGTGGCGAAGCCTTCTTCCCCCCAAACACTTCAACCTGGCATTTCGAGAGCTAAACGAAAAGTTGCAAAAGTTCAAATCAAACAACTTTTATAAGAAATTTGAGTGTTTATTGCTTGTAGCAGGAAATTGGGAAAATATTAAAAATGAATCAGAGACATCAATATGTGCATTTGTATGTATGTATAACAAGGATATATATTACAGGACTTTTGGGAGTTTTGGAAGTTTGTGTAGCTTAAGTATTTTAGTTTTGTATATTATTTATTTGTATTTTGAGATTTATTATTCTAATTTCGTGTTATATTTTGTAAAATTTTTGTTTTCTTATTTTTTGCTTTTATTGCTTGTAAGGGTTTACAAGAAGCCGGTGTGAATGTATCAGCTGCCACTGTAATACAACTAAAGGTAAGAGCGATGGCATGCTTGCAAACTCACACCTCCCATATACCATACATGCATACATACATATGTATACAGACACCAGGGATGCCAATGTTTTGCGATTTTAAGAAAATTATTATTAAGGGTTGTGAAATTTAAAATTATATTAAGTATTAATTTAAGTTTTCAAAAAAATTTAATATCAACAAAAAAATTAAAAATGTTTCTTACAAACAAATCAAGCATATTTAGCTTTTGATAACATATTTTCAGTACCGAAAATGTGCAGGCTTTAATAAATAAATCCCGGAATTTTGGACACCTAGACCCTCAGAGTTGGCATCCCTAATAAACATTAACGCACATAAATACAAATACTCATAAGCATAAAAAAACGTTAGTGAGAAATTCCAAGAGCAAAAAGAAACTATTTATTTATGAATATGCAACTTTTCTATATGCATACATATATGTATAATTAAAAGTAGGATACCCAGCAGTGAAACAAACTAGTTGAAAATGGCTTTCTCTGAAGTTCTAGTCCAAATAATCAGCAAAAAAAAGCTCTAAGGGAGGTCGTCTGTTGTTAGCAGTTTCGAAAATCTAAATTTACATACATTCAAAAAGACTTAGCTCCGTGATCTGGCGGTTCCGTGGTCTGAAAAAAATTTCTAAATCGCAAAAGACAATTGTTGGACCATTTCGAATTGAGGAAATACTTTTTTTTCAGCAGAGGGTGTAATATCCAATATTGAAGGACCGCGCTTTGGGGTACCTGAAAAATAAAAAAAGGCTTCAGTGTTTGTTTTTCGAAACTGAGACAGAAAGAAATATTGCACCAGAACGGCGGTATTTTTAAAGTGAATTTCACATATTTATTTTTTATAGAAGAAATAATAGACGGTCGTCCCCCAACTGGAAGGGTGCTAATAGAATTTAGTACTGACTGAACTAATTGATATATTCAACGAAAATATTAATCCCTCACATTGTCAAATAGCCGCTTAAATCTACTTTTGAGGGTTGAGTTGTCTCTTCAAAAAATAAATACTTACCCCACTTTTGATTAAAAAAAACAATCTGAAGCAAAAACTTACAAAGCTCAAGGTTTTATTAATTTAAGGTTCCTTTTTAGACTAGTTCCACCCCGAAGTATAACTTTGTTGCCTACTTTCGTTGTTTCACTGCAGGAGTACTTACTTATATGTGAGCATAAATTCATATCAACATACATATACATATATACATTTACATGTGCATGTGTGAAACCCATATGCCATTTGGTCACTTGACAATTTTATTATGCTGCCATAAAATAACAAACCGTAAATATTCATCAAAATTCATTTGAAATGCAAAATCACATAAAGTGTACGAAGGTGATGGCACTACATATATTTATTCAGCAGGAAAAAAAAACATACTAACAAATATTTAAACAGGATAACTTTAAAGGAACTTTGTTTAGTTAGAATTTGCTTTATACGATTATTATTTGTTGTATTTCGTTTTGGATTATTTTTTCTTTTTTTTTGCCTTTGGTTGAATTCATTCAAATTCATTTGCAATGCTCTTTAAAATAGTAAACTTAACATTAAAAAACGTATGGCTTTTAGATTTTAATTTTTGCATGCGCATGTATTGGTGTTTTTGGTTTTGCAATTCGCACGCACTGAGCATCAAAAATCTATTTAAATCATAGCCGCTAATACATAACTTTTTTCTTTTTTGCTGCACAAATTAGGGTGAACCTGGTGAACCAGGCCCCCCTGGACCACCTGGACCTCCTGGTGAGCTTGGCTCACCCGGTATGAATGGCGAACGTGGTCCACCTGGCGAAACTGGACCCGCAGGACCTGTGGGTCCACCTGGAGAACCTGGCACAATTGGACCACCTGGAGCGCCGGGCGCACTAGGACCTAAGGTGAGTAATTAATGTTGATTGTAGAATTAGTATTGTTTTGATATATTTTTTTTCAAATTATTAAAAATATTTTCTGCGGACTTTGATAGAACCCTTGTCTTTTGAATTTCGAATACTAATGTTTTGACCGTGAAAACATCTGAATCTAATCGCTATTTGTTAGCTCGTCAATTCACGCAAATCCCAAAAATCTGGGAATCTTTCATCTTTCGTTCCATAAATGTGCAAACATACCAAAATGGCCATTGAAGTAATCTAATATTTTAAAATAAATAAGTCATCAAGGGTGGATTTATGCATGTAAATATGTACTTAACACATTACAATAACGTCCAAACCAAAAATGATTGTGCCCTGAAATCCTTCGTAGTAACAAAACAGCTGCGACTTCATACTGCCTAAGGACAGTTTGCCTTTTTTCAGTTTTCAATACCGACAGCGGCGACAACTTTTGTTTTCCATTATTTACCTTTTTCCTACTTATTTATTTATACAAATAAACTCAGTCTATTATGCTATCAAAACGGATATTTATGCGTCTACACTCAACCCAAAGTAATCAATTTTGAATAGACACCACACATGCCGTCGTTCTTTTGTATGATAGAGCGGTAGATATTTGTGAAGATAGTAATTTACTCAGAATGTGATATGTGTGGTCCCTGTGGTGCATATAGGTTGCTGACTGGACCGTTGATTGGCTGACTGGTTGGTTGGCTTTGTTGAGTCAAACTCTCTGCTCTGTCATATGGCTTATCATTTGTTTATTATGGAATGTATTTGGACATCTTTACACATAATTCCTGGTTTAGGTGCATGGCCGCTCAGACCACAGAAGTAATTGTGTATGCATTTTCAAAGATTTACTTTGAATACAGTGTTGTGCAAAACAAGAGCAATGAAATCAGTGATTAGAAATTAAATAGTTATTAGTAAAGAAATATTGTTATCTAATCTCAACAGTCTATCCCCGACAAACTGGCAACTAAGAAACTATTCAGAGATTTCTCTCTCGGCCCAAAAAATCTAAGGCACTCAACCCACCCATTATACTAAGAGTATTTAGGGAGTCGATTCATATGTAAATTTACCATTTATTGCCACTTTGAAGTCCTTGAAACTATTGGGGATTAGCTGCATAAAATCAATGTAGTCATCCACAGAGTTATGCTTCCAAGCATCAAGTATTCGTTCTAGAACAAATCAAGGAAGATTCGAGATCCTTTGTTTTTTGAATTACGATACTTGGCGAAGCGAAGTAGCGAATGGGCCACTTTGTTGATCTGCCAAAATCGTTGGGGTTTTTACAGGCAACTAAAAAAAGTTCGTATTTAATTAATTCTCATTATATTACGAGTCCTTCTCTGCACTGGATGGGCATTTTAGTCTTCACTACTGTATGTCAGCTCGCACAACTGCCGCCTCAGGCAAACATGTGAAACCTTTTAAAGCGATAAAAATTTAAAATGATTTACTTACTTTACTTCACTGAAGGATATTGATCTTCCTATGTACATATACATATATATTCCAAGTTGCTTTCATTGGTTCTGAGTGTTGCTTTTGCTTTGCACAACACTGCATTTATCTACGTACGTGCATCCCTCTTTCTATTCTACTCTATTATTCTTAATGTTTATATTTATTTTTATTATGCCTTGTAGGGTGACAAAGGTGATCGCGGTGATCGAGGTCTTACCACGACCATTAAAGGTGACGAATTTCCCACTGGCATTATTGAAGGGCCACCAGGTCCAGCTGGGCCACCTGGTAAGTATGTTACAACAAAGTATTTGTAACCTAATCAATTGTTTATACAAACTACTTAGCAAGTATTATGAACACACACACACACACAAATACAGTCACACAAACATACATATGTATGTATAAACATATGTGGCAATCAACTTCATAGCTACTTAGCATTATTGAGAAAGTGATAGGAAACTCACGTAAAAAAAATAAATAAATAAATAAAGAGTATGTACATATAGGTAATGTATCTATTGTTATTGTAAGCCACCTTAAGAATTGAATCCATCCATACACCAACTTTATTCTTAGCACAGTTCTTCGTACGCGCTCTCCTCTCTTTTGTTCGATTCTTTATTGAACGTAATTCACGTGCTGTTTATTTGTTTTCGAAAGGTGTTTGTTGTTGCTATTTGTTATGCTACATGCTGTTAGTCAATGTACACATTTACCAAATAAATATATATGTTTGTAGGTATGTTGGATTTATTTGTTTTTGTGGTTGTGCACATCTTTAGCTGCCATGCCAACAGCATCAAAGTGGCTGCCTTTGCTATGCTTAGTCTACCTTTGGTAAACATTATTAAAAGGCAGGAAAAGTGCAATCACAAAATCACACTTCACACAAACATTTTCTTTGCTTTTCTTGTTGTTGTTGTAATAGAGGAAATGGTGTTGGTTGTTTTAATTTATGGCCTGATGTATGACACCACAACACAAGCAATGTAATAGGAACAAAACGTGTTGCACTGTGGTCTGCTGGTTGAATTCTTGCTTGTAAATTCACGATCAAAGAGCACTTTTTTAAGATGGATTACACTGATCAGAAATTTATCCAACCTGGTTTGTGTTATTTTTTTTGCTTTTTTTTAAGCTCTGACACGGCTAATATGGAAACATTAGCGTTAGCTATTTGTACTATTTCGAAGTAAGTAAACCTAATGCAAAATTAGTGGACTCGTCTGGACTATGGTTGACCTTTGAAACGGTCAGTAATTTTGAAAACGTCTCTTTTTGTATGATTTATATGAATATTTTCGTCATCCCTTTTTAGTTTGTTTATTCCCTATTCCCATTCACGATCTCTCTTTCTCATATCCTTCCTATTTCTATTCATTTAATTTTCTCTTTCTCTCTACTCCTCTCCCAACCAAGCTCATTTCCCTCTCTCTCCTTTTGCCTCTCTTTGCCTTGTCCCTTCCCTTAATTATTGTATTTCTTTCTCTTATCTTTCTTTATCTATAAACTATCTATCTATTTTTTCGTTGGACTTCTCCCTCGTCCTTCCCTACTGTCGCTTTATCTATTTCTGACCCATTCCAATTCTACAGTTTTTAATTTCCTACCACTATGAAGTTCATTATTTCTAAATCCTATTCCAGCCTTCCTTCTCTACGACTTGTGTAAACCTTGAAATATCTTTTGTAATTTCTGTTATTGTTGTTCCTTATTTCATTAAACGAAATCCATTCTCATTTCACTGCTATTATTTTAACCGCAGCTGTGCTTAGTATTTCCCTAATAAAACTCAAATCCATTGCATTTTTATCAGACATTGAATTTCCGTCACTGTGCAACAATTTCCTTCCCAGACAGATGCAACCCAACGTTTATTTGTTTTCGTGATGTTGCCTGGCGTTACTTTCAACACACCGTAACTACATCGAATGTACACAAACATTAGAATATTTGTTTTTGTGTATTACTTTTATTGTATTGAGTGGCATAGTAAATGCACCGGATCTCCTAGAAAATTTGTTGCCGGTAAAATAGTATTGTTGTAACACTTAATTGAGTCACTTGAGTGCCACCGCGCAAAAGTTAAATCAACATGTGAGTGTATCTACAAATATGCATACCCACCAAAAAAGTTGCTCCTTATATAGCACTTATTTCATTTGATCAAAATTCTTGTAGCGTGGGGTTTGTTGCATGTAACATTTGTTGGTGCGATCTTGCTCCCCAGTTATTGGGTATCAGATAATTTTGATTTAAATGTACTCAGCCGGATCAAAATGAAATATATTAGAACCTGGCGGAACATGCTTGTGCAACGCTTTATGAAAGGTTGAAGCTGTTCAGGGACCCACTGCACTATGAGACAGCGAAGGACCAAAGTGGCCATGAATATCTTAAATCTTATTAAAATGATCTACATTTTTGTTATCTGAGATTTGGGTTGGTCAGAAAGAATCTGAAGCAAGATTTTTAATTTTATTTTATTTCGTTTAGTTTTTGTTTTTGTTATTTTAATTTTTTCATGTTTTTTTTTTGTTTGTTTTGCTTTTTGGTATTTGGACACATATTTTATTTTATTTCTTTTTTTTTCAATTTCATCACTGGCTGGATCTGAAGGTCCCATTTTTTTCCTACACAATTTATCAACGCAAGAAAAAGGAAAATACGTTCAGCCTATCTAGTCTATCATCTCTTCTCCCAAATTTCGAGAGACATCAAATTCGTGTTGTACACGTCAATCAAAAGACTTAACAGTCATTGCGCAGCGCTAACTACGTATTCCTTTTTTTATTATGACTAACGTAATTTTATGTTGGGTATTATACCTCATATATGACAATGCAGTTGTGTTGGATACGAGCAACCACCGATTAATTGGATGCATTTTTGTCTATATACATAAATATTTCGGATGATGCCTTTTTTAGGCTCACCTACAAATTCTTTGTTATGGAGACACATTTGTTTATTCTTCCATGACATTTTATGTATTTCTTCACCTAGAAATTGATACTAATTTAGATTTTCATGCATTCCATGTGTGACATCACGCTGGGCATTATCGTTAATTTATTGCTTAAATTGTCATTAATGTTTTCATATTTATTAACACTATTTTATGTTGTTGGTGTGCGTCTATTTGGTGTTCATCTTAATATATTGAACTATTTTCATATTTTCAATGGCTTTGAAATTCTTTTGAATTTGTTAGAAATTATGAACAAAGTCAACATTTGACCCACTTCTAACATGAAAAATGCGCCAAATCTAAAACTATGCATAATTACAATGAAATACCAAGAAAGAGTAAAGCATTCTTGTTAACAATAAAAATAATTTGTGTTACACTAAGTTGCATCCATACATTCATTTATCAAATTTATTGAAGCAACCAAAAAGTGTGGATGAAATGAAATTAATTTGAAAATGATTTTTGTCACATTAATCATTTATATAGTTGTTGGTATTAGCGCGTGTCGCATTACATTTCTCGCCTTGAAGCGGAAATTTGTATATTTTTAAAGCTGTATGTAGCTTACCCCCCTCTGATTGGTTGGCTGGCTGCTGCGTTCAATCAACTTGGCACTAAATGTATTTTTGTTAATGAAAGATATAAAAAAGCTGCGTTCTTAGCAATGATTTTCTATTGCTAGCGGAAGTATGAGCCCAGCAGAGACCTACTGCGTGGATAACTATACGCAATCGCATGTGGGTTGTACATACTCGTATGTGCTTGGCTGGCCTTCAGCTTGTTTGCTTGCTTGTCGACGCATTACATGGTTTGTTTATTTAATCATTTTCCCACTTTTGAACACTCACTCCCAATAAAAAATATCATTCACAATTCATGAGTACTCGTATGTTATCTATATATGTAAGAATACAAATGGGCGTACACTGATGTAAGCTTTGGGCGGATGGAGGGATCAATTCAAATTCAAAACATTAAAATCGCTATTTACGAGCGTACATCTAAGAAACGACTAAAGCTAAGGTTTTGTAATTAGATTCTTCCTCGGTTTTCAGTTAGCCAAATTTTTTTTTATATCATACAAAATCTTAGTTTTTAATCCAGATACGCTTTCTCTATATCGCTTTATCTATTCCTTATGAGAACAAAAAAATATAGAAAATGGCATGAGTAGGTTTAAGCGTTGAGCTTTTTCATCCAGCCTAGATTAAGCAGATCTCGCGGCAAGATCATTAGCATATGTCTCAAAAAATGTCTACCTTTAATGCTGGAATTATATGATCCTTCTCCAAGTTAAATTAATCGCTCAAGATGAATCCTCCAGCATGAAAAATCTTCATACAAAACACAATGTTTTTCACACTGATTTATTGATATGCCACATTTCATACTTTTAACAGTTCATTTTAAACATTTACGATTTGCGGCTTCCATACATTGCGCTCCTCGTCTTCAGCTAATAAATTTTTACATATTTTTGCCATCAAAGTTTTCACAGCTTTTTCGATTTCATGGGTTTTTTGCATTTTTTTATTTTCTCCTTGATTTTTTATTTTTTTCACAGCTTCTTTGTTTATTTCTTTTTAAATTACTTATTTAGCTAGCTTTTGTAAAATTCGGCAAAAGAATTTTTATTAGCACCCAAACTGTTCGATAAATATTATCTTAGCTGCTTTCATGCGAAAAATTTCACACTTGGCTTATGAAAAAGAAAACATTTAATACATACTTATGCACATATGGTTGTATGTATGTTTCTATGTTTATTTAAAAATTTATTTTCTTTTCCATTTATTAGCTAGGCAAGCGAAACTCATTGTTATGCTAAGTTTGCCCATGTTTTCTCTCAAACGATCCCATATCGTTCAACACATACTTGTATGTAGCTCGTTTGGCCGCCCCCTTCCCTCAACGCTGACACCAATTTCGGCAGTTTCGTACAATTTAATGCTTTCAATGACACATTACAAACGCATTTAAAATAAATAATTTAGTTTAATTTGCCCACATACTTACACTTACGAGTACATACGTATACTTATTGAGGGCGTAAATGATTGCTTAGCTGCGGTTTCTACTCTTAATGAGCGTGTGCGGGTAAACGCTTAGCCCATCCACTTCCATTTCACTAAATTTTAAAACCGAAAGTTTAATTGAATTTATTTTAGTGATTAAGTAAATTACATATAATTTAGTGTTGACTTTTAGTGGCTTTTTAATTAATATCAATTTAAGTTCAAAAGTGTTTGATTAGTGGAAACGGCATTAGAATGATTTACGAAGCATTTCAATTCAATCTATTTTTTAACTTCAACTTTACTTTTTGTGTTGAACCGCTCAACCCGACAGCAGAATTTAACCCCTCATCTTGGCTCATAATATCCTAAGCCAATTGGAAGCAAGTCCAGGCCAAATTATCCTGCGACTTAGTGTCTAGCTTGACCCTTCCTATGCTGCATAGCTTGACCATCCTTTTGCCATAGTCATGGATGGATACTGTTGTTGTTGTTGCTGTTGCTCCTTCCGCAAAACACCCTTTAAAGGTTTGAGGTTATGATAGCGACTATCGGCAACTGTTAGTCGAATAAATCCGGCACGATACGGCACTGAAATTTTTTACTTTTAAAAACATATTTTGAATTAAATTTTTAAGTAATATTTTGAATTAAGTGATAAAAAAATAGTGATTTTTAAACGTCACTTTTCCATATCATTCAAAAACTTTCTTGCTCTCCTTTTTTTAAAGGAAAACTGGCGATTTTTCACAATTTTAATTATATCCATGTCAAATCATCAAATCAACATAGGTTTTCAATATTTTGGATATCACTTGCTAAGAGAGTGCTTCGGGCATACAAAGAGAATATTAAAAAAAAACTATTTCTAAAACTCAACTCAACAATAAAGTAAAAAAAATTTTTACTTTTTAGAAAAAATTTTAAAAATTAATAATTTTGAAAAAACGAAAATACCCTTATTATATTTTCGAGATATTTTTAGATACATCTGATATATGAAGGGCTCAGAACCAAAAGTATCTAAGTGACATTTTTTTTGAAATTTAGTTATACCCATATTTGTATAGTGAAATATGGTGTTTATATAGTGACAAAGAGATCCGAGCCATTTCGGACATTGTAGTGCCATCTATTTACCATACAATAAACACCCTACCTAGATTTTACATAGCATTTTCAAAAGGCAGTAAACTTTAAACTTGAATATCTCAAAAAAATTTCGGAGTCACTTAGATCCATTTGGTTCTAAACCCTTCATATAATACCAGAAATTTGAGTCCAAAATTACTAAATGGCTAATTTAAATGTTTTCGATTTTGATTGGCATTTGCCAAGGCTGTTGAAAAATACACGGATTTGTGGCGAACACTGCCGAGGGTCGACCCCGTTTTTTAGAAAACCTATTACCAACCAGTTTTGATGTTAACTGTACTGACACTCGAACCTGTGCCACTCGGTGTGCTAGGCCAGTAAAATACCACTACACCACCAAGTTTGAAGTCTCTCTTTGTTCGCAACAATCCACTATCTGGCAAAATTATCTAGTTGGTAACCAGTCTATTTGGTGTCTAAGTTATTATTTTCCTACAGGGCAGCGCATACATAAATCTCCGTTCAATTTCCATAATTTTAAATGGATGATTTGAATAAATTAAATTCAAATAAAAGTGGTCAAATAAATATTATTAGACCATAAAACTTTTATATGAATTGAATGGATGGATGGTGTTCGATAATGCGCAGACAATAAGGCAGCTTATCATACTGTTATCTCTACAACCATATAATATGCCATAATATTTCTATTGCAAATGTAATTTAGGAACTTAATAAACCAACAATAACCAACGAACCGAGTAGTCAACATAATCATCAAAAGCACCAGCCTGACACTCGAACAATTCGAGCGTACGGCGACTACAACAATACAAAATTGATGGTGCAAAATGTGTGGAAATGGATAAAATTTGTTGCCACTTTGAATGGCATCACTCGACCACAACAATTTTTCATTACTTTTACGATTCCCAAGTTGATCATTTCAACTGCTGCTACTTCAGCAAGCAGCAAGCAGTTGGGGTTAAACAATCGTGTGTCCTATCCACCAGCACAGTTTTGCTCACAGCCTGTGGCAAACGCATTGATAATAGTTGCAATAACAACATTTTTAAGGCAATGACAACAACAAAAAATAGTAGTAAAGCTTTATCAGAAATCGTAACAATAGAAAACGAACTGGCCACTGCCACAACTGGCGCAATCAAAGGGGCGGTACTCCGACTGTACGTACTAACATTGGTATGGCTAAGTACAGAGGCTATATTTGGCATTTCGTTGACTTTTCACAGTAACTTAGCTAACAAATAAAAATTGGTACGACAAAAAAAACTAGGAAATAAACTGAAAACAATTGAGGTAGTTTAAGTGCGGTGAGAACCTATTATTGTATACCTAGTTGCGAAATATTGTAGCAATCTAGACGATTCATGGCATTTTGGTATTTTTTATTTTGATTAACATAAAGGAAACGGTGATTATGAATGACTTCAATACATGAACGTAACAGTTACCCTGATAAGATCCATGACAGTGGCTATAACCTGGGTAGTATCGAGAGCAGGGACCGTGAACGTAACGCCTGGAGTACCAGGAATAATAAAAAGGAAAAGTCCAAATGAAGTAATCCATGAAAATGGTCCAAACTAGTAACCATTAATGAATCTATAACAGTATCTGCAACCCTAACACTGACCCGAACCACTACCGGAACAGTTACCTTGAACTGATCTAAGAAAAGAAGAGAACAACAGCACCATAAGGAGGGAAAAGTGAAGTTGTGGAGTTTGATTCGTGGTGGAAAAAAGACTACGTCGCCAAGAACTGCATTTCACGCTTTTAGACAAGGGTCTCAATAAAGTGAGGTTCTGCATCATATCAACAGAGGAGACGGTCGAAGACACTCAGCTACGTAATTTTAATAGTCAACTAACTGCATAGTCGATTTTGGACCTTGCACATAGCTAGAGGTTCATAAATCTTTCGACGAACCTTTCTCTTTAATACTTCCAAAGCTCCCTCATCAGATGTTGCCAGCTTTTGCACTATATAGCAAGGCGTGTACGATAAGTGACTTATGGAGTGCAGTTTTCATTAGGCGGGAGATGGAATCGATTAATGAAGGAACATTTCTCACTCAGTTGCTATTTTCTGACGCTCTCAATTTTAATTAGGGCTGTGCCTTTATTCGATTAATCGAGTTAGTTGATTGATAAAATTATGAGTAATCCAAAGAGCGTTACTCAAATATTTTCAAAAATGGTTAGTCAAAAACTGATTAATTTACTCATTTTCTCATTTTCTTATGTGAAAGTTTGCCTTGAAATAGCTGAAAATAAAAAAAAAATTAAAAACCAAACATACTTCAAAATATTAAAAAATAAAAAAATTTTAGAAAATTTTGAGATGTTGTCCGATCGCGAATGGGCAAAATCTCAAAGATGTAGCAAATGGTTGAAGTGTCAAGGAACGTCTAAATTTGTGCCGGTTTAATATATGAATAATCATTTTATTCAAAAATCGATTAATCAAAAAGGCGATTAATCAATTAATTTTCTTTTTTATTAATCAAAATCTTGATTAATCGAGTAAACACCCTTTTTGATTAATCAAAAATCATAATTAATCGATTAATTAAGTAATCGAAATTAAAGTTAATCAAAATTTTGATTAATCAATTAATCGCACGGCCCTAATTTTAATATTTGGAACTCTGTTTCAGTATTGGTGTTCAGCACAACTAGGTATAAAAAATATACATATGTATATAAAAATAACAAAGTAAAAACGAAAAATAGAAGCAAAAGGTACAAACGATTTGTGAAATTCAATTTGGTCAAATACAAGGACCAGTGCGAAGCAGAAGTTAAGTTGTGAATTTTTTAGTTGCAATTTGAGTTAAAATTTATTGGACTTTTAGGTTTATTGCTTTCCTAACGCATTAATGAATGGTTGGTGTGACAGGTCATTTCGCTTGAGCACCAATGCTCCTCCTAAACTTATGCTACACGAAATTACGAAAGTCAATTTTGGGTTTTACTGCGGAATTAAAGATTACAAACATTTTCGGTCAATAAAAGCGACTTACTAACTTATTTATAATTATTAATGATACCAATTTAAGTTGTTGTAGTTAGGTTGAAGTGCGCATTTCGCATGAAGTCTGTTATGGTAAGCGAAATTGGAGAAAAGCGAAGAAACTTTGGAAGTGGTAACTTTGGTGAATTCTTTTAGTTGCGCTAAGAACTGTCAAAGTACGGACGTACAATTACGACGTAAAAACGCAAGCCAAATTGTAAGACAGAGCAATTTGATCGCTGATAAGATTTTATGCATTTTTGATAAAAACCGAAAATGCGACAAAGGTAGTTCGAATAATTGGTGGGTTGAAAAGAATTGATTGGCTAAGTATGGGGAGAGAACTTGTGGTTTATAAAGTGCGTAAATTTACATTTTATTTTGAAATTTTTATAAGTGTTTTCTTCCTTCTCCTTTAGCCGCTTAACCAATTTTGGGCGTTTATTTTTAAGGAAAATTTTATAAATAAAAAGTAGGCCAATTTAACTTATTTTCAATAGCGATAGAATTGCAGTGCCAAACAATCTATATAACCAATTTTAATAAGAAATTTTTTGAAGCTATCTTGTCTAAGGACGGACGGACGAAAGTGGCTTAGTATCTGTTTGCCCCTGAACACCTTAATGTATATGTTAATATCTTAGTATCTTGTTTCGTTTATGCGAACAAAGTTAGAGTGTATTAACTGAAATACGAAATTATATTCAACAACTGCATTTTTCTATACAACCAAACAAACAAACATATGTACAAGTTTACTTTTCATAAATGCGACAAAAAGTGACAAAAACATACGCCACGTAATGGACGAGTTTTCTCTTTTTTTTAGGGCATATTAGAGCTACACAAAAAAAATTTGTGTAAAAGTTTTTATGAACTCGTTTATTGCGTTGAGTGGCTGGTGACAGCTGTCATTTGCCTTACACACGTTTGAGTGTTCATCAATGGCCTTTGCGGTAAAAAAAAACGTCAACGTCAACGAAAAAAATTCAATTTTCACTCATGAAAAGTGTTGATTAATTTTTTTTGATGAAATTTTTATTTTTTTTCTTGACTCAGCAATTTTCAGCTGAAAATCCAATTTAAAAATATTTGTGAAATTGAACACTCGTACTTAATTTCATCACTTATTGATCCATACGTCAAAATTTGTTAAGCTATTTATAAGCGAATTAATCGAAAATGATACTCAGCTAATAAATGTTGGTTTGCATTAACAAGGGAAAATCATTTTAAATTACGGCTGGTACGGCAATGATACGTTTTAACTTGCTTAGTTAAATGCTTCAGTTTTCGGGATTATTTCGGGATTGTTTTAGGTACTATTTCGGGACTTGTTGGCATTTGTTCAGGACTATTTCAGATGCCTTTCGATAACATTTTGTCTGTTCGGGAAAACATCGGGCTGTTGTCGAATTATTTCAGAATCATATCGAGATTGTTTTCGGGACCATTTCGGGACTTGTTGGCATTTGTTCAGGACTATTTAAGATACATTGAGGTATCATTTTAGGATTACTTTGAAATTTTTTTGGAAATAATTTCGGGACGTTTTGGGATCCTATTCGGGATCATTTCGTTGTCACATTATTGCGGGATTACTTTCAGCACCATTTTCGGGACTTTTTGGAATCCTATCGGGCCAATTACAAGATTGTTTTCGGGCATTTCGACACTTTTTCGATAATATTTCAATAGGTTTCTATACCAGTTTTTCGGGATCCTATTCGGGATCATTTCCAGATTGTCGATTGTAGATTGTAGATTCGAGATTTTTTTCGCATTATTTCGGGACCGTTTAGTACTTTTGAAGAGATAATTGTTTTTGCGACCATTTTGACAATTTTTTGAGAATATTTCGTTAGGTTTCTATACAACTTTCAAAATATTGTATTTTGCACACTAAAGTTTACCTAAGTTGTTATTACAAAAACAAAAAGTTTGTTGAATAGCTTAAGCTTTTGTTTTTCAATAGTATTTTTCAAGCAAGCGGAAAACAGAGATTAATTTTTATCAGACACATAATAGCAATTGTGAACATACATAAATAAATCAAAGCCCATATAATAAATTCATTTTTTTCTAGGTCCACCTGGTACACCTGGCGAGCGAGGTGAAATTGGTCCGGCTGGACCGCCCGGACCACCTGGCGAGAAAGGACCACGTGGTAAACGCGGAAAGCGGGTAAGTTATCAACGCTTTAATAACTTAATAAGAACTCTTTAACGCTTTCAATTTGCTTTCAAACACAAACTTCACTTAGATTACTAGCAATTTATATAAACGCTGTTGCGCCTACTAACTAGTAGTGGTGGGGCGTATACGTAACTAATTTTAAAGCTTTGTATAGATATGTATGTACATATATGTACATATGTAGCATGTGAAGTAAATATGTATGTTTGTTTATATGTAAACTGAATTACATATATGTATTTACATAATATAACTTATAATACACATTTTTTAATACCTATACATATGTAAACATAACGCATGTTAATTAGTTTAATGCATCAAATATCAAGTGCTATGTATGTATGTCTCACTAACTCACTATTTCCATAAATCGTAAGATGAGTGTAGTATGTACAGTGCGTAAAGATGGATTATGTGGACTTATTAGCTACAACATGCAAGTTTGCAAAGTTATAGAAATATGTGGCCAGATACTTTTTTATATAATCCAAACTGCACAAAAACCACCCCCACACTACTCTTTTAATTACTTAGATTGTCTACTAAAACTTAAAAAACTCTGGCGCATGCTGATAAACTTAAGTATATAGAAGGCTTTCTTCCGTTATGCTAAACCAGAAGTACGTGTTATAATTATTCCAAAAGCACTTCCTTAGTTGTAACACTTTGGTATGGTATGTTTCCTTTGAGGTGTATATATATATGTATGTACTGAGTTCCTTTCATTTACACTTGAAGTATGAGTACACATGTATCTGTGTCAATGAGTGTGTGTTTGTATTTGGCATCAAATAACTAAATATAGCATTAAATATGTATGTATATGTGCAGCGTGTGTTTGTTAAAGAAATATGGTAAATATTGTAGCGATTATTGCATATTAGAAGCCTACGAACCTTAGCCACGCACCGAAATATAAGCAGTTAATTCGGCTTTTCACAACTATATCACACTGGAAATTTACATACATCAAGCATTTATCAATTGAATTGCAATGTTTTTTCCAAAAAGTTAGAACAAATTTTTGAACATATTCAATTAGTAAACCCAAACCGCTTTAATTTTTAAAATAATAAAGTTTAAAATTTCCACAAAAAAAAAATGTTTCATATATAGTTTTTAGAAAACTGCAATCAAAAAAACTCCTAAAAATCAAGTAGATGTTTAACCATCAAAAATTCACTCATAGGGCGTTTTTTACCAATGCTTTCGAAGTTGATAACATTGTTCTGGCCTAGAGCTCAATAATAAATATAATCATCAACTTCAAAGGCCGAAAAATACAAAAGAAACAACTGTTCTGTTTGTGTAAAAAACAATTTGCATTGAAAGCAACGTAAAACGAAGCAAGCAAAAAAAACTAATAAGATTTTCAAAGTTTTCAAAAAGACAAATATCATTTAAAAAAAATATTGGTTTCCTATTTTACTCATAAGTCGCTTAACGCTTACGAAAAAAACGGCTACTTAAATTTTTAGCGTGATGTAGTTGTGCTGTAAAATATGTCCTATAATTCCTGAAGGACTTTAAGGAAAATAATAGTGAAAACAGCACTAAATTACATGCAATACTTGCTATGTGAAGCGTGTACAAACATATGTATCTACTTACAAACTAACGGAGAAAAGTGCAAATATATTTTTATTTAGCTTTCGTTGCTCTTTTTAAGGTTTTAATATGGCTGTTTTGATAATATCTTCTATATAGAGGCATGGGTATGTAACATTTCTATTTTATGTTTTAATTAACCAATTGTGCTTACTTTTATTGCCACCACTGTATACAGCGCGAATAAGTTATTCCTTAGCAGGGAAAGGCAACTTCAATTTTAATTACAGCTTAACTAATACATCATAAAAAATTAAATTCAATTTTATGGAGCATATTTTGAGTGATGCGCCTACAAACATAAAGGCAGATCTTATCTTCGAAACCAGATTAGTTGGGGAGCTTCTCTTTACTTTTAATCAATGTTTTTGGCGTCACAAATTTTAATAAAAACACATTTCGTGTGTCAAATCCGGTTTTAAATTTTTTCTTTTTCGAAGCAACACGGCGAAGGTATTCACCCAGCGTAGTTAAATCTCAAAACTCGCATACAATATTTTTTTCTAGTTGTTTTAGTGTTAGTCTTATGTTCTAGCATAATATATTTTGTTGTTTTATGGCGTGTAGTACGTGCTCTGAAATAATTGTAAATAAGTTAATCTGAGTGTATGTACGCTATGCACGTATTTAAGATATTTATATCACACCTTAGGGAAACTCCACTGCACGCAGAAATATCGCGTGTGACAAATAAAAAAAAACATACGTACTAAATCAACACTAAATAGAAGGCATTTTGCCAAATTGTTGCCAATTACGGTTAAACACCAACACGACCAAGATATCACAAAACTATCACTCTAATGATATCACCTGCTGCTTGGCTCTCGAATAGTTCTTGTGTGCGCTATATACATAGCTACATATTTGTATATAAGTAAAAGATAGTTATATAAGCATTCATTTGTGATTGCTGTGGTTGAACTGGTAAAGTTTATGACATTGAAGTGAGTGCCAAATTGTGATGAAAAAAAAAGTTTGCTTGCTGCGATAGTAAAAAGATTATGCCAATGTAATGATGGTGTTGAGCGAATTATTTTATTGAGTAGATATACACATTACTAAGTTTTTCATGGGCAGTCAGCCAATGATTATATATTGATTGAAGTTTCCAATTTATAATGCTTGTTATGTTACAGGAAATGCGTTAAAATTTAAAGAGAGCAGTGACGGATTCTGATTTTGATATTTGGGAGGGGTGCTGTGTTTTTTGTATTGTCTTCAAAGTGAAAAGCCAAGGCAAGCATTAAAGCTAGTGTAGGAATTTAAAAGCACTTATAAACTTAATTCGTTAAAAGTTATAAAAAGCAGTGCCGGATTCAGTCCGTTAAGGGCGAGGGGAGTGGGCTGTATTTGTTTTCTCTTAATTTTTGCTTGACGGAAAAATTCGTTACAGCCTTCAAGTCAGCGCGTGACTCTAACTAGCACTAAAGTTACGCCCTGCCGAGTACCGATCCCCTGGTACTTTTTTTGAAGTATTTTGTCGGAAGGTAGTTTCAGAACTGAGCTCAACTGTACGCTAATTTTAGTTCCTAATTAGAAATCTTTTTATTTTAAAATGTCTCTTTCCCTCGAGCTGTAGTCTTGTTATTTCTTAGGCTGTTTCACTACGCTTATAAAATAGGACCGAGTTTCAAATTTGAGATATATAATTTATTGTTTCGTAAAGGACTCAAATAAAAAGATCATGCAACAGGAACGGAATAATTTGCCCTTTACATATCTCAATAAAAACCTACAGCAATGCATTGGTCAAGAAATTATTACCATCGATGTACTACTTATCTACTGAAGTGTGTACGTTCGTAAACTCCTACCTAGTCCCACCTCTGCAAGAAAAATATACCCAACTTTATTTTGCTAAAAATGTGTCCATATCGTCCTTTTTCGCTGACAGTAGTCGCTGCCAAAAAGTTAAATCATTTGAAACAGTTTTGAGTTCATCGTCGTGTTGTCATATTTTCAACTCGATTTGTTCTTAACATTCTTGTTTGGCAAATATGCTCGCTTTATCTATTGAAATATGTAAGTATGTATGTATTTGCGCATGAGTTGACGTATGTGAATTTTCACACTCTCCCATACTCGTGCAGTTGTTCGATATGCTTGTATTTTAGTATGTATGTATGTGTGCGCACATCTCTGCATGCATATCTTTCATCTAACAAGGCAAAGCTACTTAACATTTTTATTGGCACTTTGGGTTTTGCAACAAACAACACTGATATCTGTCAACATTTCAAGTGCAAAAACAAAAGCACTGTAAAATGTTAAACATAAAAATATACATACATATATACAACAACAATAACGTGAAATCGAAGTGTGCGTAACGTGTTGCTAACAACAGTTTTAGCGTGAAAAGCGCTTGCAATTGACAGCATCAGCGTAGATCGTGTAAAATATCAACAACAAAACAATAGCAGATGATTCGACGGCGATGACAAAGCAATTGGCGTACAGTGTTTAATGTACATTGAAAATATTGCATTACTTAAAAAAAAAATATCGCGTTGAAATCTTAATCGAATAATTGAAAAGTTGAATAAATTAAAATTCACAGTATCTAAGTCGCAAAAGCAAACATTACCGTTGTTTATGTAATAGCTTAGACTACAGAGTTTCATATGCTACCCAATGTAAGCTAGAATGTTCTTTATGCTTAAATTAAGAGGTTTAACTCATAGCCCTTTTGATGAAAGTTCAACAAATTTGGCCAAACTTTGTCGCATAAAGTGATTGCTTTTCCAGTCTTTTTACCTGGACCAAAAAATGTATACCCGTGGTGCCCCTTTTTGCCGCCAAACTATGTGTTTTGTCTCACAGTGGTATTGGAGGCATTTTGTCAAAAAGTCTCCAAATAAAAAGGGGAAATGAGTATGGGTGTCTGAAAGCCAAACCTCTTCGAAACTCTATCTACCACATGGTTATCTGCCTGAACTAAAGTGGACCATATTTCTATTGGTTACGTTTTCTAGAAATACCGTTCATAGATAACAGCTCATACTAGGCAGTATTGCCCTCAGAGTATAATTGAAAAATCGTCAATCCATCAGCCTTCGGCGTAAACAATTTTTAGGTAAATTTTAAAAGAGGAAACACTCGTTGAATGTTGTCGGAACCTCATAATAGCACTTCGTAGTAAACGTAGTAGCCCGACTTCCGCGTTAATGATTTGTTCGGGCTTCTGAATATTCTGGTATTGGAATTTAGTCGCCCGTTAAACTGCAGCTTCGTACCGTGGGCCTTTTTTGTCAGCCATACCTATCACAAGTATATTTCAAATTGTTGTTGTTGTTAAGTCAAAGAGCTAACCTACTTGGGTAACTAAGGCTAGTTGGCGCTAAAGGCTAGTTGGCGAAAGTTGAATTCAAAAGAGCCCACTCTATTGCCTCTCTAACACCAAATGAACTCTGAAACCTTGCTATTGAATTATCTTGGTTTCCTAAAAAATTGTGGTAGTACTACAACAACAAAAGTTTTCATTGCTTTTGGAACTTAAGTTTGGTATGCATTTAACATGTTTAAACGGCCAATCCACTTTTTAGCTTCTCGCATTATGTAAAAATTCCCGCCAGATGGCGCCTGTATAGCGATATTATGAAACTATATATTTATCGTAGGATTTTGATCATGTTCAAAGAAGGAAAAAAATATAAATCGAATTCCAAGTAAGCCACTTTCTTTACGCTTTCATGTCAATTTCTATAAACGTTGTCTTCCACACGCTTTTGTTTACTCATTTTTTATTCGTTCTGCTCTTGTCGTATATCCTCCAGTCGATCTGCACATTATTGGTTTGTGCGTTGCCAAATCTCATTTTTGGCCGCCTGCTGCTATGGCTGTTGCAAATTATGAGATACACTTAATAAGCACACAGAGCCTGCGGGTGTTCGAAAAATTTCCTACGCTTTCCTCTTTGCTTTTTTTTGGCACAGCAATAAAGACAGTCGTCTCTCTGACCTTATTGTCATTTATTGGCAGCGACATTTATTGCTTGTCTCATTGATTGTTCTTATTATGAATTTAATAATCTCTTTCAATGGGGGAAAAAACTGAAAACAAATATACTGAATAATATCAAAAAAAAAAATATGAATGATAATAATATTAAAGTGTATCAGGATGTGGGTCGAGCGTGACGCGCAAACAAGCAAAAGAACCAATAAAAAAAAAAAAATTCGACTGGAAAAGCGCGCACAAACACGCAGAGTGGTGTGAGATGGTGGCAGATATTTTTAATATATGCACTTGCCAGCTTTTGTACTTAATTTCCTTTTTGCATTTTTATTTTTACGCTTTTATTGTTGTTCGAATTGCTAGAAAGCAAATAAAAACAATATGATAGCACAAAATATTACAAGGCCGTAACGTGAGCAACCGAAAGCAGGCCAAATAAGCGTAAACACGTAGCATAAGTTTCGGCGTAGAAACGTGATGTCAAATATATGAGCGTTCACAAACACATACACACTCATACACACTTACATTTACATTAGTGTATAGCTTAAATTTATGGGGAAAATATTTTCGTCGTCGATAATTATGTATGTTTGTTCCGTGGTGCTAATATGGACCCTCTACTCAAACGATTTGCTGGATTTCGCATAGCTGAGAATGCTCTTTGGCTTTATCCTAGGTAATTCTCCGAGGTGATTTAAATAGTCCGATCCCATATATTTCAGTCTTTTTCCTACACTTCAGGGCTTCCACAAAGAAGATTCTTCACTTCACGAACCCAGCCTTCAAGAGTGTCTTCCTAAACATATCTTCCTTCTCTGGCAAGCTCATTTTTCCCCCATTTCCTGTTATAATACAGTCTCCATAACCCATACCACGTGAATCCAGAGTTGCTCAGACATCTCATTAAGCGACTTGAAGCAGCCCTTCACAGTTCTGGAGTTACATTTGAAAGCTTCCAGCGCCTTTGGAGCTGTTTGGCTATCTAAGCAGATTGAGTCAACACTGTCTTCATTATTTCGACAGATTCCGGTCACTAATACAATGCAGGGCGAAATTCTATATTTAGTCTGAGCTGAGCAAAAAATTATTCATTTTATTTTTCAAGGATCACCCTAATATACCTTTGTATACAAATGGCTACTACTAAATGCATTGGCACGCACATATTGGACACATATATACACCAACAAAAACAAAATTACTTATTCCATTTTTCCAGTTCTCTACCATGTGTACAAAATTCATAAGAAAATTTTCAATAGACAAACATGCTGTACATTAGGGTGTCCACTTTGTGGTAACAAACCTCACTTGGTGCATTAAGACCTTAAAATACTGCTGTTATAAAGAACAGAGATATGGTAGGACATTTGACATAACTACCCTAAAGCATTGGTCGGCAAATCTAACCCGTGCGCGTATAACGCTCTTCACATACATATATTCTTACACTCTTCCGATGAGAGCGAAAAAGCACTTGCGGCACAGTGGTACGTACTGTCGCTTTGTTGATTGTTTTATGTGATAGTGAATTATTCGCGATTAAAATGAATGAAAAAGCAATTCTAAATAATTAATAATAAATAAAAAAAAAAAACGCCGACCACTACCCTAAAGCCAGCAATTAGGAAAAGAGACCTTTCATTTATTGATGTTGATGCCAACTCTTTCTCTGAATCAGCAAAGTTCACTGCCACCCGGAGAACAATGATTGATTTCATCAAAAGGGTATCAGCCAAACGACTGGCCTATATAAAGCTTCTAAATTTCTACCTACGCTTATTTTCAGACTTCCATAGTCTCTCCCCTTGTATGGACATTTTTGCGACATCTTCTTATCTTTTCCGTTGTACGTCTATCCCATCTGTCGCTGCTTTTTTGTTGGCGAAACCCTTTCCCAATTCGTACAAGGTATTGAAACTCGACGACTAATCCTTGAACAAGACGATGAAATACTACGATACATAAAATAGCATTTGATCCCTTGGCATGGGTCGCTAGCGGTAGCAAGCATGATATTCCAGACCCTCCACTTTTTAATAGAGTCACTCTAATGCACATCCACATATGTATACCACACGCACCTGCACTCTATAAGCAGAAGTTTTCTAGAAATTTTTGGTTTTATATTTATTTGTATATTTCGTATGTGCTCAAACTCCACGTTTTGCCATGTCACTTGCAATATCGTCCAACAAAGCGTTACGTGTGCCATATGCTGCTTATGTGTGGCATGTGAAAATTGCTTGTACTTGCAACATTACTTAACATCGCCAGTGTTAGCATAGACTTTTGGAATTCGTTATTGCAGTGAATGCTTGTGAAAATTCGACAATAAAATTTGGACAGCTGCACCAGAATAATGTTTTATTTTCACTCCACATTTTTTATTTTTTTTCTTCTTCTACAAAACACAATCAAATGAGTTTCTCTATTGCGTAATTTGAATGCTGATGGTATGATAAATTGAAAATACCTGAAACATGGTAAATTTTTGTAATATCGAAATGTGTTTGAAATAGCTCAGATGCATTTTTGTTAATTTTAGTAGATTTTATTTTTAATTGGGTTTGCGTTATTGAGTATCAAGGAAGAACGTATGAAGACAAATAATTGCGATTGGTCTCTTAAACTCCCATAAATTTGCATGTCTCCTGACTAGGACCGATTCCTATAACAGGCAGTTCAACGTCCATACCCACCAATTTCTTTCAACTACTCCCACCCGGACATAAGTCTCAATCCTATACCCCTCTTTTAGGGTATGATAGTCGGTAGTGTGATGATTAGGTTTATCTACGCGTTCTTGAACAGGATGTCCAAGAATTAATGGATGTAGTAACTATTTAGCCAAAGCAACATTCAGTTGCCAATATCGAAATATAATGCTTAATTGTCCTGGACTAGACTTGACTTGAAAAGAACCACTCTTATTTTTATTATAGTAGGGGATCTGCTAGCGACTCCTATCACATAATGATGTGACTTGATATCATGTGATCTGGCGTTACCAGTTATGTTGTTGTTGTTATAACGACAAAAACACTCACTGAAGCTTGTTTTTCAACAGTTGGCCGGATTTTTCTTGGTAGCTATTTGGTATGACCAGTGGAACCTTCTAGGTCAAGTCACCCCTCCTTGCTTGTAGATCAACATCGAGTTGCCGTTATTACGTGACGTGATGATAAGTCAACATCATATTTTTATGTGTTGCCATTTGCCTTAATTTGATTTAGCTGAATATATCTGCATCATAGTCGGGGAGCTGGTAGCAAATCAAATCACATGATGATGTCACTTGATACGATGTGATGTAATGTCACTTACCATCATATTATTTATTATGCGATGTGACATCGTGTGATGTGATGTGAGTCGATATGATATTATCAAGTGTGATGTAATATTATTTAGTATGCTCTTGCATACGCCTAAAATCTACAAATTGATAAAATATAAAGCAGTACTAGAATATAGGTATGTGGCAGTCATTGCTTATCAATCTAGCTCATATTTGATTCATCATAAAATAAGCCGATTTTCGTAAGCATCGATCCATGATATGATTTAACTTAGTATCATATGATGTAATGTGATGCGATATGATGTGATATAATTAAGTATGCTCTTACATACCTAAGAATATCGAACTGATTTACTGCTTAAATAAAAAAAAATTAGTTGAATAAATTGAATATTGAAAAATTTTGACAACAACAACAAAATGAACTCAAATGCTTCAATAGCATAACCTTATACCTTAAAATGGTTCAGTGTACGCGAAGTATCACACTTACAGTAATTGGCAATTTTATTTGATTTATGTGGAGTCAAAGTAATCTACAATAATTTGGAAAAGTTTTTCCCCTTCCTCAGCAACTGGTCAATTTATATCCTCTGTGAGCACCTAATGCTTGCGAAAAGTAGATAATATTGTATTTCATGGCATAAATTTTGAATATAAAATTGTTTCCTTTTTCAATTCACTTCCCTTTAGGGTAAAACAATGAAAACTGTAACAACAACTTACATACATAAAATTTTAAAAACTCTTCATGGCTGCTCATTTAAAGTTTATGTAACTTCGGTTTAATGCGCGCTACTGTGACTGCAACAACAATGTGTAGGCGGCATAAGTAACGTTCAAGACTCTTATAATACAGAAGTTTGGCAAGTTACTTAAATAAAACCACAAGCATCTTTCGTTATGAATACTTTGTGTGCGCTTTTAAGTGAAAACTTTGATGTACTTTTAATAAAGTAAAGATAATATTTTACACTCAATGAAACATTTAGGTCGCATTTATGATAATTTTCCAAAAATAAAAATCTGCATAAATTTCATGTAATTGTATGTATTTGTATGCTTAGCTACTCTCTAAATTATGTGATATCTCCTACTTAGCAAAAGAATGCTTATAAGAAATGTTTTCAAGCATACCCACCGTTTCTGTTTTTGTTATATTTATGCGAAAAGTATAGTAAGCAAGATAACAACTGTAGGAAAATTGTTGATGTAGGCTAAACATACAAAATATAAATCCTATCGCCAGACATACAGCCCATAAACATAAAAGCAATACAAAAAAATGTGGGAAAAATAGATTGAGTCATGAAACTGTCACCAAAAACTTGTATTGCGTTACAATATCACTACATAAACATGAGCACGTACATACATACATACATACTAGATTGAACCCTGTGTCTAAAAGAAGAAGTTACGAACGAGCTCGTATTTTATTAATTTGGGTGCAAGCCTGATTCTACCAATCTAACGACGTGACCTCCCTTACACTCCCCGGTTAAATCTCAAGAACTTTTTACTTTTACTTTTATTTTTACTTTTCCCCTTACTTTTCCTTTTACTTTCATTTTTCCTTTTACGTTTACTTTAGCGTACTAGTTTTGAAAAAACGAAATAAAATTAGTTCCAAATGAGAAAGCACATCAATTCGTTCAGTTCATTAAACACACATACTCGTGCATTTATATATGCATGTGTGAATTGGCATTTGTCATCCTAAACTGGAAATGTTATCTCAACCAACTTTACAGCGACCCCATAGTTAATAGCACTTCCGCCTTTTTGCCACCCTCAGCAGCCGCATAACAAAGAAATGAGACCATACAAAAAAAAAAAAAAAACAACTACAAGTGAAAGCCCAAATATGTTATGTTTCAAGAAGGGAGTGTGCCTTTTTTTATTGGGGAAATGTGTTACAAATCAAAGCCTTAAACTTACAACACATCACATATGAGCGCGCACAAGCGACCCTTTTTCCCAGTGATTGCCGCAGCTGACAATATCATATTAGGAAGTGTGTGACTAATATGGACATTTATTAGAGGTGAAGCGGAAGGGAAACTTGAATGTGGAAATAAAGAAATATAAGCTTAAATATAAAGAAAGCTGCTATAAGTTGTATTATTACATTCTTCCCTTTTTTTCATATTTGGCATACAAAAGCCAGCCCAAAGCGATTACTACACAGAGTTTTTGAATTTTTTTTTTTTTTTGTTTCTTACTTTTTGCGGTTGTTGGTCTTATCATTTTATAGCTGCTTTTCTTCTATTTTTTGTTTGCATACTTTTTTAGTTTATTTTCATTTTATTTTTTGTTGGATTTTTGCCACCACTTGTACGTAAATATTTTGCGACCCAGTTTCCAACCATCACCCACGCTGTTAGCACACCCACACCCGCACGCTGCTTCAAAATCACAAAATGCACATTCGATCACATTTTCGACGCAAGTTTTCAAGCATCATAGAAGGCTCTTAATGTAACGAAGTTACTAAGTACAAGAGCACAAAAAAAAAGAAGAATTATAAAAACGAAGGGCATTGTAGAGATGGGAAAAAAGTGTTGTATGTAAAGCAATGCTGGCAACTTTGCACATTTGAGGCATTCGGTGATAGTCGATGACGCCGTTGGCACATTATTCTTTGGCCCACATTCTCATGCAGCCACAGCGACACTTGTAACGTTATACATACAAACATACACACTTACTTATAACGTCAAATAATAAAATATGAACGAAAATTGTGCTGGCAACATGCTACGAATTCGTCGTTTGCGAAGTTGTGAGTGCTACACTCGGGTTTGCTCAGTTTGCTTGCGGGCTCTGTGCTCTGCTGCTCCTTCTGTATCATGACGCGTAACGACTTTGTGATTTCGAAATAATAGGTTCAAATATGCAGCCCCTTAAAAGCGATTTTTTTCCCAGTCACTTCTTATTGTCTTTGCCTTTGGAGAGTTGGGGATGTGCACAATGGGAGACCGTACCATAACGATTGCAAATTCGTTGCACAGCATGCAGCATTTCTTTGAAATATACTTTTCGACGGCCTCATCTGACGTAGGATGTCATCAGAACAATAAGCAACTTCCGTTGTTGTTACATATTGCATTTCACATTTTACAGTCAAAAGGGAAATTTATAAAAATCGTATACAGCTGTAAAGCGATTTTTCCATTTGTATGCTAACGATGCTATTTTAGGAATGTCATTTTGGACACATTTTGTGTAGTTTATAAACATTTTCCTATTTTTAATTATGTATTTCGAATTTTTTCTTTTTAATATTTTTTTTTTCTTTTCACAAATGGCTTCTATACGTAAATGTAAAAGTACAATGGCTGCTGCATAGCAACAGAGCGTACTGAAGTTATAATGATTAGGATAATGAACCCGATTCCTCAAACGGTACTGAATCGCTCGACTTTGACCAAGTAAACAATCCATCAACAAACTATAAAGTGCCAGAATATTACGAACTACTGGCGTGCAAATCAATTGCAGAGGTGATGAATACAAATATCGCGGCCAATTAATTAATTTTGAGGTGAAAACTTATTGAGGCACATTGAGCACTATTTTGAACTCACCCCTTACACCTCTGCAAAAATTTATTTTATTTGCAAAACTTAATTTATACTCATACGGGTATTTAATATTTAAATTTAAGGTGTCATATGATAGGTCTTAGGCTCAAATAAATGAAAAAAAAAATTAATTATTTTAATAAAATGTGTTGCCACTCGTTCAAAATTGTTTATCAAAGAATTTGTTAAGGTATTCAAATTTCAAGAACGGCTTTAAAATATTTAATGACTTCGTTGTATGTGGATACAGTGTTTTGGGAAATAGAATAAAAATTATTAAAAATATTATATTCGTCAAAAGAGTTGCCAACTGTTTAAAAATTCGTTTTTAGTATTAAAAAGTTGTCTATTGGTAAGTTTTAGATACTTTAGCACAAGAAGTGGATCTTAAAAAAGGGTTTACCTACTTCGGGAGTATGAATTTCTACTGTGTAGCTAATTCTTTTTTCAAGGCTTGCCACCTGATCAAAAATATATTGTTGGCAGAGTTTCAAGAAAAAATAATAAATAATTTCAGTAGTATTTTTAGATTTTTTTTTTTTTGTCCAGGATCTTGAGTATTTTTATTTTATACAACGCATGAACGGAACTTAATTTACATAGAAGGAAAAATACCCAACATCGTCGACAAAAAAAAATTCTATAAACTCTGGGTAAATTTTGACTTACATCCGTCAATGAAGTGTTTTTCAAATCTCCAATCTCTCGGCCTTAAGCACACACTGAATTTTTAACCAATTTTAAATATTGTGAAATTTCTAAATACGAGTATCACGATTGGCTCGGAATTTCGCTTAAGCTTTTGGGATCAAAATATGCGCAAAAAAAATAATAAAGCCACCTTGTATAAAGTCAGCGTAGTAGTGAAATGAGTTCAAATAGAAGCACAACTTTCTAACCGTCTATCAAAAAGTAGAGACACTCAATGCCTAGCAACCCAACATGCTCGTGCAAAAGTGCATATATACATAAATATGTATGTATGTATGTGTGTGTGTATGTGTATCGGGACTTATTTTCATACACCTTTTTTTAAGAGAAATTCATTATTTATATTTTAGGATTTATTTTAAATAGAGCTACGTTACGGTACTATTTCAATAGCTGCTTTTGTTATCAGCCTTTTTATGAAAACAAAAATTTAAGTTGTTTTGCTTTTTGTTGTTTTTTGTTTTGTTTTAGCTTTGTTTTTTTTTTTCTTTTTTCTTTTATGTTGTTTTTTTTTTTTTCTTGTAATGCTATGTTGTTTTTATGCCGCATTTTTACTCAAGGGAAAAGTAACTTTTATTTTATGGCGGTTGCTGATGAAGGCGCGTTGGGGATACTAAAAAAAAACACAGAGTTACAGCAATATAAAAGCAGAAGGAAAAAAGTTAATAAACAGCGGCAGCGGCTGCGGTTACTGCTTTAGTGGTGTAGCTATGAAAATTCAGTGATTGAAAAATAACACACACATATACACATACAAATATAAAGAATTTAAAACGCAAAGATTAAATGCGGTTCATGTGTGGGTATATGTATATGTGACTATTAGACTGGGACGAAAAAAAATTCAGAATGGCGAAAAAAATACTGTGCAAGTTTCAGACTTTAATATTCATTTTAAGAGGTTTATCATTACTAGCGTAGACTGGCTTAGGGGCGATCTCATTTTTATTTTAAAACTGTCAAATCATTGAAGTAAAAAATGGTGATGCATATAGTTTTATAGGACTTGGGAATTAACACAAAAATGGTTCGGAATGAACTTTTCAAATTTTTATATTGGAAAATCGGCAAAAAAAAAAAAAAAAAAATCAATCAAAATTTTTAAGGAATATTGAGTTGCTACAAAATATTTCTTTATAAAGTTAGTTTTGACTATTAAAGCTTTGTTTCTATATTTCTTTTGTTATGAATATGAGAGTACGAGTTTTGGCCCTTATTTTAAATTATTTTCGTTCAACCGAATATCCTGAATCGATATAACTGCTTAGTGGAAAATATCCGATATAAATTTTGGTGACTATGGATGACGAAGTATTAAGTTAATAAAACTAATTTTTTCTGAACTTAAAATCCTGAGCTACAACTCTTAACCGATTTTTATAAATAGATTGAAGAAAATAAATTTAATTTTTTCAGTCTACATAAATAGGGTACTCTTTAGTTCGACTCCTGTGCTACAAACCAAGACCAAAACTCATGTACTATTTCTTTAACAAATTAGTACCAATGTGTTAGTGAAGCCTTTTGAAATCTCGTGTGAATCTTGTCTACCCACAATTAAGAACCACTCTAATGTACATATATATTTATATTCCAACATAATCGCATGTATTTTCCATGCCCACAAAATTACAATGAATGTTGCGTATACGCCATGGCGTGGGCTGCCGAAAAAATATTGGGCACAATGCATGCGACTGTGTAAATAGAGAATATTCAAAAACAAAAATACATTCTATGATAGCAAATTGTTGGATGTAAGAACTGGGACAATTTGCGAAGTATTTTTATGGGTTTCTACCCAATCAACAACAATGAAATAATGAAAGGAAAACAAAGACGGATACGTGGAACTGTAGCACACCACACCAGTGCAGATTAAAAAAAAAAAGAAAAAAAAAAAAATTGCAATTTTTTTTGGGCACGAAATATAAGTTGAATATAAATTACCAATATTGCCAATAGCAAGAGGAAATAAATTCTTTGTTTTAAAACAATAAACGCGTCAGCAGACCGATATAAATAAAACACACGAAATGAAACACGAAACTTTAAGATTTTATTATTCGTTAGCGCTTCTTAGTAGCACAAGCAAGTGTTAAATTGAAAAATAATTGAAGCTATGAAAAGTTTTTCAATGGTTTCTGTAAAGGGGAAAACTTTTGGCATATTTTCTGTTAACAAGTGTTAAAAGCTTTTGAGTTTTCTAAATTTTTTTGTAAAATCTTGAAATTTAGGTTTTTTAGATGCTGGTGTGACTTTTTCTTGTGCTTGAGTTGTTGATGTGATATGTGATATGGTGTGATATGATGTAATGTACCATATGATAAAAGGTAACACGATTTATCTTACGTGGGAATAGAACTTTCAAATCGAAAATCTAATGCAATCCAACTGCATCGAAATCAGGCTACAAATTTCCACGACTTACCCATCTATCTACTCTGACCAGACCTTGAAGGCGTTGTAGATCGTCATCGACACTTAAATCGATTTGAAACGAGAAATAAAAAGATTCTAAATTTTGCTCATGTCTCTGATGATCATTCGGAAGTGGAGATTAAGGACGCTTCTTACGATTAATGCGTTGTTAGATTTTGTACAAATTTTTACCATTAGGAATTATCCATAAACATCAATCTATACTTGCAAAAGCATTTCAAACAAAGCAAATAAATTAAATAATGATTCAGTAAAATTGAAAGCAATCACCTGTTATCGCTGCTTGGCATATCCCCCAAATTTTGAATGGCTCGAGAAGCGCTGGCATACCTAATGACGCAAACATGAATGAAGAAAAAAGGCAATGAATGAAGTAACTACGGGCATTCATACAAATGTTACACGCTTTACGGCATCACTTAAAGCGCACGAAAATTATTGCTGGCTCCCACTAATGCCCATCGATTTACCAATTGAACTCATTCCAAAAGCACGCATACAAACATACAAAAAGTACAGAGAAACATGAAATAAACGAATAATGGTATAAAGATACATGTGTGCACGAGTGCTTACTTTGCATTTAAAAACATTGAAGCGAAACTTTATGGCATTCTTATCCGTATAAATTAGGGTGTTCATTCAGAACAGAAGAAACTGTTTTTGTTACTGCAGCATCCCAATATTGAGATTAAAAACAACTTCAAGCAAATTCTAAATGAATGCAATCATTTGCGAAAAAAAATTTGTTGAATCCACAGTCATTGACTTTAATTTTCATCTGCAGTAATTGACGAATGAATTTTACTCAAAAAAAAAAGTATATACATATAATGTCCTGGCTAATGAGTCATTTAAAAGATCGGTTTAGAGCATTTACAATTCAAAGCTTAGCTTAAAGAAATAGAACTGCATATAGACAGCTTTAAGAAAAATGACTGCAATCAACGAAAAACGAATAAAATATTAAATGAATAATGAGCCAATATTGAATTCAGCTCGAATTTTTCCAAAAATTTCACTTCGAACGGTGCAGAAATAACTATGAAAATCGAATCCAATAACAAAACTGTCATGGTAACAAACCTCGAAAATGCATACCGCAACCGAAACTTTCTGCAAAATGAAACTTCAAACGTATCTAAAGTAATTTTGAACGAAGCTAATACCAAACCCGAAACTTAAACGAACCCCAGCTACTTCAGGAAGGACAAAAAACTGTCCGAAACTTCAATGAACCTGTAAGAACTTCGAACAGCAAAACCGAAATCGAAACCTAAAATGAAATAAACTCGATAAACTCTTTAAGAACAACCCCACAACCGAAACTGAAACGGACCTAAAATAAATTTAAACAGCACAATCAAAAGATGAAACTGGAAGAAACTGGAAAAAGCTTTAAAGGATACCGCAGCGCTTTGAGTACCAAAATAAGTAATAAAGAAGAATCCCAAACCGAAGCGCTTTTTATACCGAAAAAAAAAACCGAAACAGAAACACTCTGCAGGTGAAAGCCGAAACTGAATCGAATCCGAAACATGAAACGGAAAAGATTTTTAAAACGAAACCGAATTGTTAAGTGAAGTTAACTTTCTCTGTATAAATCTAAATAACTTCTTTAGTAAGTAAAACAAAAACTACGCAACAAAATCACGCACACCCTAATATACAATCAAACATTTCTATACATTTTGCGCGTGTAAAAACGCGAATAAAAATGTAACAGCGTATGAATGGATGATGTTGTCGTTGCATGTCATGGTCATGATTTTGATTCAAAACTTAGTTGCTCTTTCCGGGCTCTTACACGCACACTCGAGGGAAAGGGAATTCAATGCTAAAGTTATATTCACCTTTGGGTTGAGTTATGGAGCACAAGACGTGACACAGGGGTCAAGGCGCCAAGCACTTAAAATTACGTTTTACAAACTCACGCCAAATTTGTTATGTTATTACATTTCTATAGCATACGGAAAGCAACAGGGGTCAGAGGTCAAAGTGATATACAATTTAATGGGTTTTACATGCGGGTGATACCGCTGAGTCATACATTTTTCACTTAAAATGGAAATTACATGTAAGTAAGTATATGTACGTGGTGTTGTTTTGTAATGGAGTAAAGGAGAATTCATTCAATTTCGATTTCACCTTTGTCGGCAACGCCAGACACCTTCAGGGCAATTAATTTGCAATTAATTACATACTTTAGGGCGAAGGCGAGCACAAAAGTGACATTACTGTCAAATGACTCACATAAAACCAATCGCTCCCACAACATTTGCTGTACTATTTGGTAGAATCAATCAATCAGTGGAAGCGCAAGGATATTGTGGGCGGTAGGAAACAGAATACAAATTGAAATCAAATGAGCGTCGTGTTGATGCTCAACAACACAAAAGTTTAACTGCTCGAAATTATATTGCAATTTACTCTAATTAAATAACATTTAAACGTTGTTGAAACAACAAAGTAACAAGCAAAAGCAATAACAAAGTAAAGCAAGAAAACTGAAATACGCAAACTGTAGGAAAAACCAATGCAGCGAATCACACCAATAAAAGAAACTCAGCTGAATATATTCTCAAAGGAGTAAAGATAAAATGGCTGTGATATTTATTTAATCTTTTATCTATTTTGTTCATTTTATCCCATTTTCGTTATTTTGAAACTGTTTTTACGCAATCTGCATTTACCAAAATCTATTTGATTACTACTGCTTATTTGTTGCTTGGTACCCTTTTTTATTTTCTTGCGAAATTAGATTTTATTGCTAGCAATGTAGTTGTTATATTTGATTGTTGGTTATATCGCTTAGGGTTTTGTTGTTGCATTATCTTTTTTCGAAATTGAATTTATTCTTGTAACGCGCAATTTAAGCAAATATTGAAATATCCTAATGGCTTATTTCATTCAGCAGCTTGTTTCAAAAAAGCAGTCACCCCTGAAAGTAGGCAACAAAAAATTAAATCACGCATTTCATTTTACTTGTACTAGAGCGGCTAAATGGTATGAGCTCAACCGGGCAATGAACTGAAATATGAACCTCACTGCTATAGCCAGCTGTACAAGTACATGGCGTATTATAGTTTTGTCCATATAACGGTGATTTGTAACGGTATACAAAAATATAGAAATAGATCAAAGTTCTTAGAATGAACGGAAGAATCGGTTAAGACATGTCTGTCCGTCCGTGGACACGTGTGCACTTGAGTACATATATTTGAATGGCATTACGCACAAAGGTTATTTTCCGACCAAGGCAGATTTCTATTTAAAATGGACGAAATCGATTAAAAACCACGCCCTTTTTCGATATCGAAAATTTCGAAAAACTTTTAAAATGAGACAATTCAATAAAAAAAGCAGCTATAATAATGATATAGTGGTAGCGTTATTAAATTGATCATTCTATTAATGATTATCTAAATATTTGGAAAAGAGGTGTGGCACCGCCCACACATGAGTGAACAATTTTCACTCATAGAAAACAGTCATAAAAGTTATATGAAAAGTAGTTAAAAAGAAGTTTAGACTTAGTCACTTGGCAGTTGTTAATTTTCTTAGTTTTTGTATAATTTCTGTAATCTTTTAGAAAGTGGTCCTGGGCTATAAAAAATCTTTTCAAATAATAATTAGCTTGTAGCAATTTCGAAATTGGACTAGTTATCGTACTTGGTATCTGAATTTCTTTGAAATTGGTTGAATTTTTGAGTGAAGCATAAAAACAAAAACAAAATCAAAATAAAATAAAAATAAAAAACAAATATGTATGTATTAAAATGAAAAGCTACATAATCGTTTACACAGATAACCAGTTAAGAAGCAGCAAATTCTTCAAAAGTGGATTACTTGGACAAACGAAGAGGTAACTTAAATATTCACCTTTTTCCCCCAGGCAGTGAAATAACTTCAAAGTAAGGAAATTTTCAAGTTTAAACCCAGCTGTTTGGTCTATTTTCTGTCAGTTTTTACAATTGTTACGTTACTTATTATTTGATAATAAGGGTTCTTTCATACCAACAATAGTCTCTGATTTAAAAAAAAAAAACATTTTATAGACCTTGTGGAACTATAATATAATAAAATGATGAGCGTATCATGTATGTTGCTTAAACTAATTGAATGTATGTACATAATTTTCAATATAGCATACTCCATTTGCTGTTCTCCCACATAAGTGCTGCCACTTATAATGTTTTAACGAGGTTTCCATCTAACTGATATTTTTTCTTTGTATTGTATTTATACTTTTTTATATCATTTGTCGCGAATATGATTGTCGATGGAATTCTTCATATAAATTACGCGCCACAAGCAAAGTTTTTCGAGGTAAAATATATTTTTGGTTTAGGTTGCCACTTATCTTAAATTAAAAACAAACAAATTATTAAAAAAGATATGCGTATATGTGCAGCAAAAGGCAGATATTTCAAGCAAAAATATTTCTAACATTAACCACTCATACAATTGTATTCCTTTCTTGCATATCCGTAAACTATTCATCTGAAAGTAAGACACTCAAATAGCTAGAAATAAATCAATTCATATACAAAAATGTATTTCCAATTATTCTAATAGTTATCTTAATCTCAAATTCTGGTTCAATTTTCTTTGCCCCCAAGCTCTCACATTACATCCTTGACTTACGAAATATCAAAACGCCACGCCTTCCCTTTCCTTACACAACATGAAACTTTATCAGTTGTACGAGTATCATACATTGTCTATTTACCTTGAGGCTATTGTCTGACAACTAACTTATGTATGGATGTGTGTATCAGAAAAATTAATTTGTGAATGATGTGATGATTTTTTCAATTTTTGTTGTTATCAAGTTCTTTTTATTAAAAAATCTGTTCTATTGTATGTTGTTGTTAAGTTTTTGTTTATTTTGCCCAAACGGCAAATCGAATTTGCACAGGAATGTCAATGCCAGTACATATAATGTACACAAAACTATTGAAGAGCTCCAACATACATACATACATATGAATTTATGTAACTTCAAGGGTGGTGGCTGGTAATATTTGTAATTGGTAAGGTCACTGGCGGCATGTAAACATGTTTTTCAATAGTTACATCAACTTTTTGTGCAAATATGTGTATATGTGTGTATGTATGTATAGGTCCTAGAGTTGTTTAGAAAGTGATTTTTCAACTTTTCGTTTACCGGAATTACAGTCTAACAAATAAAAACAAAATATATGATTGGATATATTTTGCTATGGTGAAAAGAATATTCTAGCGCTAACTTGAGAGTATTTAAAATTATATTCACCTCATAATATTTTTAATTGAAGGCTTTCAATTTACTCCGTTTCCGAAAGTCGAAAACTGAAATCGGAGGCACATATTTCTTTTAGTCGAAATTTCCGCCTCTTCTCACTCTAGATATGTCAATCAAACTTTCGAGGTTTTACTGAATATAAAAAGTAGAATATATTTGGGTAATAAATTTTGAAGTGGGAAACTTTTTTCGAAGCTCAAATTATTTTCAAATATAAAGCTATAAAGTTTCTTATAACAGTTACGTCCCTGCTATAAACCTAATTTCGAAGAACACACAATTTTCTAGCGATTTTCCAGTCCAATTTTACTTTTTTTGAAATATTTATGCAAGATATAAATATCAGATATCTTTTTTTGTTTTGCCAAAATTATTCGTAAACGTTTAACTTCCGCATTGCTGTCAACTGGCGCTTTAGTATAATGTTGTTGGTCATTCTATTTCACACTTAAAAAAAAATTGGGAGGAGACTTATTTACATTTTTTAGAGAATTCTTACTAACTTTCTTTTAAACCTTTTTTGTAACTTCAAAAATATGTTTATATCTATAACTTAAAAAATAATTCGAATTTCGCGAAAATTTGGTTTTCAAGCGAACAAAAAAGTTAAAAAAAATGTCTTTCTGCTGTAGCTTCAAGAGTAATCAAGATTCAAAAGTTCTTACTGATATTTACGTTTCTGAAAAAAATGTTTGCCCTAGTCTTGTTTACACATATTTAAACAATACCTTCGATTGTTAGGTTAGGTTGAAGTGGCTGCCAAAGAGGCACACTTAGGCCAGTAACATTAGGCCCGTTGTGATACCACATAGAGACACCTTTATACCTCCTCCTCTTCGAACCACTTGGAAGACTTGATGAAAGCCATCACGTCCTTGATGTCATACTTCGCAATTTGGCGAATGTTGTCCAGGAAGGGAGCACCCAGGCAGCGACGTCTAGCGCCGCTAAGTGCGGGGCAGTTGCAGATGAGGTGTTCTACAGTTTCTTCCATTTCGTCGTCTTTGCAGCTCCTGCAGCAACGGCGGTAAGGCACGCCCAGTCTCTCTGCGTGCCTCCCAATAAGACAGTGGCCAGTTAGCACTCCTATTATCTTGGAAATATCAGCCCTTCTTAGGGTGTAGATCTGTCGGGATCTCTTTGGATCCCTTTTTGGCCAGGTTTGTTTGGATATCAAACAACCTGGGGTTTGAAGCCATCTTTCGTTGGCTTGTCGATAGGTGAATTCGTTTAGCATTAGCCTGCACGTTGCAAAGGGTATACCCAAGCGTTCTTTATCAGGAAGAACTTGCTTGGTAGTACCCTGCCTGGCAAGCTCGTCTGCCCTACAGTTACCCTCAATGTCCCTGTGGCCCGGTACCCACGTGAGGTTAACACAGTTCTGCTTGGCCATCTCCTGAAGAGATCGGCGACAGTTTAGCGTTAGTTCAGAATTGAACGAGTTGGAGCCAAGTGCTTTGATGGCGGCTTGGCTATCGCTGAAAATGAATATTTCCTTGCCGATAGTGTCCCGTTCGATCCGGGCTGTGGCCTCCATGATTGCACAGACTTCGGCCTGGAAGACACTACAGTGATCAGGTAGTCTGAAGGAGAGCTCTAAGTCGCAATCTATTGAGTAGACCCCTCCACCGACTCTCCCGTTTAGTTTGGAGCCGTCGGTGTATATGCAGATACTGTCTTCTGCGCCATAGCACCAGTCCGGCTCAACCCAGTCTTCCCTGCTGGGGATGTTTACCGTAAAGTCGCACTCCGTGACTGTAGTAGTCACGCAGCGATCCGTACTTCCGGGAATAAAATTGAAATTATTTAGTATGGTGGAATGTCCTTTGGTCCGAGTAATCCAGATAGACGATTCCCGTAGACGCAGGGCTGATGTCGCCGCTGCTCGGTAACCCTCTATGTCTAGAGGGATGAGGTCTAGAATGACCTGTAGAGCTTCGCTCGGAGTAGTTCTCAGAGCTCCGCCTATGCTGATCATGCTAGACCTGTGAACCTTCCCCAATAGGTTCAGGTTTGAGGCCTTGCACAGGGCAGGCCACCACACGACGACCCCGTATAGCAATATGGGTTTTATAATAGTCGTGTAAATCCATTTGCATATCTTGGGGCTAAGACCCCATTTCCTGCCTATGGCCCTCTTGCACGTGTATAATGCAATATACGCTTTCTTTTGGCGCTGAATGACGTTTTCTTTCCAATTCAGCCTTTTGTCCAGAACTACACCTAGAAATTTGGCCTTATCGGCCAGATTAAGGCGCACGCCGTTTAGTTCTGGTAGTATCAACGGTGGTATTTTGTATCGCTTAGTGAATAAGACAAGTTCCACCTTCTCGGAGTTGACGCTAAGCCCGCAGCGAGAGGACCATACTGAGATCTCTCGCAACGCCGCCTGCATCAGATCGCACAGGGTTTGTGGGAATTTGCCTCTGTATGCCACGGCCAGGTCGTCGGCATATGCCAACACCTTGCCGCTGCCCCAACATGTGTCTCTTAGCAGCGAGTTAACTGTTAAGTTCCACAGGAGAGGCGAGAGAACGCCGCCTTGAGGAGTGCCTCTTGTGGCGTATCGTGTTATATCAACAGACCCCAGAGATGAGAGAATTTTTCTCCCTTTGAGTAGTTGGTCGATCAGTCCCACCAGGGACCTGTTTACCCCCAGATCTGTTAGTGCGGTGTTAACAGCAGCTGGGCTAATGTTATTGAAGGCTCCTTCGATATCGAGGAAGGCAACCAGACAGTAGTCTTTCTCGTCCATGGATGCCTCTATGGTAGAGACTAGGGTGTGGAGCGCAGTCTCCGTAGATTTACCTTTGAGGTAAGCGTGTTGACAGCTTGATATATGGTTGCTGTCAATTGTGGTAGTGAGGTAGTTATTTATTATCCTCTCTAGGGTTTTGAGAGCAAAAGACGTTAGACTTATCGGTCTGTAGTCTTTCGGCTCATAGTGAGAGGCCTTACCTGCCTTCGGAATAAAGATGACCGTTGCGCTTCTCCATAAGCACGGAATATGGTTGAGAGACAGACAGGCCGTGAAGATGTGATACAGCCAGTTAGCTGATGTCTCCAAAGTATTGATTAGCTGTGCGGGAATAATCCCGTCCGGTCCAGCGGACTTGAACGGCTTGAAGCTCTTGACCGCCCATTTAACTCCCTCCACAGTTATGGGTATATTTACGGCCAGGTTGGTTGCAGGTGCAATTGGAGCACAATGCATGTTTCCCGGAAAGTGAGTATCCAAGAGCAGTTCTAGAGTCTCCTCTTCTGAGCTGGTCCAGGTACCGTCGTGTCGCCGCAAAAAGCTCATGGCCGTTTGCGACTTTGATAGCACGCACCTAAGTCTTGCTGTGTCGTCGACACTTTCGACTCCAGTGCAGAAGTTTCTCCACGAAGTTCTCTTCGCTTGTCTCAGGGCTTTTTTATAGGCCCTCAGTTTGTTTTTATATTCAAGCCATTGACTCTCACAATCGAGGTTTTTGGCTATATTAAACTGTTTCCTGCAGGATTTCCGTAATGAGTCCAGATCCCGGGACCACCAGTAAGGTTTATGTTTACCTCGCGGTTTTGGTACTGGGCAGGCCTTTTCTAAGGCGTTTGAGAGTGCCGTTGTGAAGGTCGTAACCATGTCCTCTAGCTCCGCTACAGAAGAGGGGCATTGAGAGGGTAGTTCTGGCAGACCTCTATCAAACAGCTCGTTATGCAGTTCCCAGTTTGTGCTACGTGGGTTCCGTCTCATAATGGCCGTTTCGACGGCAAGGTTTAAAACCACCTCAATATAGCGGTGGTCAGAGAAAGAGTGGTCATCAAGAACCCGCCAACTCCTAATTAACTCGTAAGCGCTTTCGCTACAAATAGTAAGGTCAATGACCTCTCTTCGATTTTTAGTAATAAATGTTGGTTCATTACCTACGTTGCAAACTACGAGGTTAGTCGTTAAAAGAAAATCAAAAAGAGACTCACCTCGAGCGTTTATGTCGGAACTTCCCCACTGGACGTGGTGGGCATTTGCGTCCGTTCCAATAAGCAAGTGGTCCCTGCTGCAGTCGGCCACCAGTATTTTCACCTTGTCTTGCGGTGGAGGATCTTCCGCGTCGTAAGGCATGTAGACCGAGGCAATAATTAACTTAATGTTGCCAACTGTGAGATTGGCCGCTGTGACGTCGCCATTGCTGTAGTTAGGTAAAAGAAAAGTTATTAGCTCAGACCTAACCATAATGCAGGTTCTAACTTTACCTTCTCCATCAGCTCTGATGAGCTTGAATTCCTTAGTCCCCAGTCCGCAAATCCGTGCTTTGTTGACCCACGGCTCTTGGATGAGGACCACATCAACGTCGCCTTTAGAAAGGCGACCAATTAAAGCAGCCGAAGCTGCCTTCGATTTATGTAGGTTTATCTGAAGCACCCTCAACATGAGTGTGCCCAGACTCCCCTACCAACACCGTGACGTCGAGGTCTTCCCCGTCGCTGTCCAGCAGGGCATCCTCCATCGACAAACTGTGCAGGGCGCCTGCGCAATTTGACGTGGCGGACACCATACTGCCAGCGTCAGAGAGCTCCGCTTCCTCTTCGGGTGTTTCGATGTCCATGTCCACCGGAGCACCCGAAAAGGATGCGCGCTGCGCGTCGCCACGGTAAACGTGGATTACGACTTCGCCAATGCCGTAATGCACACGTCCATTTGATCTATTCAAAGGCTCGAGCGCCTCCTTATTTAGGGCCAGAACTACCTCCCTTCTGTGCCCTTCAGCGTCGCCGACTTGAATGATCTTCCAGTCCTGGGCGGGGAGAGTTGGGTTCATGACTCGAAGCATAGCCAGGATTCTCTCCGGCTCTGCAGGGATTGCTGGAACCCAGGCCCTCGCCCTAGGCCGAGCTGGAATGTCCTTCCAGTCGACGACCTCTATCTTCGCCCCAGGGTAGACCGGGCCTAGCCTTGCCGCTGCTGCCTTGTACAGCGCAACAGTTCTTGCGTCTTCGCAAGCGAGGATCTTTATTTGACCCTGGTACCAGCCCGCATCAGCACCACGCGGCGGACTGCCCGGAGCCTCCATCAACACGTCGAGAACGGCGTCGCCGATGGCGTTCCGGACATACGGCCACTGATCTTTCGGGATGGCCCCACGGTCGTTTCCCCGGTCCAGGATCCCTATAAGGATCCGGTCCTTTTCCACCTCGGCAAAGCTCGGTTTGCCCACCCCAGGGTGATTCTGGTGCCTTTTGGAGGGAGGTTTTATGTCCTCATCCGACCTCTGGCGTTTGAAGGGGGTTGCGCTTTCCCCAGTTGCCACCGCAGTGCTTTGGAACTCCGGTAGCAGAGCTCGCGCCCTCGTCACCGCGCTCCTGGCATTTTGGGACAACGTATCCAGCGGAACCCCCACGTATTTTTTCAGTACCTTAGAGGCCTTCCTTTTCTCCCGATGCGTATGGCGATTGGGAGGGATATTTAAGGGGATCTGACCCGTAGTTGCCCTCGCGGTCATTCCCCCGGTTGGTGGATTGGTTGCGGCCTCCTTCTCCTTTGGCTCTTTGTGGCTAGGTCGTGAGACCCCTGCCAGAGCTGTGGGGAGAATGGCTGCCGTGCCGCTTCCTGAAGGGCGTTCAGCATCAGTGGATGCGGCGCCGTTCGCCGTTGCCAGCGTAACTGCGTTCGCTACCGCACTGGTGCTGACCCCCTCCAGGTCGCTTTTGCCTGTCATTTGCGAGGTTGCCCTCGAAGTGTCCAGAGGGAGCCGACCCGTAGTTGCCATCGCGGTCGCTCCCCCGGTGAAGTTAAAATTGTAGCCGGCCACCTTCTCCTTTGGCCCATTGTGGCCGGGTCGTGAGACCCCTGCCACAGCTGTGGGGAGAGCGGTTGCCGTAGCTGTCCGTGATGGACGTTCGGCATCAGCAGGTGCAGCGTCGTTCGCCGTTGCCAGCGTAACTACACTTGCCACCTTGCTGGTGCCGACCCCCATCAGGTCGCTTGAGTGTTGTGGGTGTGGGGTTGCCCCCTTACCCGAAGAGCCGCTTGGGCGTGAAAGTGTTTTCGGCGCTTGCGCCGTGGCTGTCCTCCCCCGAGAGGAAGAGGACGAATTTGTTGCTTTATATTTGTTTTTGTTCATCTTGTTCGTACGACCACTCGTTGGACAGGGCCAACTTGTGGTCAAAGTATAGTAAAGGGGAAGGGTATCGTCCGCCGCGGCAGTGCCCCATACCGCGGTAAGACCAAGGTTACTCTCTGAGGTGGTCCGGTGTCAGAGAGGCTCCGTAGAAATACAGCCACGATTTACCTCCCGGCTGCAAACGTCCAATGGGCACGGTATCGCATAACACCCTGGATTGGGAGGGGGTAGACCTTAGTCATCGCTATCCAGAGGAAGTGCAGCTAGCCCCGTGACAGAGCTCCTTACGGGGCGGTGTCCCGAGGATAACCGCATCCTGTTTCAGCGACTAAGCCTTCGCACCACGGCAAGGTATCTACCCTCAGCGAAGGCTTCGATTGTTAGAACTTTGCAATATAATGTATGTAGAAAAGCTAAGTATTGGAATTAAGCTTCAGAATCATAGATAATGAGAAAGAAATTGCTTTATTTATTGTTAATTTCTTTAAAAAAAGACGTAATACCAAAACATTTTTACTAAAAAAATAAAAATTGTTTGCCCAGTCTAGTGTAACACAACTATTTCTTAGAGCTCGCAAACTAGTGATAGTCATAATAATCGATAGTGAGTGATCATTTCGTAGCGAGCCAGCAAAAGTATCGAAAGTCTACTTTTAAAAATACAAAACATTTTTCAGAAATATTAGCTTCTACTTTTCTTCCTAAGAAAGTCTTTGTAAAGTTCAGCAAAAATTATAAACTGAAACTGTCATTTGTCGAACAGTCAGCTGACACAAAAATTTAGTTCCAATGACAGTCAGTCCATTAACCACATGGTCCACATTGGATACAGATTCTCATCTTTCCATGTTAAATATTTAAACGTGATTACTATCGCTAGTGCACAGCACCATCGACCATCAGTTTGGGAACACTAATATTTGTTCACTATCCAATTTGAAAAAGTATGTAAGCTTTGTTAGGCCAACAAGTCATAAATAGACAAACAGTTCTAAGTATTGGCTAACATTTTTGCAAGTAATCAAATATTTATTTAAATTGTCTGACATTGTGCAATGATTAAAGCTGGCCAATTGTTGGTATTGTGTATGAAAATTGGGTTGTAATGAAGAAATATTTTACATGCAAATATATTTTATTATTAGGAATCCAATTAGAATGAATGTAGTACTATTATCATAATTGTAATTGGATTTTACATTGTAAACTGAAGATAATAATTAAGTATGGTATGCATAAAGGAAAACTCAATCAAAACCCTAAAAGCGTTTGTAGAGTTGTATTGTGGCTGGTAGCAAGTGGTAGTACAAGTACGTAGGGCGATATGTAACAGATATGCCTTAGTACTTGCACTTTCTATGACACCTTTCTTATCCGTTTTTCAAATAAGAATATGGTAGGAGTTGCTAGTGGAACCTAATTTAGAGCAAACGATAGATATTGATAATAATAGGTGGAACTAGTCACATCAGTTGATCGCCGAAAGAGCTGAGTAATAACACCCTTTGTAACTTCCTTCCATACGTAAGGCGCAGTGTGCTATTGAAAGCTGGTGGAAACTCGCTTCGCAAAACTCTTGGACTTCCGTTTGAAGCAGGCTTAAGAACCATTCTTTATCTAACCGTGGAAACAAAGGCAGAAGGAGACAATCACTATGTTGGAATAGCAACCTGAAGAATGTATTTAGAGAACTTAGTGGATGTTGTTTTTGTTGTTGCACAACACTCCCTAAAGTACATATGTCCAGAGCTATAGATAGTGGACCTTTACCGGATCAATCGACTGCGCTCGTTGGTAGTAGCAGTACTTAGCCTCTTTAACTGCGCTGAAACTTAGCAGACAGCAATCTCAATTGCTCCATAACGACTCCTCGGATGGACTGCAACAAAGGGATGGACTCAAATTAATTTAATATAATAAATAAACGGGATAGGGAAATTTAAATGTGGTGAAAACGGAAGAGTAAAATTTAGTGGAAGAAAGAAAAAAGGAGCAGCTTTGGTGTGTCGACTAAGCAGAGGAGTTCTTCGAGAAAAATATAGCGAAAGAAACAGGAAGAAGAAGAGGGCAAAGGAGGTAAGAATAAGGATTCTTAAGCTGAGTTGGAGGTTGAAAATTTTGAATAAGCTAGAAAGTAATGTTTTGTTCAGGTCAACATCCCAAAATTTTCTTTCTTTTTACGAAAAGTGTTTTCTGGTAGAAACATACTCGAGGTGGTCCCGCCCCAATCGAAATATTTTTGTGCTATATCTAATTGAACCTACGACCTTTGGGATAAGAAGTCCAAAAGAGTGTTTGTTTCAACTTATTTCGCATTTAAATACCTAGGCGATGATGGGCGGCTACCACAAAGTGACCTATTGAAATATTTATGCTCAAAAACATAGAGCCGATACTTAGCCTTTCATACTCACGCGGAACTGTTCACAGTTTTATGACTGTTCCTAAGATATTTTGCTTCGACTAGCGGAGTGTTCGCCTTATTTCTCACTCGGATACATAGAGTCAGTAAATCCTAAACCTTTCCTTTTTTTTGCTCATCGGCTAAATAGTTTTCATGTGAAAAAATAAAAAAAAATAAAACCTTTCAAAAAATTTTAAAATATTAAAAGGGATTCAGTTTTTCGCTTATTATTTACGAAAAAAAAAAATTTTCAATCAAAACACTTAATTTTAGCAACTTAAATCCGTCTGCAAAACTAGCTCGAAAAACATAAAAAGCATAATTTGTTAAACAAAAATTAACTCACACAAAAAAACTTTACACTTTGGGTTTTTTTTTCCTTTTTTTTTTTTTTTGTTTCAATTAAGCGCTCCTTTGCTTTCATATATGAGGTTGCACGTCCATTGAAAATATCCACCCGGAAATGAGCGCTTTACACGACCGCCCAAACAAAAGCGTTTTTGCTACTTGTAAATTTATAGAACAACAAAAACAACATAATTTTATTGTTACTGCAAAATTCAACACAAATTGCTACTAATTTCCGCAAACAAATATGAATCAGTGTAAATGCATGGGGGAAAATTGTATTAAAATACATACATACCCCCTTATACATACACACACATATGTTTTCATTGTACTAAATGTACAATTAGTTAAAGTGAGAGTTTTTGAGAAAATCATTGGGTACGGAAGTGCAAAAAGTTGTATGTGAAAAGAGAAAATGCATGAAAAGATTAAACACAGAGCACCGCAAAACATTGCCGCATTAGCAACAATTCACTGTAAAACCAACAACACTGGCAACAATAACTGAGAGAAACAATAGCAACACCAAAACAATGCCAACAATTGTGGCAATAGCAACATCAGCTGAAAATGTGAAAACATGTCGAAACAAAAAACTTGCAAACAAACGGAGATATATAAAGACGAAATATTTCTGAATAGTATGTACTTAATGCTTTGAAATTGTGGAACTCCACGTAAGCTTAAACTGTTCTTAAAACTGTTGGCAAGGGCATACATGGTCCAAAGTTTGAATATCTTGAAGTTATATCTATACGGCTAGAAATCGTGGATAGACTAGAAGCGATATGCGGTGGCCTTTGAAGCATTCGAGAGAAGATTAATAATCCTTCCCTGTGTCGAGATTAGATCTGTTTTATTTAAGCTCTTACTTATGCAGGCCTATTACATTCTTCGGCCGAATTTATGGGTCAATGTCAGTTCGGCAAAGGACATAATACCTAAAAGGATCATACCACCTTGTTAATTGCTATTAAGGCTTCAAGTTTTCATGGACTTCTTCATTTCCATACATAAGTTTTCTATGCTGTTTTCCTCGGCACTAAAGCTGCATTTAGCGCAACACTTTTCCGTAGAATGTTGATGACTAGAGCGAACAAATGAAGTAAAGAAACCCTGCAGGAAACACGTGGATATGTACATCTGAGGTTAAAGAGTAAACACTTTTCAGGGCAGACAAGTGTATCTTAGAGCTTTAGGGTCAAAATGGAGAACTCCGCAAGTAGTTCAACTCAACCACTTTTGATCAAAATACGTTTCATTGGTGAACTTGGGTATGAGAATGATACCACGCCAGAATCATGCAACGCAAGCTTACATCCTTTTGTTATTTTTTTTTTTTTTTTTGTTACTTTTATTTTACGATCTCTGTAACTTTGCTACAATTTTATGGAAATTAATTTTCATCAAACCAAAAATGGTTTTCACTAATCTAAGTTTTTGCCACAGGGATATTGTTGCCGCCTGTTGGTACTTTTGGCTTGCGGTTGCGGCTTCGACAATAATTTACTTTACTTACAGTTAGGACTGCACCCAGCCACGCCCACTCACTCAGTAATTCCCATGCGTGCCACATACACACACCATCACGTGGTGAATGCGTTAGACGATTAAGCTGATAAGTATGTACAGTTGTACATACATACGTATATATGTATGTATACACCATAAGTGAACAAAGCAAATTCGTCTATTTAAAGGCTACATTAAAGCTCCATTTGCCTAATTTGAAGCTTTAATTGAGCTAAGACATATAAATATGGGAAACATTCTTCACAGACAAAATGGAAAATACAGTTCCCAGGGATTTGTATTTGGTTTTTTCTTATTTTCTTCAAACCTTTAAAACATTAAAAGTTGAAACCTAGTGTATTTCTCAAGTCTTTTATGTTTTAAAGAAGTGAACCAAAATATTAAAGCTTTTGTTCTTAAAGCCAATTCGCTTTGAAAAAGAACTAATAATTGATTTAGAAAGAAACCTACTTGCTCTCAGTGGCTTCTTTTTCTTTTTTACTTTTATTCACTTATAGTGTTCGAAAAAATTAATGACCTTTTTACTGACCTTTTAACTGCTCATTATCTTACTTGAATTTTCAGGGTTAGGACTCAATTTTTTTCAAACTATTAGAGTAACATGGCTATAAACAACTATCCACAATTTACTTACGCATATTTGATAAGGCACGACAAGCACACATACATACATAGAGAATTTCACCACACGTTTACGTCAATACAATATTTTCATAAGCCACACGTTTGCCAGGGCGTATACGTAACCTATTGGGATGTGGTAAAATAAATTTGATAGACGTGCTTGGCTTAAATAAAACACTGACGATATACAGCAACTAAGCGACATAAAAAGTTTAATTGGAAACAAAAAACGAATTTAAGGTGACGAGTTTCGATTTGCAAAGCCCTTTGGAAACAGGGAATTTAAAGTGGGAAAATTGTTCAAAATCCTATAGCAAATAGTACCAAGAAAAAATTGAGTTTTAGAACAAAAATGAGATCACTCTTAATATAAATTTTTAATAACAAGCCTAGCTTTAGGTCCAAAAGTTTTGCAAAATTTTTTTTGCCATTCTGTAAATTAATAACAAAGCAATTAAAAAATGTTTTTCGCTGTCTCAGTCTAATATGAATTTAAAAGAATATATTCCATGTAGCTTTAGCATAACGCATCCAACATGCAAGAACGATTTTAATATGTAGAATGCATTCTTGACAAATTGCTATTGTCCTTGAGGTACGCTATGACTCCTTAGAGTCAATGCTACGGCTTTTGCTTTCACAAAATATTTTGGCATTTCCTTCGATATAAATATATGTATATGTACATATATGTATATGTATATAAGCATTTATTATTATTACTAAATATGTATGTGTACACTTATGTAAAAAGCTAGGAAAAACTATATTATCCAAACTCAACTTTGTTCAAGTTTCCATATCAAAAGTGAGTGGTGCCGCTTTAAAAATTACTAAAAATTTAAGAACTTATTGGCTTTCATGTACACAACAAATTTAGTCCTTCAGTTGTTTGTTACATAATTAATCATACTTTATGTGTGTTTCTTCCAAAATATTCGTTATAAATCTGATTTCGCCAAACATATCTGTGGGTGAAAAAGGTTGTTTCGAAGGGATGTCAAAAAACTTCCGAAACAATCCCGAAATAGTATTGAATTTATCTCTAAGAAATCCAGAAAGCAATCCTAAAAATGCTTCCGAAAAGGACCGAAAACCTTCTCGAAATGATTCTGGAAAATCCCAAAAAATCGCGAAGCCGGTCCTGAAAACAATTACGAAATGATTCTCAAAAAAATTACGAAATGATTTTGTAATGATAACGCAACAATCATCAAATGTTCCAAACCTAAAACAAGCAAGCCTATGGGTACTTCAGACAAATTAACTTTCTACTCCTATACACTTTCTACACCTTTCCCAACTATTGCCATAAGTCGCTGTGATCAATTATAGCTCTTTACTGACGAAAAGGATTGATCGCAGAACACCATCTGAAGGGACATGTGGCAATCTTTTGGTAGAGTAATATAATTTGAATTCCAATATTTTCCTGAATCAAAAATCCTATAAATCTGTGCCCTATACCTTAAATTAAATTCATGCAGGGCTTTAGCTATGAAACGCACTAAACAATAGCACGCTTGTGCACGTGTGTGTGTGTGTATGTGTGCTTGAGGTTTGGCTTTAGAGATAATGGTGTGTGGTTTTACATTGTAATACGGTTATTTGGCGTTGGTAACTTCCGTTTTTTTTTAGCACTAGATTTTCCTAACCGAACTTTATGTATGAATATTTCGTTGGTATGGTTACATTTAGGTTTGCACGTGTCTGTGTACTTTTTTTGGCTTCTTTGCACTTAGCTTACTATTTCCGCTTTAAATTACACTAAGTATTTTGGAAAATGCACTTCACCACAAATTGACACAAAAAACGCACACAGAGAAGTCAGCGTCCTTTAAATGCATACATACATACATACGTGCCATGTATGCAAATGAATTTTAACTTACATACGGTATTTACATATATTAGATAATGGCTTTTTGCGTACGTAATTTCCATAACACCATTGTTGTTGCCCTTATCACATCAATTGCTGTTGCTCTGAACACTTTTGGAGAGAAAGCAAAGGAACTGTAAGTGCATCTGATATGCAAAAAGCTATCTAGATACATACATACATATATGCATTCTTACATATCGGTTAATATGATGGTAAAATGTAGCCAAAAGTGTAGATACAGTGCTGGATAATGCAATAGAGCCATTACAAAATAGCTGCAATTCATGGAAAGTATGAAGGGCGTTTTTCTTTCTTTATTACTTCCACATAATTTTTTATTAAATGGAGCAAGAGAAAGGATTTCTCAGCTCTAATGGCATGGTCTGATGAAGCTATCAAGGATTATTGTCCTCTTTTGACGAACAAAGATCACATTCGATCATATCAAACATGTTCTATTAAAAATATGATGGCCCTTAAAACTTTTCGAAGATTGCAAGTCTCAACATGTTTTTTGTGGTTAGTCTTTCAGTGCGAATTAATAATGAATTTGGGGTTGATATAGATCTCGCCATTTTGGTGCTAAAGCTCATCTGATTTATTTATTTTCACAATATTTGACCCTATGAAGTTTTTCAATACTGTACCATCCATGACGTAATATCAAAGTTATTTGCATCATATGTATATATAGCAATTTTGTACGTTTGGCCAAAAAATCACAAAAGACAGTACATAAAGATCTTGTGCATATACAGTTTCTTACATTAGGAGCGTTGCCACATCAACTACTATAGCTTCCTTTAAATTTTGATGCCCTAAGGCACTCTTCTCAACCGCCGCAAGGACAAGTAACCACTGATACAACTGTATCTACCTACATAGTATGTATGTTTTGATGTAGTTGTGCTCATAGGTGTTCGCATTTTATTTTAATATTTTTAATGACTCTGCACTGATTGTGAAACAAAGCATGGCAAATAACTAAAGAGACTCATAATTAAAATGCTATCTTGATGTTCACCTATCATTCAGAGTGTGTAAGCATAATGGTATTGTAAATCTGTATCAGAAGAAAAACTTACATACACACATGCTGAGAAACATAAAATAGCAGTATTTCCCTTGTCAGTTGACGCAATAAATAATAATTAACTCACTGAGGGTAGCACAACGAAGAACTTTTGTACGTAAAAGGCAAACAAATAAAATACAATAGAGTAAAATGAAATAAAATAAAATAAAATAAAATAAAATAAAATAAAATAAAATAAAATAAAATAAAATAAAATCAAATAAAATAAAATAAAATCAAATAAAATAAAATAAAATAAAATAAAATAAAATAAAATAAAATAAAATAAAATAAAATAAAATAAAATAAAATAAAATAAAATAAAATAAAATAAAATAAAATAAAATAAAATAAAATAAAATAAAATAAAATAAAATAAAATAAAATAAAATAAAATAAAATAAAATAAAATAAAATAAATTAAAATAAAAAAATTGTATAACTGTAACAAAACTTCGTCGTGTAACGGTATCTTAAGTTGTCACTGCTGCGTAGTCACTCACAAACGTACTTCGACAAACAAATATGTACATCAAAGGTTTTAATTTCTAAAATAAGTGCGCACCAAGTAGAAAAGCTCACAAATTTTCACACCAAGTACGTATACATAATATTTTTATTTTAGTCTAATTTTGTAGTGTTGTTGTTTTTGTTGCATTTGTTGTATTTAGTGTTAACACGCTTTTATCAAAATTAAAATACAAAAAAGTTATTAAAACCAAAATCTCAACTATAGTAGAATGTAATATGGTGTTATTATGTAACAACAACAATAACAATAGAAAGAACACTCAGCCCCCACCGGGTTACACGCTTTGCAGTAAAAACGCTCATACACTTGCACATGAATGAACACGCGAGCTTACACGCTTATGCGTGCATTTAACAACAAACTTGCTGAGTAGCCACTTCAACAAAATTATAATTTTTTTATCCCTACGCTGCTTCTAAACACCTTCACATAATGGAACTTGCAATCAAAACTTATGCAAATGTAAAACTTTCAACTGAAATTTTGTTACAACAACGCGCATACAACAAAACCCAAATCCGCCATAAATTGATTGCCACAGATATTCGGTCCCGGCGGAGCGAAGGATGAAGACTATGATGATCCACCTGTGCAGCTGTTACGCGGTCCACCAGGACCGCCTGGCATGCCCGGCAAGGATGGACGCGATGGACGTGATGGTACGAAAGGTGATGCGGGCGAACCTGGTGAACCTGGCTCGTTAGGTCCACGTGGTTTGGATGGCTTACCTGGTGAACCAGGTATTGAGGGTCCACCTGGGCTGCCTGGCTATCAGGGACCACCTGGTGAGAAGGGTGATCGTGGTGATATTGGACCACCTGGTTTGATGGGTCCACCAGGTCTGCCTGGCCCACCTGGTTATCCGGGTGTAAAAGGTGATAAAGGAGATCGCGGCGATTCAGTGAGTATATAGTATAGCACTTTGTGTAATTTATAGAAATTATATTGATCATAGCATTTCAACTAGAAGTATAGAAAAATGCGTAGACGACAAGATGATGGAATGTCGGATCAACCACACATGCCTACAATCGAATATGTGAGTGTATTTGTTCCATTGCTAAATGTGATTAAAAACTAATTTATGCATTTTTATATTTTATTTTACTTAGCTTTATGGTCCGCCTGGCCCACCCGGTCCAATGGGTCCACCCGGACAACCAGGCAAACATGGCGAAAGAGGCATGGATGGTCGTAAAGGTGATCCAGTAAGTTGATAAACCAAATTAAAAGAAATGTGTTAGTTTTCAATTGCAACTGTATTCATAAAAATATATTTTAATATCTATTTTCAGGGTGAAAAGGGTCATAAAGGTGATCAGGGACCAATGGGCTTACCGGTTAGTATAAAAAACTCCAAGCAATGTTGTATGTATTATTGTTATGATTTCAAGCTCGATATTGAACGGTTTATGTTCAAGTGATACTATCAGACCCTGCAAATGTTTTGCTGCCAGGAAATGGACTTCCTACCTTTGACAAATTAAAACTTTTCTCTTCCCATCTATATTTTTTGTTCACCTACCAATCCATCTCTCGCACCATTTAACTCCCCCTAACTACAACTTATCATATTAAAATGAGAAAACGTCAATTGAATTCCAGCAGAGATATTTGTTATTCAGAATGTGTGAATTGGATTTCAGAAGTAGACAATTCGATTTGAACTAAACGATATTAAGGAATTGCATTATTTCATAGAAAATAACTTTTTGTCTATTCCATGGCAAAACAGTTAGCAAGATATTTTCTGAAATCCACTTGCCGATTTATGAATTCCAGCTCACACAGTCGAAATTCCAATCAAGTATTCTGAAATCCTCTAATTTTATTTTTCTGAAATCCAATTCACGTTTTCTGAAATCCAATTAACATTTTCTGAAATACAATTGAAGTTTTCTGATTTCATTAAAAAAAAAATTGTAGTCGTACCAAATTGACTTTTTGATTCCTTAAACTGACGGGGACATACCTACCTCGGATACATTCTAACCACCTAACCTACAGGATTCTTTCTAATACTTTTACTTCGCCTGTCCTCAACTCCATCCGTGTTTTCATCCCTTCATATTTATCTACCACTCCCCTTTCTTCCTCCTCATCTCTTCATATCCCACTTTCTCTTTTATTAATTGTAATGGTTGTTCCAATTTTGGTTTGCTTTTTTTGGATTCTTTACGATCCTTTGAAATATATTTTTTGTTTTCTGTTTTTCTTTTGCTCTTTCCTGAGTTTATTTTACTCTTTTCTGAAGTACCTAAATTAGTTTTTTTTTTGTTCATTTACGCTTTTTAAAGTTTATTTCTTCTTAATTGCATTACGGTTTTCTTTATTTCATTTGCTCTTTCTGAAATTTATTTACCTCCCTTTAAAATAATTTATTTTTTCTGAATTTTGATAGCGCTTTGTTTAATTTTCTTTTTGTCAATTTCATACTTAAAAAAATTAGTTTTCGTATACTTACTCAAAATTAATATGATATCTTTTATTAAAAAAAACAACTTTATTTATTTCTTCACAGGGTCCTATGGGCATGCGTGGTGATTCCGGACCATTAGGCCCCTCAGGCAAAGCGGGCTTACCGGTAAGTTTATCAAACATTCTCAACAGAAATCCGATAAATTTTAGAAATGTTTATATTTGAAATAAATCATTCATGTTTTACAACTGAGCAGAAGTAATAATATTTTTGTTAAATTATTTGTATTTCAAAATTTTTGATTATTTTGTTTTAACTTTACTAAACATGTGCACTAACCATCTAATCAATCAAAGTTTATGTGTCTAACAAAATAGTAAACCATAATTTTTGTGCTTCTTCTTGTTTACTTCTAACAGGTGTGGGGCTACTAATTCTAAGAAAAAAAAATCAAAAGTGCAAAAAAACATAAAAAGAATAATGCAAATAACAAATAACCGTATTAATGAAAGGCAGTTTAAGTATCTAAAATCAAACCCAAAATAGGTATATGTATTTACATATATAAATTATGTATAAATAATCATTTTTTTTAATGAATAAAAAAATCGGAAACATGACAACTAATCATTTGTACGCACACAAGATTTAGTAAGAAATAAACAAATGTACAATGCACAACATAACATGAGCATAACATGAACATAACATAACATGACATGACATGAATGTTATATGAATACTTCACACATTTTTACACATTCACATGCTGATCCCGTATGCAACTAAAAATCAATGAAACCCGAAAAAGTAAAAGCTTAAAATGAATAAATATAAGAACAAATTTTAGTTAATAAGTTGAAGATAAATCGATGTACCTATTCTCTGAACACAGAACTCGATCTGCTTACAGCTGCCCAGTGTAGGATCTCGCAACTCATCAGCCGAAAGGAGGACCACTTATCTCAGAATCCAATTGTACATACCCCATTTCAGAATTAAAGAAATAAATACAAATTTAACATAAATGACATACATATTCATCTCAAAAAAAGCAGCTTCGAAATAAATCCTGAGATTCTTCAAACAAATTCTGGGATAAGGCCTCTTCTAACCTATAGTTTTAAAAATATTTGTTTTACTTTAGTTTCACTGAGTCTGAATTATATTAGTAAGCAATAAGAATTTTTCTATCTTTCAAAGTTCAAATGGTTTGTGGATAGCCTTCAGTCAGATTTAGTTCAGTTTTGCACTGGAAAAACACCAAACTTCTTTAGTCCATATCCAGATCAGAAAGATTGTATTAAATCAAACAAGTTTTTCCATTAAACCGGAGATGAGCAAATGGAAGGATACCTTTACTCTGTACCCACAGTCTACGGCCACCATCAAAGAAAGCACCAAAATGAACTACAAGCTTGGTTGTTGCATGCAAGATATTTCGTAATACGTATGAAAATGACGAAAACTCTGACAAATTTTGAGCCAAGGCTGCTGTAAATTCTTCAGAAATTTGCAAACTGCATGAAAAACTAATAATAAACTATAAAAACAATAGAAAAATGGACTAATTATTAGCCTTTTCGATGGCGACCTTCTCTTTTCTACCACTCCTCCGATGGATAAAATAAGTGGAGACCGATTTGTGATCCCGTAGTGTTTTCAATTTGCTCCAGTTCGCAGAGAAAAAAATAACTGCCGACCTTTACGGCACAAATCGTTTAGAATAAGCTTGTAGGAGATTAAGATCTACGCTAAGCATGACCCAAGCTAAGCTCTATTATATTGAAAACATGCCATACGAGTTCTTCCCTCGAACCTGAAGATGGATCTTAAAGGGTTTAGACCTGAACTGAAGTAAATGACGTTTAGGTATCTCCCTCAACATCAACTAAAATTCATGTTAACTCAAATATGTTTCACTGAGTAATTCCAGAACATCCTCTTTCATACCCAAATTTTTATATTCCATTAAGTAGAGCGCTGCAATTACAATTACATTCTTTAGTAATTAGTAAAGCGTAATCCATTATTTTAATTGGCACAAGGGTAATCAATTAAAATTTAGTTTGTTAATCAATTAAAATTTAATTTGTTAATCAATTAAAATTTAATTTGTTGTGAACGTAATTAAATAGTTTACAATTTAAACTACAAGAAATGTAGAGTAATTTTTTTCAGTAATTAAAAAGTGTAATGCAATATTTTATTTCTTCGTAATCAATTACATTATGAAGTGCTTCTCTTGTTAATTCGAAAATTTTGTTTTATACAAATGTAATGGTCTTCTCTAATGCTTTTGAAAGGAATTACAAATATAATTAAAATTTTCGCAAATTATACTACAAGTAATGGCGATTACTTACGCATTAAATTACATTACTTAAAGTGTAGAACTTCTTCACGGCTTATTTGGTAGCTTTTCGCGTCTTGCCTCGGTTCATCAGTTTCAATTAGCCGTATTAAAGACAGAGATAATGTGTAAGTAAATATACTATACTTGTACATTAAATATAATAAATAATAAATAAATACTTACATGTGTACACATACATAAGTTAAACATGAAATGAATTCTTCACACATAACGCAATAGTTCAAAATATGTTTTCTAAACCTCTTTAACAACAAAACGTTCATATCATTTATGCATTTAAAAAATATACTATATCAATATACAATTCTACCGACAAACAGACCGTTGGTAAAACTGAGCAAACCTGTGCATGTTTGTATTGAATGCAGTTGCATAATTCGTATTAAATGAGAATCTTTCAGAAAAATGCTTAGTAAATTGCTAACATAAAAGAAAATTAATTGAGTTGCTATGCTTTCAAATCTTTATCTAAATAAGTGTTCAATATCAAAGAGTTTCATCTATAAATTTAAGGTTTATTGATTAAAAAAATTAAAGAAAATACGTGACTATATTAGACCGTGCAATTAAAATGTCCAAGTGTCAGCATCAACGAAGTTTTTCATTATAATTTGTGCTCATAACTAAATTCTGTAGAGCACAAAATATGACATATTCTTCGCAACGGTCTAATGTCCTTGTAGATTTATTTGTAATTATAATCAAGTAATACAAATAAATATTTAATTTCTCAGTAAAAGATAAAAAAGGAATACATACAAATAGTAATTGATGTGGCGTAAGAAATAAGAATTTTGTGTACCGTCCATGGGCTTTCCATACATTCGCAATACATACATACATATTACTGAATGAATATGAACTTAATTTACATACATATATGTATGTAAATATCATACCTAGCCTACAAAATATTTCGAAACCACTCACAGCTCAAACCAGATTTTTATTAGGTACTAGGATAGAATAGTTGCCATCTTTTTGGAATCCAAATTCAATTATTAGTTAAATATGCGAGCATAAAAGAACTTGATTTGCTGATTGAGCAATGCTTTAATGGCTGAGAAAGGTTCACTGAGTTCTCTCGTATTCAAGCGACCCCCATGAACCGCAATAATTTGAAGATAACAAGTTACGTCTATCACATTACTTCTTCTGCTTTTACAACACTTTTGTTAAAGACTTAAGCAAGTCTCTTTGTTCTTAACACAACAAAAACGGTGTAGTCTATGATTCTCCGATTTCCCCGAAACGGGAATTAGTTAGCAAGGCAGAAATACCTCAACCATGATTTCTTGAGCTCTCCCGAGTAATTATCCCATATGTAGCTTAGTTTTATTTGAAACCAAAGTATCAATGCGTTAAGTAGTAAGAATAAGGAAATTATTGGAAATCGATATTAGTGAACTCTACTCTTTAAAAAATAGCAAAAAAACGGCGTGGCTGTTTCATTGGAAGTTATTTTCCTTTAATCGTGGAGCGATATACCACTAATATAAAAAAAATGGCACTTAAAATAGAAATCTTTGTTATGAAGAATTTATGAAATGCGTATTTTCGAACAATATAGAACTAAACCATTAATTGTGGCCAAAATAAAAGCCAACTTTACCCCAATAAAAGGTATTCAGGATGCAAAAAATTAGCATGGTAAAGCTTATACATATGTATGTATGTAACCATTGAAGAGACAACAAGAGAAAAACACACACTGCAAATAAACAAATAAACAAACATAAACATACATACATGCATATATGTACATATACATATACACATATTTATACATTACAATACATTGTATAACAGACAGACAGACAATGAAGCAAAATACAAAAGCAGTTAAAAATTGTATATAAACAAAAAGAATCGATTTAAATTATATAATACATATACATATTTATATAGTTATGCATAACAATTGAATGTAAAATTGAAAACATACACACAAGCGCCACATAAAAAGTTTTTTAAATAAAAAAAAACGAGCAGAAAAAAGCTTTTGCTGAGTTTAAAAATAAAAAATTGTTTTTCATTAAATGTTTACAATGAATAAAACAATTTAAATACAAAGCATTAGTATAGACTTACAGCTTGACATAATTGATGAATGTACAATAACATGTGAGTGTATGTGTGTGTAATGAAATTTATACATACAAACAAACATTTAAACAAAAAAAATTATGTATGTATGTATATGTAAGAATGTTAGAAAGATGCAAACTACTTTACTGATCCGACTTTGGTGCATACGTTTAAGATTGATAAATGAATGCCGCTTCCATTTTACTCTATAAAAACGAAATTTGATGAAATGACATGACATCACAGACACACATACATAAATAAATACTTACTAAACAAGAAAGAAGTTACAGCAATGCATCCAAAGACATAGTTAGAAGTAATTTCTTTACTTGCCATAGTCATTCATTACTTCTAGTGTACATATTTACAGTGTTTGTACATACATAAGTATTGGTGGCGTTGTAGGCCGAAAGTGTATAATTACAAAAGCACACAGATTAGTTAGAATGATTAATGAAAGTTGTTAAACTGGGTATCTCTAGGCAGCTTTTCAGTTCCGAATTTAATTGAATGCGAAAATGAAGTTTTGAAAGGAATGTAAAATTGATTTGATTGAAGCTGATTTCATTTGCCTTTTTTTTAAGTCTACAATTCGTTGTTTAAATCAAGAAAAAAATGAAAATTTTAAAATACAACGAAAATCTCTGCAGCTAAAATTCGTTTGCTACTTTAATATGAAAACTAAGTTACTTAGATAGCTACCAAGCTTATGCCAAAATTTCCAAAATTGCTGGAAACTTGAAAAAAACGGTGTTAAAATATATTAATTGGAGGAGAGAATTTCAAAATGATTTCTGGGTATGTAGTTTTGTAGCTTCTTTAATACTAGTATTACCAAGCGTAAACCTCAAAACTCTTAAAAATTTCGTTGATTTTTTGGCAATTTTTTTTACATGGTGTTTGGTTTTTTTACGAACTCCTCTAAGTGTTGAATTTGTATGTAAGAAAATACTAAACACCATATGGAAAAAGTTTTTGAAAATCAACGAAATTTTTTAAAGCCTTGCTGGAATAGACGTATTTTTCATCGTAAAGAGGTCTTAGAACTAACAAGGCAGTCAGCTTATTTAATTCAGCTTAATCATTCATATAAAGGGATCACTTATTAGGAATAAGTGTGTAATATTCCTTAACTTCCTTTAAACACTGTACCGTTAGAATAAGTTAACGGTACTTGTTTCTCACTTAAATATATTTTTGACTCATTTATATCGGGGAATATTAAAAAGTGATGGGCCCTTGAAGATGACTTTAACTTTAAATGGAAAGCTCTGGATCTCCCAAACGATCATTATTTTCTGATGAAGTTATTGAAAGAAACCAATATTCCTATCACTTCAAAAAATTAATTGCTATTGAGATAATCATCATCGATTAGTTACTAACTAACTTATTTCAAATAGTGCGTCTTGGTTTTTTTTTGCAATCATTGCGATTGGGGTACTTTTGTGAGCCATTTGTTTTACTTTTTTTTGGAAATATCCATACAAAAAAAATATTTTCCATAACTTCATCGCTTTCAGAACGCAGGAACACATTTCAGTTGATTCACATAACAGTAAAAATATCTTTGATATCTTATTGGTTTCACTGACATTTCAATAAAAAGTATTCGTTTAAGTGTTAAATGAAAATAAATTGTAAAGATCTATTTAAAAATGTAGGTATTTAGCTATATGCATACTATATCCCAAAGCATAATTGACATATATCAAAAAAATAAAAACGAAATGAAAACTAGAAAAAAAAAGTGATTTAGATAAGCGAATGAGAGAACGAAAATGCAAACGAAACGAGAATAAAATTAAGCAGATAAATGTATGTAGTATATTTAAATATAAAATAATTGTACCTATTTATGTATAATAAAACAAAAACAAAAAAAAATTAAAAATAACTAAGCAAAAAATTTACTTGAATGTTTCCATGTCAATTGAGTTCAATTAGGTAAACTTCCAAACGACCAAAACAACTTTGAATAAAAATAAATTTAAAAGCCAAAAAAAAAACTAATTATCCAGCTAAGTCAATTCCATTTATGCTCCCACTCTCTTGAACTAACTTGTACTAAAAAAAAAAAAACAAAAATGCGCTAAAATATAAATGAAAATGTAAATAAATGAATTATATCGAAAGGAATGCACGATCCTTTTAGCCTGTGCAAATAACGTCCACTTAACATAAACTCCTTAAAATATTTGAATAGTTAAAGAAAATAACTAATTTTTTCCTGTAAAAAAATATATGTATTTCATTAAAATCTATTTGACTCTCTATAGTTTTAAGATTTACTAAATTGTAACATCTACATACTTATGTGCACACCCTAATGCATATGCGGCATGTCAAGTCAACTCGACCCACTGATTTCGTTAAAATTTGGATGTCTTAATCCGCCTTTTCAAGGATTTGTATATGATTTTTTTTTTTTTCTCATTCTGCCAATAGAAGATATAAGCTATTATTTTTTTTAAAGCCATAATTTTTTGAAAATCGTGTGTTTTCATGTTTTAAAGAAATTTTTCAAATGCAGGCATAACACCCACTTATTAAGGGCACAAATTCCGTTGCGTCAGATGTTGATTCTTGGTAGCTTAATAAAATCAGTTTTCAAAACTTTATAGACATTTTCCCCTTGCAACGGGCAGTTAATCGCATAGAAAACATAGGGAGTGCTGTGTGGAAGATCACCCTTTTTCAAAATAGTTTAAAAAACGCCCCATTTCAGAGTATGGTTGAAGAACGCCCTATCTCTGATTTTTTCAAAAACGCCCTATTTAAAAATTCCATTCAAAAGCGCCCTATATGAGCTGAAAAAGTATGCAATTTTCGTTCAGATATTGTGTTCTTGAAACTCATTTTGAGAAAGGGTGTTCTTAAAAAATATTGTTCTCATTAAATTTAAAAATTTAAATTAATTTTATAAAATTTAATGAGCAATTTGATCTAGTAAATATCTTATTTAGCAATTTTTTAAACCTCCCATGTTCCAATTAGGCTTATTTGAAGCAATCTTTTATATACATATGTATAGTAGATTGTTACTAAAATTGATCAAAAAGTTATGCTTACATAGATACCTAGATGAAATCAAATGAAAAAAGTCCAACGAATATGCCAAAGTTACACGGAAATCGATGATGAAAAATCCATCGACAGAATGAGTTGGCATGAAATGTCCCATATGTATGTATGTATATTAACTACTTATGCTTTGAATGACATAATGCATTAAATATGTAACGGGTTCTTTGTTAGTTTTAGGCTAGAATATTGAAATGAAAATATGAACGAAGAATACCTTGAAAGATAATAATTATATTACAATATACATAGAGAAAGCATAAAAATATATTAAAACAAAAACTCCCAACTAACAACAAACACAAATGCGTGCATATCTCGTATAGTGTGTATATTATTGATATGTATGTATGTTTTATGTTTTGCCGCATTATACATAATTAAGCATTGAAATGAAATGAAAGAAAACAAATCGTAATTTTTTGTGTGTTTTTATGTAAAATTTGTATTTCTAAATGTCGATTATGCATATTACAAATTAACAGCATCAAGGATCAAAATTCAAATGCTATGCTATGCTTATGCAATGCATACATATGTATGTATACATAAATCCCTATACATATACACTTACAATGTAATGGAAAAAACAAGCATAGAATTAAAGCTAACAAAATAAAATAATAATAAAAAAAAACTAAAAGAAATGGAAATGTATGATGTTGCATTTTGCGTGGTAATTTTTCAAATTATCTCAAATGTTGCGCCAACAAAATGAATGCATAAAAGGCAACAATAACACAACTACTAATATAAAAAAAATATTTACATGCCTATAATTTGTTTTCTTTGTACATTAGACTGTGACAAAAATTAAAATTCACTCCTCCTAGCTAGTCAAAATTTAGACAAAAAGTAATTTCTATATCATTCTTTGAAAAAATATTTCGAATTTTTTTTGAAAAATGCACCCTGCTTTGAAAACGAGCCGATATCATGCATTAGTGTCTTATTTAAAAATATAAAAATAATAAAAAAAGCCATATCACACATTTTTTTTTTTTTTCAATAGCTGAAAATATGAAATCTTGAAAAATTCGTAGTTAGGGCATTTTTCGAACAAATTCTGAGATTGTAGGCTGGATTGTGGTGAGTTTCCATTATTTTCAACCCTTGATATATAAAATAAACGCAACTAGAGTAACCAGAAAAATATGTTTTCGAAGATCCTTCATAATACCAATACTATTAATTTTGTATACGGTCAAATGTACAAGCAAATAAATGAAAGTAATTAAATGGAAATGACATATGCTACTAATGAAAATGTGAAAATGTTGTATGTAACTGAATGTAAACATTTTCAAATAATAAATATGTATATTTGTGCATTGCGAAAAATAATAATAAAGAGAATTGACAAATACTAATTTTTTTTACAAATAACCAATTAACCGTTTTTATTATAAATGCATGAAACAGGTAAAAAGTATTAATGAATTAGATGTTTTATAACTAAACTTTTAGTGGCATATAGAAGAAATTATATTATATGGCGACTGGTTTTTAGTTGAGATTTTTTAATTGGGTTGAAAATATGGGAAATTAAAAATAACTAAGTACTCAAAAGTACGCGAAAAAAAAAATTATTTTTTTAAGATTTTTTGATATAAAGAAGTTTTTAAACGTATTTTGTTTGAAACGGATGGCTTGAATTAGTAAGAAAAAAATGTTTTTTTTTTTGGGACGTAATTTTGTTTTTAAATTATACTTTGTTTTTTTTTTTGTTTTAAAAATCCAAATACCAATTTCATCGATGTTAAAAACTCTTTAAGTTCACATTTTTTATTTCTTCATAATCCAATTTCACATGCATCTTTTTTTTGAAGCCGTGCAAAAACTTTATTTATTTTACTTTATTTATGGAAAAATTTATTTTCAAAAATATTTCGTTACACATTTATTGCAGGTTTTAACCATAGATTGGGAAGTGTTTAAGCTACATATAAAAGCGAGCTACTTTTTCTCAAATAAATGTTTTGATTAGAATAATTTTTGAATTTCGACTGCTGAGTCGCAGATCATCCCATTTCAAAATATTTAAAAAAAAATGCCCTATCTCAGATTATTTTTCAAAAACGCACTATCTCAGAATTTTTTATTAACGCCGTATTTCAAAATTCGACTCGAAAACGCCCTATCTCAGCTGAAAATGTATGAAATTTTCGTTCAGATGGGGCGTTTTTCAAATAAATTCTGAGATAGGGCGTTTTTTTTAAATATTTTGAAACAGGATGATCTTCAATTAGTAGGATGATCTTCGATTTGTAATATTTGTTTTTTTTTTGTCCACCATTTTATTTGCTATTCCGCAAGCGACAAGCTCATATTTGATTTTCAGAAGAAATTTAAATTTTTTGAAAAAAAAATTCATTTTGGTGCTATATTTCATATGTATGTCGCTAATTGCTTACGAAATAACGGCCATAGATCCCCAGGTTTTTTTATCACAAATTTCTTTTGTTCACACGTTTTGAATATGAATCTTATTTCTTTAGTAATTTATCAGGTTTATTAAGTTAAATATCCTACAACAGGCCAAAATAGCCCACATATGTATGCTGTGGCTCCTGAACAATTTTTGAAACGTTCTTTGACTTAGAGAATCATATTTACTCTCGTTTTCTTCCGCTCAGTAGTCAGAGAACCGAGTATGATTTCCTGTAAATTTAGACTACTTTCTAGCGTTTCTGACTAGTAGGAAAATCCTACTAGATAGTTTTGAAGTCCGTTGAGGTTGTAGTTATAGAGTAAGTATTATCTGTTGGATGCTCAAAAGCTAATGTAAAGAGAGATACATTTTGATTTGAAGCAATAGTTCTTGCCAGAGATTTAGGTTTCTTAGAACTTTTAGTTTAAACTGCATAACAGCGAAGTCAAAATTAAAACCAGCCGCCAAACATGTAAAGCGTTTTGTAAATAATATTATAATATTTATATGTATCTTTTCATACTTTCGTATTTTTGTAAATTTTATGAGCTTTTTATATACATACTTTCAATTTTCTACATACTCGCACATATATGCTTAGTAGGGACATAAATGCTGTTAACTACTTTAATAGAAACATTTCATAGACCCGAATGATACCACTGGTTTTACTTTATGGATGTCAGTTTTGCATTCTCGGAAATTGTGTACAGCTCAAACCGGAATTATTCTCAGAATTCTCCATAATTTAAATCAATATCCTTTACTTATCTTTGTAGACAAAAATTAATTTGAGCTTTAGAAACATTAGTTGCTGCTTTGCAAAAGCTCTTGTTAGGCCACAAAATTTGCAAAAACTGTCAGGAAAGACAGAATGACGTAAAACTCTCTCGAAACGCACAAAGTAAAAACTTTCCTTGAACAGACATTTTTAAAAACTTGCAGCAACTTACAGTTGCCATTTTTCATTGGTTAAAAACTCCTAGTCATCATCATCAGCTGTTTTTCACTTGCAAGTTTTACTGAGTATAAATTCCCTAGCAGAAATTTACAACTTCCTCTTATAATGAAATGTCGATATGCGCGCTCTCCCTGCAAGGATTTTCTGCAGCCAAATAATTTTTAACAATGTCATGCTCTTCAAACAGAACAAATACAATTTTTGTTAATTTCTAAAAAAGGCGGGTAGTATTTATTAATTTTTTTTAATCTAAAAAATAGGCTGTAACAGTATTTGGCTCTATGTCCCTATTAAGAAGTATGCAAGTTCATGATTTTGCTTATTAAATTTTTTGTTTACTCTTTCGTTTTAAAACTTAATAGGGTCCACCGGGTCTGGATGGCATGAAGGTTAGTTTAGGAATTATGATAAAAAATCTTTGAAGAAAGACTAGCATTACTTTTTCTTTACAGGGCGCACAAGGAGAAACTGGCACGAAGGGCGAACGTGGCGATCCTGGATTGCCGGTAAGCATAAAAAAAGATCGATTGTTGCTATAGCATTTTTAAATGGTGAATAAATGTAAAGAAGCTTTAGCAAATTTATTTCGAAAATGCATGACAAATGGATACAGCTATGTATAAATATATATTTTTTTTAGATTCAAACTATGTAACTTGAGCACACACTAATTGTTTCCAAATTGTATGTTTTCTCTTATTTTTTTCCTTGCGTTTTGCACTATGTACAACAACAAACAATTTCACACGTATTGGACACAAAATTCTTAAACTAACTACACCCGTATTTATGTATAAAAACAATATTCAAACCTACAACAAAAACGTGCCCAATTTAAAATTTCTGTGTTGGTATTCGTATGTGTAACTGTGTATGTTTGCTTGCCAAAAACAAAAACTCTATCTCGAAACATATATGTATGTATGTACGTCGTTATTGGTACACAGGGCACTGATGGTATACCCGGACAAGAGGGACCACGCGGCGAGAAGGGTTCACGCGGTGATGCTGGACCACCCGGTAAACGCGGACGTAAAGGTGATCGTGGTGACAAGGGCGAACAGGGTGTACCTGGTTTAGATGCGCCCTGTCCGCTTGGCTCTGATGGCTTACCATTGCCGGGCTGTGGTTGGCGACCACCAAAGGTTAGCATGTTGTTGTTAATACAAAATTACCATAAAATATAATTATTAAATTTGAAATTCAATAACATTTGTAACGTAATTTAATTTAATTTGTGTTGGTGTTGGTTTACAAAATTATTCTAGCGCGCTTTTTTAGAATTAATTATGCGCATTAGTTGCATGTTTAGAGCTTTTAACCAACCGTAACACATGCAGACGTACCTATATTGATAGCTTACCTAGCAAACTACCCTGTAGGGAAAATTTAGATTTTGAAACGTGAAGCGAATTTATTTTGGTTAAAAAAACGTGGTGCGTTTAGCATTTGCAAGTTAATAACAGCTGGTTTTGACAAATGAATTACAGGTCAAAATTGTAACTAAAACATTTTAACTATAAATTCCAATGTTTGGATTCTAACCATTTTAGAAATCAATTCACTAAAATTATTTGGAGCCCATTTTATTTGTTGAACAAATTACTTTAATTTAATGGAATATAACATTGAACTCAATATTTAAGTTTTATTTGTTCAAATATAAAACTTAAACAATTTCATTTAAATAATTAATAAAAAAAAGTTTGAATATTTTTAAAAGCACACTGGAAGAATAATTTTTTGACTGATTTTGAACTATCTGAAAATTTTTGTTACTATTAAAATAATTCTTATTTGGCACTTTCTCTCACTACTTACTGAGTTCCCTGCAGGGTATAGCTACTAACATCTCGCACGCACACTACTGCACACTAATTTGACTCATTCTTAGGAGCCAGTCATCTCCACGCCAATACACAAAGATTACCTGCCCGATGTAACAGCGCCTGAAAGCAATGCCAGCGATTACGAGGCAGAGGAGGAAGAAGATGAACAAAATGAGGCTGAAGAAGAATACGATGAATATGCTGAGAATTTGCACAATAATGATTAGTTCACGTGCACGCACAACAAATTTGAAAACCACTTACAAATGTATCAGCGAAGTCGGCTGAAAAACAATAAACCGGGCGCAAGTTCACTAACACAAAAAAACACCAAAAGATAGATTAGTCGTAACAAGCTACGCACTTTACAGTAACTAAAAATGGTAGTAATTAATATCAAGTTTTTATTTTAATATTTTAATATACATATTTTATGTTAGATATATTCTCTCTGCTAACATTTAAACAATTGTGAGCATTTACTAACACATAATTTAATTAATATTTGGGTGAGGGCTTACATTTTTCCACTTCCATCCACTTTAGTTATTATTAGATACCTTTTCTAAGTTGTTAGTTTTTTATTTGAAAAACGTAATCCTTGCTTTCATACTCATTATAGTTATTGCATTCTTGTAATTGTTATTTATCATAACTAGTCTATCGAATACTGTAAGAGCCATTCCATCTTGTATCCGCATTGTTCGTGCTTCCGAGCCATACATCAGCTCAATTATAAATTATAACTTATAATGGGATACTTATAGGATCATGGTAGACGTAATATACATATGTTCGTCGAGAGGACTTTGAATTCAATTGCCCACTCAGTCGAAAACAGCACTTGTTTGCAAAACAGATTATCCGTTGAATTTCGAGCACTTTCTAACCTAAAATTTGCATCTGACGTGGTTGCCAAGATGCAGGTGCTAAGATTATATTTTTAATGTGGCTACCTTTTCGTTTTGTGAACCACCTTTTTCGATTCTGTATCAAAGCAAGACTAACCGGAGCTAAGTGCAATGGTATCAATATCAGCAGCATATGCCAGCCATTGTACTCTTATTTAAAAACTTACTCCAAAATGATCCTCTTTTATGTCTGCTATCTTGCCTATTTAAAGGTTTTATATCTAATCGAAGCGTGTGTGTCCGTCTAAAATCCTCAGCCGCCTCAACCTTTCCAAAGAAAGAAGGGTAGTGATACCATCTGTAGTAAGTAGTCCTATCTGCTGTTCCTTCTAAACAAAATATTCACAAACTGTCTCGTCATCCCTTGGGTAGACTAGTCTAGAGATGTGTGATCGGAGCCCACTCTGAAGGATAAGGCAACCCTTGCTTAGGTTTGTATGAGAGCCCCAGAAATATTCACCACTCCCCATACCTGCTACTACTTTATCATCGTTTTGACAAAAATTATCTCAGTACATATGTATAACATCTGAGTAGACGATCCACTATCTTTCTCATGGTAGTCATATTCTCAACGGGAAATTATTCCTTAGATAACTCTCTTTGCTATCATATTTTGGGTATGCAGTCCTGTACCGGGTTTATCCACGATGCTTCGGTACTAGTATCTTGTAGAACTAGCTAGTAGCTACTACTAGCCCAATGCCTACTACACCATTTCCCTCTGTATTTAAAAAGTTTTAGATCGACTTTAGAATGATTCATGTGTTTTTGGCTTTTTAAATCAAATTGACTCTCTAACATCTAGTTGACCTTTTCTCAAAAATGGTGTAGTATATCTTAAAGCTTAAGCAATTTGAATCCCGATATTTATACGAACGTAGAAACATATACATATACACGTTTACCAGAACATAAACATTATTTAATTATTTAAATTATTCATCAGGAAAATTGGAAACAGTGGCTAAAGGAAGAATTAAATGCAGTTCAGCGACCAATGCGAAATTAAACCGATTACGATCCATAATCACGAAATCTAAAAGCCAAGTCTGCATGCAGCAAATGCAAATGGTGCTCAACGAATTTTCTACCCCAGTAAAATATATACATTTTTAAGCACAAACAAATTGCATAGTTAATAACTAATTTAATATCTCACAAAAAGAAAACAAATTTTTGTCTCAAAACAAAAAAGAAAAAATTTTTATCATTAGTAAATATTTGTATTAGGGTTAATGGATGTATACGGAATTGTGTTTACCGAAATTAGAATCGTAGATAATTTAAATTAATTTATAACCAACAATTTTGTATACCACTAAGTTAATTAGTTGTTAACTGAACATAACCCATCACATTTACAAACTAAGTCTAATGCAAACAAAAAAATATTTATACTCATACAAACATACGTAAATATTTTGTATTAAAATTATGATTGTTATATAAGCAGACAATAATGTACAATATTTACCTAATCAGTTATATATATATAAGACTATATTTGTTAATTCCTAGAAGTAAGAAAAGCGAAAAAACTATTTTTAGAAATACTATCCAAATGTATGTAGGTATTAAGCAAATTAGAAAAGTAAATAAAATTATCTAACAACCAAGCCAAAAAAATACTTTGGGCAATTTATTCAAGATTGAGAATTACCAAACATCGTATCTAAAGGAAATAAAACGGCGTAAGATTTAAATTTAGAAAGTCTTTCTGTACCGTAGCGATACGCTGGTTCTGACAGATAATCATTGAATGGTACTTAAATTTTGAATAAGTAATACCACTTCTTTATGGTACGATCCTGAAGGCAATAATTTTGTAGATACTGCTGAAATACTAGAACCTGAACGGCTGATCACTCTAAACGATACCAAATCCGAAGAACATACTTATGTATGTGCATATGTAAATTAAATATATATTTTTACATGAATTGAGATTCATTCATTGTCATTATGATCGCTAATCACCACAACACACAGATAGGTACAGAGCATCAACAAGATCCTCAACTCACTTGCCGACAGCACAAAGATGATGATTACCCTTACCATATCTGAGCCTTACCTATAACAAGAAACAAAATTTTGTACTGTGAGTGCACGCAAAACTGTTGAGCAGACTGTATTAGCAAAGTGTATCCGGTACCCGCCCGACTGTGGGGGAACGAGAAATCGTTGTTCTTGTTGTAACGACATTAACAATCCCCGAGGGTTTTGAGGAGTCCTTGGCCGGAAATAACCCGGTACGCTCTGGTACTCCCCAGCGGTACTGCCCGCCTGTCGTGGTAAGGATTTATCACCAGGTAATTTCATCCCTCCTTCCATTAAGAAGGATAAGATGGGAATAAGAGGTGAGAGGCATCATATCCCTAGATCAACCATTAGGTTGCACGTCATAACTTTTGTGTAGATTAGCCTTCTCTTGCGACCGGTATGCCTACCTTGGGCATATTCAAAAGCCCTAACCGCCAGGGGCACCACCTAGGCCATTTCACCGTTTACGGAAGGAGAAAATGGAATAAAACTAAAGAACGCTTACCTGTTTTGGCCCGCCTAATCACACTACACTTTTTGATGCCGAGTAGACAGGCGTGTTGTTTGTGATTTGTGCTGGTGGGAAAACAGTTAATATTCGACAAACCTTGGCAGAGTATTCTACAAATATGGTATTTGTACATTCAGGATGAGCCATATTTATTCTTTGAGAAGCTTAAGATGTTTAACATATTTGTGCACATTATCCTTAAGATATGGTTTAATTGCTATGCATGTTGGGATATTTTCCGGTTGCTCTATCCACATTTTATGTTTAATGTCATTTGATTTCAATTTTTCTTCCAGCTTCAATATTGCTGATTCGTCCTTAGCCTAAGATGGAAAGAAGTTCTTAAAGCAAGATTGTGCATGCCAATTGAAGATACAAATATACCTCTAATACCACTTTATGCATATTGTCCAAGTCCTTTAAATAAGTAACCGTGTCTTCATCGTTGGCATATAAATGCATTATAGCAGCTACGATTAAAAATAAGAATATACTGATAGGTTTGGTCTGATAAGTTCGTTTTTAAGGATTCCCTTGCCATGAACTAAATAGACAGTTTAACTTACCTGTCGCGTGGCAGCATTGAGCTATCACTGCCCCCGTTGGCCAACCCAACGCTGTCTTTAAGTCGCTACGCACTATAATATATTGAACTATGTTCGACATGGTTGTGTTGTAAATTTTAATAAATCGAGTACCTAAAAATTTAAAATAAATGCTAAACTTGTCTATTGTATATGCCGGCTATGTAAAACTCTACAATGTCCCAAACTTGTAAACCGAATGTCAAAATCAGCTGTAGTTCACATTTTCGGACTACAGTGCTGTTAGCAGAAGCAGCAGTTACAAAACATGTACTATCGAAATGCATTAAGGCCCGTTCACTCAATGTTTGGTTATGATAAACTTTATTCGATGATTATCTCTGTTTCTATTTGTTTACATAAAAGTCAGGGAACTCTTTGCGACCGTACGTAACTGATAATACTCCTATAAAAATATTGGGATGGGTATCAAAAGAAAGAAAATATATCAGACATTGAGTACCCGATTTTTTTACCAATGGAATAAAATAAAAGATTTCATAAAATGTGTAAATTTTCACCCCTGGCAAACCTCAAAAAAATGTTTGTAAACAGAAAACATATGACTCTAGCTTGATACATGTGCATAAGATGCCAACAATGCAATTTTTATAATCAAGAAAGCATCTTCAATCGGAATGAACTGCACCTTAAGTTAAAAAGAACAGCACTGGTTTACCGTAAATGTTATACTTATGGAGAATTGTCAGTTATATATCGTATTCTGCATTGGAGAGCTGTCAGCACAAATCAAAACGTAAACAAAAATCCGAAATATACAGGAGCTATAAATAATAAATAAATTTTATAAATGAGTATTTGTTTCTGATATTGGGTCGGCTGAGAGTTATTTTTTCGGCGCCCGGCCAAAGGCTGCATGCGCGGAAAGGTGTTCTGCACATAAAAAACATGGATCGGGCCCCAAAATAAAGATTTGACCTGGGTAACTTTTTGGTTTTTTCACTAAAATAAAAAATGAAAATTTCGAGTTGGCAGAATTGATACCGAGGTCAAAACGCGTTTCCCGATAATTTTGGACATGTTTTACAAGTTGTCTCCTAAAGGAAACAAATTCCAAAAATAAATTAGTTGTAGAAAATACTGCTACTTCGTCAATAAAAACATAGTTGGTATCATGGGAGATACACCACAAGGCGGGTAAAGATACGGCATTCCAAGCCGGGCCTCATATTAATGCTAGCGGCTATGGATCTGTTACCTTTGTTTCTGTCAACATACAAAGCAATCAACTAACTGTAATATGATCGACGCTTTAAAAAATACTTAAAGGGCAAAGCTGCTGACTTGTGGACCACAGACCAGGCCGACACAGTTTTAGTCCACGTGCATGAGTAAACTCGCAGTAGTTGTACATAAGTAGTCCCATATAAATGTATTTTAAATCTTGCGCTGATACTTCGATCTACTACCTAAATCATATGAGCCTGACGCGGCTCGTTTATAACCAGCTAGAAGTTTTGCCCACTTGGAAAACCAAGGTGAGGCGGGTGGCCTCTAGGGGTTAGGGGCTTAGAATATGCCCGAGGTAGGCATACCAGTCGTATCAGGCGACCATCTTCTCTTTCCTTCCTGAAGGAGGGATGATATGACCTAGAAGGTTTCAGTGGTCATAAATCGCTACCACGACCGTCGGGCAGTACCACAAGGGAGTACCGGAGCGTCCCTGATTCATATACGCTCAAGGACTCTTAATTCACAACACAACACCTAGAGAGTGGCGCTGTGAAAAGTATACATATGAGGAATAAATGTATTAAGCTTTTTCACAGTCCGGTGAAGTTTTATTTCTTATTAGCACAGCTCATTTAAATTTCAATTGTTTTGCCAGTACTTTATCAACCCCGTGTCTGGGTGTTTGATTAGCTCTGTGGGTAATCCTTCATTTTCCACTACTTTGTTATTCTTGAGTCTGAATAAATCCATTCTGTATAGTGGAAAACGGTTTCTACAGTTCTTGGTTTGGCTCATTATCTCTACTGCTTCATAGTAATGGGCTTTTAGGAATTGCACACTGTGTAATGTGGCAGTACTTTGCCATCCTCGGTCTGCGAATTTGACGGTCGAATTTGCTACACGCACTTCATTCTTCTTTAAATCGCTCTTAACCGGCTAAACGATCATACCGATCAACAAAGCCAGTCGCTTTATTTCTCTACCAACTGACGTCTATTGAAAACGCCACGGGTTCGCAAATCGGTATCCAGTTTGTCATTCCATGGGCTTGCTGGTTTTCCTCTTCCTCTGCTTCCAACGGCAGATACCGATAACAGTACATTCTGGGACGGATTATCTTCATTCATTCGCACAACACGGCCTAGCATGCCGTGATGCCTCTCACCTCTCATTACCCATCTTCTCTTTAATTTCGGAAGGAGGGATGACACGACCTAGAAGGTTACACTGGTCATAACAAATCGCTACCACGACGGTCGGGCAGTACCTCAAGAGAGTACCAAAGCGTACCGGATTCATATCCGGCCAAGGACTGTTATTTCAACAACACTTTCCAAAACCTTCGGGGAGTGATTTTGTTGCGAACCCCTTTTATTATCACTCCCCACATTCGTCCCGTAGCGAAGGCTTGGCAAACTTTCCATACAAAAATCTGTATCCTTGTTGCCAATCCGGGTTATGCAAATCCGTTTCTGTCATATAACCGTGATTGAATAACACACACACAATTATACATACTATTAAGAACATTGGTAGGAAGTTGTAACATTACATTAGGAAATACGGTTTAGTATTTATTTGCAGTACTGATCGCCTTCAAATTGCGTTTAGTAACACTTACCTCAGGGTAATAATTGCATTTGAATGCGCTTGTTAGTGCCAGCTTTTAGCAACTTATTAGAAGCTTAATTTTCTTCATGGCATGCAAATCCATGTAAGCACTATGTTAGCTTACATTGTCAACATAGGAGATAACACGCAAACAAACTTACGTGCATACATAAATATGCACTTGGTCATTTACATCCCTTGCTAGTCTCTCTCGTGAATATGCACACACGTATTTATGGCACTTACTAGGTATGCAAATGTTTTAATATTAACAATCGCGGGATATTCGGGATCTACCTTAAAAATTTCGGATTTAGTTAAGGAGTTTGGGTATACGCTATTTTCCAACAGTTAAATATAAAAAAAAAAACGAAACAAATTGGTTGCGAAACTGTCTGGCTTTAAAATATTTAACGATTAATTGGATTTTTAAAACGAAAAAAGTTCTTGAATAAAAAAATTATGCAATTACAAAGGACTCCCATTTGTCATATGTGCTATGATTATACAACAACCATATTTTCTTTGTTGCTGCAAAGCATGGCCTTTCCGAGTTTATGAAGCATGACTTACCACCATCACTCTGAACCATACAAAAAAAAATATAAGAAATGAAAGAAGTAAAATACTAGTAAAATATGTATTTTAAATCGTCGAAAGCGAACAAATAGTCGATTAGTGATATCGATTATTTTTTCAAACAACTACTGTTAGTCGATGAATCGTCACTTCGAAAATGAAATAGAATTGATAACAAGCAATTTTTCGGAGAGATATTGCCTATTTTATTCGTGATCCTTTTCAAAATCGTTGATAAAAAGGGAGTGTTGGTCTTAGCCGAATATTCGAAAGACTAAAAAAAAAATTTTTAGAATTTTCATAATAAGCCAATCATTTAATTTTTAGTAGCATATTCAGAATCCCGAATTCACCGGGATTGTGAGAAAGAAACTTCGATATTTACGGCATTTAATAAGCAACGCCATCCCGGGACTACGGAATTGACAACCCTACTACCTACATACATACATATGCACATAAGTTAACACTTAAGGCGGTTTGTAACAAACTTGAGAAACATTGAAGGGCGGTCCAGCCGGTGCCCCTAAATGCCACATTTGGTAAATGAAAACAACAATAACTGACATTGTCATTGCGACGACGAAGCAACAGTGCAACAAGAATGCACCGCTCTACACACATTTACCAGCCACGTGCGCCTAACTCAACCCCCAGCTTGCAGCACCCCAGGCACTCTAGGGCAATCATTCAAGTGCATCAGTGCACAATTATTTGCATCTGCATATCTCTGTGTGTCGGTCATTGTGTGAGTATAAGACAAGTGTCACTTAAGCGTAACTCACTGTGAAATCTACGTGATCTATGAGTGTCCATCAGCCTGAGCGTGCGTGGGTTCCCCCTTGTAGATGTGGTTAAATGGCACATTTTGGTTAGCCACTTTGCTTCAGTTTTATTGTTTGTCATTGTAATTTTTATTTAGTTTGCTTTAAACGATAAGACGTTGGAAATTTATGCAAATAAGTAATTTTAATTTCAGATAAGCAAAATGCTGAAGTGTTGGAACGTGCATAAATACATCAGTGGCTGTGGCTGATTTATCATTTATTATTTTGTATGAATTCAAGGAATGGGATGTTGATGCATGCCACAAATTGCACATTGTTGTTGCGATGACATTGAAGGTACATATACATAGGTATAGCAATTTCTATTTAATGTACATATTTCCAAGAGCATGCAAATACATATTAAAGAGGTTATTTCTTCTCGTTGGGTGTTGTTGTTAGTTAATTAATTTAACAAAAACAGGCACTAGCACATTACTTAAGAGCCTTTGACCTTACATCAAGTTTATTTGCATTTAATTACTAAGCTTGAAGAACATTGTTGCTTGACGATATTAACCATAAAAACCAAATATCGAAAGTAGTATTGATAATGGCCATTTGTTAACAATAAAAAAAATACATATTTATTGTTATAACCAATATTTGGCATTCATCAATGTTAATGGTTAAATACGACCTTAACTCCTAGCGTCTGTTTAAGCCACATAAGCTGTTATTACTCATTTTGTTTATTTAAATTCGCAATTAGCTTATTTCATAAGATGATAGAGATAAGGGATAACTTTAATGTTTGGAATCTCAATTCGGGGTTTTTGAGAAAATGGGAAGGTCAATCCATACCTCAGAGCCACAGTGCCTCGGCCCCAATCAGTAGTGGAATTCACTAACTTATAGCGATTCGATTCGGTTCGATTTTTCGAGATTTTCAATAGCGATTCGGTCACTTGCACTATCGAATATGCGATTCACTAACTTATCTATAACGGTGCGAGCAAACGATTTCTCATTTCGGTATCAAATGGCATTTTTTTAATAATAGTAATATGGATATAGTGTTATTATTTCAATTTTTAATAAAAAATTCAATTTATGTGCATTTTATTGAACGACATAGAAAACAACTGCAAATTGTGTGTCGTTTACTTTGCGAAACAGCTGATGGCGAATACTCAAAAATCGAGAAGAAATAGTTAGTGAACACCAACATCGTGATAAATATCGGTTAGGACGAAATGTCGATTGCGAATGTCGTAGTCGACGTTACTGAATTCCACTACAGAGCGGGGTAAATTCAATTTCATTACAGTAACAATTACATTTCGCATTACTTTCGAAAAATAATTGCTTGCTTTGCCTCACATAAAAGTAATCGATTACATTTAAATTCTTCGAAAAAATTACCAAAAATAATTTCCTGGTTATGAGGTTCGAGTACAAATATAATTTCATCCCAAGTACTTTGGAAAGGATTTTAAAATGTGATTTAAAAATTCTAAAAATAATAATAAGAGAAAAAGCCATATAATCGAGCCTCAAAACGAGGAAATTACTTTCGGTATTTATTTTTGAGTACAAGCAACCAGTGTAACAATCTGCCTTGGGCTATTTTGAAAACATTACATTTCAACGTGATAGAAACTGAATCTGACGTGATAGAAACTGACACAGTGCAATGTGATCTGAACCATCTCAACAATTTTTGTTGATGAAAGAGTAGTGGATTTACAGGAATAGGTCACCCTACCAACCATGGCTAACTGCACTGCATAAAATGAGATTAGTCTAGGATACATACGGAATGAGTCTCAAAGGAGGATGTGACTAATGCCAGTTCTGATCACTTTATACGGGTTGAACTGCTCATTTTTTTTGAGCATAGTCTATGGAGAGACCAACTTTAGTTATACACGAACGGACACAAATGGGTACTTTTAACTCCTATAAGTATGCTACGAAAAGTGAAATTGACTTACACAAATTTTCACTTACACCAACGCATATTTGTAGAATTTGAGTAGACAGCATACGTTCACGGAAAATCATTTTCAGGATGGTGAAAAAGTGAACTATTTCGGAAAAAAATTGCGTACCTTTTTATGTACTCTTTCGGTACGTGCGCCTAACTGTGTGCACGTACATATATTTATCCATTGCTATATTGGCGTGCTGCATATAAAATTGTAGCCGCTTCTGCATTCGCTCCCTGCATTTGATTAACATTCCATTTCCTTACATATTTGACGATATTTTATTTAAATTTCACTTAGCTACACACACAAACATACAATAAACAATTTTTTTTTCAATTTCCAACTAATTTATTTAATAGATACATAATTCCTCTTGCATTTAGATTTTATTTTGAAAACATTCAATATTATTACAATTTAACTAATACAATTATTTTAAATATTTCTATGTATATTGCTACTTTAACATTTATGTACCACTGAGAAATAGTTCATTAACATTTATCTACATTTATACAAAAATTATTTAACAACGCTACATACATACATACGTAGATCACTTAAGACGTGAAACGTGCACATCCTTACATACATACATACATAGGTTTAAATCGCGAGGTTTTCACTACAAATATACATACATATGTATGTACGCTACGCCATATTACATTAATAACATTTGTATGCATAAATATGTAGGTATGCATGTCAGCATTCGATATAGTTAGTATAATATACTTTTTTTGTAAGTTTATATGTACCTATATATGGTTTTTCTATTTGATATACATACATACGTAATTGAGCACATATTGTTCAGTAATCAAAGTTAAAGTTTAGATAAGTATATATTTTGTATAATTTAAATAAAGTGTTAGGGTGCCACATTTAATTTTAATAAAGTACAATTTATGTTAATCCAAGTTAATTGTCAAAAAAGTATATGCGTCAAAGTGCATCTTAACAGCTCACATTTTTACTGTACTCCTTCAAAACTGACTTACAAGATTTGGCTACTCACAATTTGCTTCAATCTCATTTACTATTTCTTCAACAGTGATTTGCATTAGTAACAATTTATTATTTTTAATACTATAAAATCTTTTTAAATATTTTGTTATCAAATTTTGCACTTCACCCCAGTGTACTTGCATTTGGCTTCTGCTTTGCTGCAACCAGCAAATATGATTTGTTGAAAAAATGTTAAAGCTGACTATTCACCATAACCTCATTAGCCAGCTAGACAAGTGTTGGAGCGTTAAAATGAAACTTTGCCAAAGATGAAGTTTCCAGGCGCATTAACGTCTTCAGCGGCAAAATAGTCCTTCCACAATAAGGCAAATTGTTCGCGTGTCACTTCAGAGTTACCCTTAAAGGAAAGAGAAACGATTTTAATGCGCAAAAAAATATGTTTCTTTAATTTTATGGTAGTGTAGTATATTACATTTTAGTTTGAAAAACAGTTTTTGGGCACACAATCGCCTTAAACAAAGATCTTTCAACATTTCCTTACCTGTGCCATTTTCTTGAATGCCTCTTCGCATTCCGATTTTTGCAAACCATAGCTGGAGCAAACCAAAGCGAACTCATTCACATCAATACCGCCATCATTTGAGGCATCCTCTAGATCAAACATAAAGTTCATATATTTGGTTTGCCAGTCCATAACGCTACTGGGATCTTTGGCGTACGCGTCCCACATGTTACACCATTCATCAACAGAAACCTGTAAAAAAAAACGAATTTAAATTTCGTTTGTATTATTATTTTGTAATCAAGCGGAAATAGAATGTTAGTTTTTATTTATGTGGCTAAGTACAACGGTTAAGCAACAAAAGCCAGCCACTTTGCCCTCTTTACGACCCTCTAGGTCGTTTTGGAAATTTATGAGTTTTTAATTTTGCATACATGGAAATTTACAAAATATTTTATTGCTATTTTCAGCACACCTATGAAACATGAACTCTTATGTCGGAGATCACGCTTACCCATTGCCCTTAGTCTCACCTTCATTATTGTTATTGTTATTGTTTATTGTTTTTTTTTTTTTCTGCAACATTTTTGGCAGACAAACGTTTAGCTAGAAAGCCGAGTAATTTATTGGCTAAATAACTAACATAAACACTTTGTGCCTCATATTTACTATACATATAACCCAGTCAACCAAATGTATTCCACTTTGAAACGAGTCGAACCACTGCGAGACTTCCACTGGAATAAGTCGAGCACATGCAAAAACAAGACATTATTAGGGTAGTCTCCTTCGAAAGCGCACAAAGAGAATGAATGCAGGTACCCCTACCTAAAAGTTATTATTATTGGCACCCGATGAAAGTTGTGGATCAAATATTCGCAGCTTCGCCAGAGAGGTAAGCTCACCACTAGCTTAGTCATGCTTGTATAATATATATATGTTCCCCATTGGGACGCCGCTGGTAACTGGGCCATACGACCTTTTTAAAATAAAAATTCAATGGGTTTTGCTACTTATATTAACTAGTAAGTTGCTGGCGAGCTTTTATGGGATACAACAAATTACACTGTTGCACATGCGTCAGTAGGTTAAAAAGGGGTTAGCGGCTAAAGACCCCTTTTACATAGGTTGGTTTAAAATTTTGTACAGCACACAAGACTTAGTTACATTAAATAGAAAGCTTTGTAGTAGATTTTTTTCAAAACAATTGTGTAAACTAATAACACTGTGTAACAAACTCAGCATTTCGAAAACCTCCTATGCGCTATCTGCCTGGGTATGTGCATGAGTAGCGAAGACTACAGCCACACGCCTTGCTAGTTTGTTAACAAAACAAATGTGCAACTAAACATTCACATTATTGTGGTGGTGACCAGATTGAAACACAGAGAGTTAGCCAACAAATCGACGTCAACGTCGACCACAAAGCAACATAATGTGGCACATAGTTTAGGACCTTAAACTAATATGTTAAAAGTAGCTCAGAGCTAGTAAGACTGCCAAGCCCGAATCGTTATTCAACTAAATAAACTTTTTTTACAAATCAAACTAGTATTTTCAGAATGATGGTTTGCCTTTGAGATAGTTGTTGGTATATTAGCTTTCTTTCTTTAGTGTTCTTCAAACTCTTAAGGAATTACTATCGAGCTTAATGGATAGCGGAGCAGTCTTGGGATCGAATAAGAGCGAGTGGTAATTTAAGGAAAATTTATCTAGAAAATCCCCAATGCAAGCGCCTCTGTTATCTCAGCAGAACATCGTTAGGCAGTATCCATGTATAGCAGCTAAGCAGAGTTTTGTACTATTACAACAACAAACTCTATGTTTTGCTTTGCTTCTTTCTGGTACTTCAATTTCGGTCAAATTGTTTTGGTATGTTACTTACTAAGCAGTTTCCTGTTGCACTGCAGGGTATGTAGCATGTCTGCTTACTGTTAGATTCATGGCACAGCTAAATTGCAAATAAGTTAATACAAACTACATATCTAACAAAGCCAAAAAAATAGGGCCAATAAGATAATTATCATTATGATGAACTGGACATCTGCCATAAGTTGTTTATATACTTGAAAAGTAAATTTGCTACATATTTAAGTTTTCCTTGAGCTTTAAGGTCACAGACATTACATATGTATTTATGTGCTGGTATCTATACTATCATCAGCCCTTGACTCTTAACAGGCTGCGCGATTTTAGCTATTCGGTATCGCTTGCGAACCTCATAGTTAAATTTCCTTTGACGGCAAGGATAATTTTTCTCTTCACAAACCCATGTTTTTTTTACCCTGTCCGTGAATCAGAATTATATATTGGAAAAGGTTGGCTACTCAGTCTCGACTGACTTCTTTTTTGTGCTGATTCCAAAATACTGAAATCTCACACAGTTTGAAATTCATCTCTTTGTAGAAAACTCAGCCACGCTTCGCTGCGTATCATAACTGACAGTAGACCGAGTTCGATTTAAATCATTATATCTTCGAAAGTAGTTTAGATATAGAAATTAATCACCTCGCTTATATTTATTGGTCAATACGCCGTTAGAGTAATTCAGTAATCAAAATATGGGATATCCTAAATTTTAAGTTACATATCTAGCATTACAACGCTGAAAATTATATTAAATTTCATTACTCGGTTTTCGAGTGATGTGTACCCAAACATACAGACAGAGAGACAAATTATGGGGTGGTAACAGTGCAAATTAGATACTGTTACCCAACAAACATTTAGGCTTGAGTCATCCTAGATTTCAAATTGAAAACATACTTCTCAAACGTCAAATTCTCTTCTCAACACCGCAAACATTTCAGAATCATAGCGTTCTCAACACAAAGAGCATTTTCTTATATGAGAAAAAAGGCTGTTTCTTAAGTTGAGAAAAGGTTAGTTCTCAACTTGTACTCAAATGGGATTAAAAAATAATTGGAGATTGATGTTGGATATGAACTAGAAAGCTATAAATATATCAAAATTTCTCAAAAGTTGGAGAATGAAATTGGATATCAACTTGAGAACTATACAGTTTTTCAAAGGTTTAAGAAAAAGTTGAGCGATTTTGTTTGGGTACAATTAAGAGATTTCTCATAAGTCTCGACCTACCTCTAAAATAACGTTTGTAAACAAGGGTGGGTTGAAATATTTTTTTTTTTTGCTGGGAAGAGAAGTTTGTTTTCAATCTCCTCGGAAGTGTATTAATATCATTCAAATTGTTAATAGCAAGGGGGTAGAATTTGAATTTAAAAAAATTAGTACAATAAAAGTCATAAAATGAATTTGAAGTGGCCCTTTTGATTTTTAAATAAATCATAAATATTAACTCAATCATGAATATTCTCATATGCATATCGACAGCCACACTGCAAAACCCTGTATGTTCAAAACCAAAAAGTTTTCAGGAGAGGGTAAAAACGGTGATAATTATAACATATGCATATGAGCGACGGTTATTCCATTTCACCACTGGAAAGAAACGGGAAGTTGTAACCCAATTTTGCAAGTGTGGCTTTCGATATGTTTATTGTGGAAAATGTACAAAAAGTCCAATTAACACACAAAATCCAATGTCAACTGGAATGCAAACCATAACCATAACCATAACGATAAAGGCTTAAATACTTTTCATTTATGTGAATTTGCTTGTTTTAAATGCATAAAAAACCTCTATTCGTATGAAGCCAACAAAGTTGTCAAGTGCATCCTGACATTAAAAAAAGGCGACAATATTGTATGCTCAAAAGCCATAAAATGATACGAACTGCAACAACAATGTAAGCATGACATGTTTTTATTAAAACCCTGTTGGCTTAATGGAAATTAGCCAATAAAAAGTTTTAGTTTAAAGCTGAAAAGCTTTTTTTCCCATACCATGTGAATATTTTCCAATGATTTCCTCAACAAAAAAAAAGCAAAAACATACATTATGACTGAAAACTACGCCCCCTTAAAAATCTCATTATGGCATTAAAATTAGCTTAACTTTCGAGGATTATGCATGCTTTCACTCAGCGGCGTATATGTATAGTGTGAGTGTGGGTGGGCTGCGGCCATATTAACTAAAGCATATATTTAAAGCCTTATGTGTACATATTAAACTACTTAATTTCGCATACGAACTTAAGAAGGAGTGACGGTGTTATAGTGGAACTGTGCTGACCTACTATACAGAGTACCCCTTGGTTCAAGTCTGTCGCCTTCACGAGCTCTCAATTTTTTTTTTATATTTACTGAATTTTGGACTCTGTTACTCAGTAATAACAGTGCGAGTAAAAAGCTAAATGGGACACAAATTCCTAGCTAAATATTTGATATAAATCTTGACTATGGCTTTGTAAGTGTCCTCTGCCCAAGCCACAATAGAAAGAGCTGAACGAATTTCACTTCTTTGAAAACTTAATGGCAGAAAAAGATCTGATCTCTTCCATTTGAAACTCACGAATACTTAAAAGGCAGCTTTACATGTTTCTCATATCGAAGAAGACAGAGTACTAAAGGAAAACACTCAATTAACTCTATAAAAGCTGAAGGATGACTTGATCTCCAAATGCTTGCACGGACCAAGAGAATTATCAATCCTCCTTCTTTAATTCATGTTCTGGATCACCATGGTATTTCTGGCCTTCTCATCAGTACCGCAGCTGCATGATCTCTGGGACCCAAAGCACTGAAGTTCCAGTTCGTTGAGCAGCGGAGTGCTATCCTCGTTGTGGTGGGCATGACCCGAATTGCTTTTATTGCTGGTTGACTATGGGAGTGAAATGGTTCATAAGTGCAGTTCTTTGAGAGCAGTCAACGAACGGCCTCTCTAATGGATATGTGTTAAGCTTGGATTACGCTGTTTAAAAGAGCGTTAGTTCAGAGTAGATGCCGCTACCTGCATTTGCATTTCATTTAGAGCCATGGGTAAAGATAGCCGTGGACTTTGAGCCCGGAATATACACGCCCTAGTATTCATTTCTCTCAAAGATTCCTGTGTATAGAGAATGTGCGTGTAGCGTAGTATACAACACCCATATCCTAGATTCAGCATAACCTTCAAACCTTTGGTAGTCGTTTATAAGCACTGCAGGTGACCCCTGTGATCTGCTTAATCTGTATACTTTACTGTTTCGTTCGAACCCGGATCACCATAGAGCCACCGCATTATGCAGTAAGTAAAATTTCCTACAGGGCACACACTCTGGTCTCAAATGCATTCTTCCATTAAATGTGATGACTTTGTTAAACCGTAAGTCAAGAGACAAGATAAGCATCAAGGTAGCTGGCCACTTTGGGTGCTTGCTTTAAATGCGGGTGACTGGTTAAGTAGCGATAGTAACTGCAGTAATAATAACAACAACACAAGTGAACGCTACTAAAACGGCTCACGTAATAATTTTTACGTGATGTGGTGGTATTTGTTTTGATTACACAAACAACTGCTTAGATAAACATAAATGCATGCATGTGGAAAGCAAAGTATATTTTCAGGCGCAACATACTTGAATGTGTATGATGCTTTGACATGCTTCTGGCCTCATGCCAAGCAACAAGCAATACAACATTCAAGTGCATACCAACATCGACACTGCAAGCAGACAACGCTACGAGCACCACAATCAACACTACACCGAAACATTGCTGTTGGGTTAAATAGTTTTATGAGGCAACATAACTTGCACGTATGTACTTGCATCATAGATTGCTGTGTTATGTGTGCAGGTAAATTTTTGTTGTTGTTCTTTGTCACATATGTATAATTCGACCATCACCTTAGCAAAGCGCAAGAAATACACCCACAACAATTTTTATTCATCATTTGACCATGGTGGAAAAAATGAGATCACAATTGTGTTTTTATCATACCGAAAATCAACATTTCACCTCAACTTAACTTAACAACCAAAAACAACTCACCTTGGCGCTTTCATGCTGATTAATTTCTGGAAAAAAAGGTGAAGGTGGAAAATATGCTGTGTTGACACAACAATTTGCAGAGATTTATGCACAATAATAATTTGTGTACTTGTATAATAGACAGTAGTCAAATTGATGCAGTGTCATGATGACCTCACACATACACACAAACACACACACGCCCACACCAATATATGCATAAATACATTGTTGTATAAGCACAAACTTTGCATGTTGTTTTTACGAGTATGCTGCGCCATGACAACGTTGATTGTTGGTGCTGTGCCAACTGAAAATCATTGCCAACAATAAAACACAGCAAATAACTATAAAATATTATGAAAAGGACAACAAACAAACAAAAAAAAAAAAAAAAAAAAACAACAATGTAATTATATGTACATACATGTAGTATGTTTCCTGCAAGTAAAATCGTTGCGAATAGCTGGTGTGGCATGTTTTGCCTGATTTGGACTGCTGCATTTGTCAACCATTTTTCCCCCCTTTTGCTATTTCACCTACTCGTACAAGCGTAATATTCATATTGAGTTATGAGCATTTGTACTTCGAAGGTATGCATATTCATTTCTTTTTACATAAATCAGCATGGTAGGCATTTTATAATGAACAATAAAAGCAGCAGCCGAAATGTTGTACTCAACAGTCGAAAATTTTCAATTTACATAGCCAAGGTAGCTGGTACAAATACATACATATTCGCACTTATGAGTGGCGTCCAAATGTAATATTAAAAGCCGTAACTCATGACAATTTTTCTATTCATTTATTTGAGATGTCAGCTACAGCTGCACTGCATAGCACCTAATACTCGCGCACGTGCTCTAAATCTCCAGCAAATATTCATATTAATGTTCAAGAATGCTTCTGACGCAGGATTCGTGGAGAGAAGACGTCTCACGGCTATCCCCAAATTTCATTGCATGGTATTTGCATCATTGAAATTTAAATAACAGCGAATTCGTTGAAATGCAACTCTACATACGTACATACATTAGACTGAACCCTCTTTTTAGTTTTTTAAATTCAGTTGCATTATTTTTCAGAGCTGAAAGAAAATTACTTTCAAAGATTTTGATTTGAATACAAATTTTTAGAGGTCTAAAAAGATTTGATTCCACTAATGAATTGTAAATTGAAATCAGAAAGAGTAATTGTAAAACTGTGGCAAAGGTCTGTAACTTTTATCGCTGATATCAATTAGTTAAACAAAAAATTGTTTGGCCTAGGCTAATATACAAATAATAAAAAATCTCCTCTTGGTATTCCCTCAAAACTATTGCTAAACTTCATTTAAAGTAAAATTATAAAATTGGATGGAAAATGATCCAGGAGTGCGGGAAAAATATTTAAAATGATTTTTTCTATATAAAGGAAACAGCAATAGCTTTGTTAAAATCAAACTTTGGCAGATTTTCTTTCTATAAAAATTAAATTTAAATATATTTAGCTACTAACCATAATTTCAAAGAAGTGCAGGTATTATCGAACTCGGGCACCTCTACATACCAGTCGTCTGCTTTATCCATTGAACTATTACAATCAATAAAAATGTCTTTGGCAAATGAACAACTTGAACTAAATGAGCACATATTTAATAATCGAAGCAAGCTTGTTCAACGACTTAGAGCTTCCCGCTAAGCAGGTTCCTAGCAGCGTACAAGAAAATCGCCTGTAAATTAGGAAACATACCTTTTTCATGCCAAAGCCCTGAACGGCCTGAGGCAGTGTTGTGCATTTTAGGGAAAATTTAAACAAGTCCTAGTTTTACCTAGATTATTTTCTACCCCGCAGTCTATTTCATATTATTTGAAAATTTTCAATTCACCACCAACTATTAACATTTTCTTTTACATACCAAAGAAGTTACGTATACGCCCTGGCAAACAGCTTTAGTCATTCATTGAATCACCATTGCTTTCATTTAGTATACTTATATATGAATAATATTAGTATGCTAAATGCATTCAAATCCAAGGGACTGTGGAAAATGGTGGCAATATTGTGGTGAGAAATATTTTTACTGTGGTGAGAAACATTTTCACTGTGGTGAGAATATATATTTTACTGGTATTTAATTTCAAATCGGCGGTATTTCGAGACAAAAATTAATTACTACTAGAATGTAAGCAGTAAGATCGTCAAATCATAATCACCTTCTATCTGCCAAAAAACTTAGTTTTGATTTCATTTGCTACCATTTGCCGTATACACCCCTACAAAAAAAGTGAGCGTATGCTACGCCTAGTGCCATTTTTTATCTCTTATATAGAACTAGAAAACACAGAAAGTTTCGTTGCATCTCAGAACACTGAGCTTAATTTTAATCAGTATATCGCCGAGGCTATTTTAGATATAGAACTTAACCACATCGCTTATTCGCGTACTCATTAGCACTTTTCGTTTGATACCCATATTGTACTAAACACACAGTCCACGTTATCGAAGAAGGGACGTTTCAAATTTTAGATTCGATGTCTAGTAATGAATCGGTGGAGCCATATTCAATTTCTTCTGACCTGTGTACTAAGCAAACGCGCGCACACAATCATACGATAGCAGATATCAAATGTGTGATTGAATGCGTTGGTAAATAAATTGGGCATTATTTTGGGCGGCTCTGCTCTAGCGGCTCAATAATGACTCCCCTTATACATTTTTCTTGAACATCTGCAACGCACAGACACCCACCAGTTAATCTTTTATTATATGTAAAGATGACATACCCTTTTAGTTTGCCCTATATAGGAAGAGATTGTTGGCATTTTTGTGGAACGACGTATGTAGCTAAAAGGGCCTATAACAACACAAACGGAGCAATTATTTCCAATATTTCACAACATCTTGAGCGTCAAAATAAAATAAATTGATTTATTAATTGATATATGACAACAATAGTTCGTTTCAAAGATATTCTAAAATAGCTCAGTTTCTTGCTTAGAATTTATTTCTAAATCTGCAAAAAATAAATTCATCGAAAAAGTTTCATCTTTAACAATGCAATAAATCAGACACTAACTAAGTAGCAAATTGTAAAAAAATTTAAATATAATTTATTCAATGCAGATTTTTTCAATCGGTTCAAAGCGGGGCTACAAACAGATTTCATAAATTTCTATGCGACAATCAGAGTGCACATAAAGCAGACCATTTATTGTTGTCGCTTGTCACTTTGCCCACTAGCTGCAATAGGTGCTTACAACAATAACGAAAACGATTGTAACGGATAACAAACGCAAAATTTACAGATAGATACATATATACATTTATGGGCAGCCAGTTTTTGGGATTTAAAAAAAATCGGGATTTTTGGGAAGTGATTTTACAATGTCGGAGTCCCGCAGGTGGCCACGGAAATTTTCTATTCGTGAATAGTTGCTAAATAAAAGTGGAGAAATTACTCGAGTTAGCGATTTTAGGTACGTAAGAATTTAACAAATAATGTTTTTTTAATTTTAAATTTTGCTATTAAAATCCATTGACTAAATGACTAAAAAAGCCAACATACATACATATGTATAAGCAATGAGACGATTTTCGAAATTTAAAACAAAAGTTATGTTATTAATAATACTACAAAGAGTTTTGAAGATATGCATTGAAAATTGATATGAGAAACCCTTTTGTAAATTTCAAAGTCCGTGTTAAATAATTCAAAACAACATGCGGAACTGAATAGATGTTATCTCACATCAAATATAGTCCCCTGATGACTGAAATATATTGGGAGAAATTATAAAAACAACGTGTTTTATTACACTTGACCTAGAGCCAGCTATAATTATTTAATTTTACAATATTTTTTTTTTGCTTTTGAAGTAAATTGTGAAATTTTTGCGCTTGTACGATAGCAACAAAAAGTGAGAGCATTTATTTTTTTTTCTGAAGAAATTTTATAAAGCACCGAAATGACGTATAATGTATAACAAATAATATAATTTTAGAAAAACATTTTTGAAGCAAATTTTTTTTAATTGTTTGATTAATTTTATAAAAGGTTTTATTTATTTTTTTTTATTATGTATGTACATCTTGATAAGCATAATTTTTTTATTGCAATCCATTTGTTAAAAAAAAAATAGTTTATTAGGCTGATAAACTGTAAATTAACTTGAAAACCCCTTTTGTACATTTCATAGTTCATGTCAAATAATTTAACATTACATCCCATCCCGAAATTAACGACGTGGGCCACTAAAAAAATAACGGGATTGGCATGCCTACTACAAATTCATACATATGTAGATATGCTACATACAAAAGTCTAAAAGGCTATGCAAAGGAAGCCGCGCCAGCTGCTCACTCAAATGGAATAAAATCGCGCGCCTGCAAATTGTTTACAGAACCCGAAAAAATTGATACCCATTCAAACAATTGCATTTGCGTACGTAAATCAGCATTTGTGCAGAATTTTGCTGGGTTGTACGAGTATGTGTTTGTATTTGTGTGGTAGTTTGCTGATGCCTCTGCATGTGCAATTCACGCAGCACTGAGTTTTAGGTTTGTGACATAGAAAATATTTATGCGACATTGGCATTGAAGTGTTGAAAGCAAACTCGCAGCTGAGCGGAACTAACAAACTTGAATAAACATTACAACGAAAAAAAGGGAAATGCAAAACGAGAAGCTTAAAAAAAAACAAATATTGATGAATTTATAAAAAGTGGAGAAAAATATGAAAATTTATGTGGGAAATGGTAGGCAGTGATATTGTTGTAACTTTATGTGGCCGATGGGCGAAAATTTAAGCAATGGAAGGCCAAATATTTTTATTGAAACTCTTGTTGAAGTGAACTAATAACTAGTGGAAATCTCTAGAAGAGCTCCCGGTTCTTTTAATCGTTTTTAATTATTTTTTGTTTCGAGTTTTATGTCACAGCTTTGACAAGGAGCGTCTATGGTAAATGATGTTAAGCCCGTTCGCCAGCTAAGTTGGGTTTGGAAAGCGCTATAATGGTTTCACTGTCAAGCAGATGTCATTTGAGGAGAAGCTCAGCACCGCTGGACTTATTGAAACTTGCAGAAGCAAAGTAATACTTTGGAAAAAAAGCAAAGAAGGTGCTGACTTTCTTGCTGTCTCCAAAGAGGTTTAACGATTGCGTAGAAGGCATGATTGAGGTGCGCTTTATAAATAAATGCAAAGAATGTGTGCTCTCAAGAGCACGTGAGATCAATATTTCATGGTTAGCCTTCCTGGATTTTCGCGTACTTCTCTAACCTTTTCCTGAACACTAAAATCCTAAAGTGTCTTTTATATCGTACTAGGAAATGTCTCCAAGTTTCGGAATCAAAAACACGACCATGATCTTGTTCCTGATGTTGGGTAAAGCTGCACACCAGAGAGAGTGAGTGAGAGTACTTCCACCGAATTACTGCACTTCTCATTAGATGGCAATCTTGACAGTTCTTCCAGTTCTAGCGCTTCTCATACATTGGCCATGATCATACAAGTCCTTCTATTGCTTTCACTAATCATATCAACTATTCCATACTCACTTACTAGCGCAAAGGTCAGGGTTATAAAGATTTATTCCAACATCTCAAATGACAAAATGTCACGCAATACCGGAAGCATAGAAATTCACTCGACGAAGCGTACGTGCACCCAAATGCATGGTTTGAAATTGAGAAATGCCAAAAGTCACAATCAGTGGCATTAAAGCCAATGAAATAGTTCATGTCAGTACCAATGGACAACAAGAAGAAGTGACCAATTGGCATTTTCAAATTTAGTGTCAAAATGAAGTGCGAAGAAAAAATTTTCGTTTCGTTGCAAATTTATGTCGTACGTGTTGACAACGGTGAAAGCAACTAAAGTTACTCATACGCCCAGTGGTATTGAGGAGCCAAGTATGTATTGAATTTGAAATATTTTGCAGAGGTAAAGCCTTAGCAAAAGCAACAAAAAGTTTTCTGTTGCGAATAAATGAAAACAGAGAACCTTCAGGGTCAAAAGGTATATCATCATATAACTTTGAGGAAATTATTGCGCGGAGTTTTTCTTCCAATTTTTGTTGTGCTGGACCTCTAGCTTTTCCCACTGTGAATGGCATCTGCAAAGCAGACAAATTCTCCTTTAAAGTCTTCCAATACACTCCGAGAGTTTGGCAAACTTCTTCCGAGGAGCGACCCTGTTTTAAAAAACATTTTCAAACCAATTTTGATGTTATCTGTCCTTCGACTCAAACCTTCATTTCAGTTTTGGAGGCCAGCAAAGCTTAATCAGTTCGCTCGTTTAATGCAGCATAGCCCGCTAAAAATATGATGAAGTTAGTTTGATCATTAAACTTGATGCCGATTCTACTGTGACTATACGGCCTCGAGTTCCCGCATTCAGAGTTCATGAAGTTTAACATTTGCAGTTTAGGATATGTGAAGTTCCGTAGGTAAGGGTTACATTTATTGCATTAACCCTATCTACCTTAGTCTGAAGCCAGGTGAGAAAATGTTTCTGGACCATATGTCTAGAGAGAAGTCTCCCTTTTTTTCCCTCTCAATCATTACTATAGAACATTTTTTCATAGTGTAATCTACTTGACCAGAAATTTCCAGGTATAGTTTCCAGAATGCCTCAATCTGGTATAAATTTGGGGTAGATCGGCAACAAATCGAACTTAAAATCGATACATAAACCGATACAAAAATCGAAAACCAAGAAAAAAATACCTACATGACCTTTTGCTGCTGCCCACAATTATTCGCATCTGATTAATTTTTCGATTTTTTCTTACACTAACTATGCGCTCACCTGGCCATCGTTGTCCTTGTCAGCTTTGGAGCGCAGACCCTCCCAGATTTCCAGCATGACCGTGTGTATTTCCTTATTCTTGGGTGTATCCTTTGTCCAGCCGCGCAATTGGCAAACGCGCTGTAAAAAATGTAAATTTGAATGCAAAACAAAAAGTTAAAGAAACCCAAAAACAACAAATATCAGACAGTAACAGTAAACAACAATAAGTATTACGCTCAAAAGGCAGATAAAAGTTAGCGAACGACGCAGCAATGGAAGGACGTGTTACACACCTGAGCTGAACAACCAAATTTTACAACACTGAATATGTACATATGTATGTATGTATATACGAAATGCATGTATGTATGTATATGTAAAACATGCAAGCTAGCCAAAAAGTGGTTGCGGCACAACAATAAGAACTTCGCTGTATCGACAACAACAAGTTTGCTGGCCATTATTTTCATAGAAATAAATTTCGTTCGAATGTTGCGCCACAAGGTGTTGGCCGCTTTTTATCTGCGTTGCTGTGTTGTTATTTGCATTCTCGGAGTATCGTAGAATAGCTTGAAGAGCGTGTAAAATTGCAAATAAAACTTTACGCCCACACAACAATACTCACCTCAATGGCCAATTCGAAGTCTTTAATGTCGATTTCACCGCTCTGATTGACATCTGTTGACAGTTGGAACAATGCATCGCAGAATGGTTGCATTTAAAGTGAGCAGTTAGACAGTTCATTGTTGTTGTTTATTACCAAGGTAAATAATTGTATGTAAATATATTAGTTGTGGTTGGCAATTGTTGATTGTTTGTTGTTAGCGCAGTAGTCCGATTCATTGATTTTGATTAGTTGCGTATACGTCATGTTGTCCCAGGTGTGTAGAAAATGGAGGAAATGAGAAAAGAGAAAAATACAAAAGTTAGTTTATTAGTACATGAACATGTGCGTAGAGATGTAAAGTATATAATAAATGTATTTAAATTGATTACTATATGAAACAAAAACTTGATTTTAAACTAGTTAGTAGGGGAGCTTCAGTTAGGTTGTAATCGAAGTTTATACTCAACTGTATGGCTATGATTGTTTTACCTAGATGACCGAACGTTTAGTGGAGTGTTACTTGTGTAAAAATTTGTAAAGTGAGCCATCTAAATTTATTTTGTAAATCATGAATTTTCTGGAAAAATAGGTATCTCTCGAACTTTTTAAATTCGAATGATTTTCATTTATTTTCGAAGCTCTGAAGCTCTTGTTTGATTTCTTGTGATCGATCAGTCCGATTTTGTTCATTTTTCAAATGTACTTACAAGATGGTATCCTCTTTCAAATTGCATTACTTATTTTGGAAGGCTTATTTTTTTGCAAAAATTATTCGCAAATTTTTAAAATATTTCTCAGTTTTTCATCAAGGTCAGATTGCGTTTTAGTGTAAGATAAAGAAGTCAAAAACATTAAAAGATTTGCGAATATAAAAAAATGAGCAATGAAGTTTGAAAGAGGATACCACATTGCATATATTAGTATCCAAAAATGAGTAAAATTCGGACGCCTCCATTGCGAGAAAATTGTAAAAAAACTAGGAAGCTGGGAAAACAGCTTCGAAAAAAAAGTGGCCCACCGGTACAACTACTTTCTGGTATTCTAAGCTCCCAACCCGTTGTGGCAATCTTACTCCCTAGTATTGAAGCGATATTGCAGTCACTAGTTCAATATTCCGATAGTGAGTATCCACCAGCCTTCTGATGTTCACCACAAACTTTTTCATGCAAATATTGATGGGACACTGCGCACTGCTCTACTAAAAACGTGCTTTGCAAATATTTCCAATTTTACTTGAAAGTTTAACGTTCGACAGCGAATTATTAGTTTCAAATTTTCGTTTTTTTTCGCACTGATGAAATTCAAACTTCATTTTCCACGTCATGTGCACAGCTGGCAGCACTTCCGCAACCCAAATTCCGTTAACATGCTCTATTACAGTACAATGCGAATAGCTGCTGAATGATGCGCGCTGTAGCATCCATGACAGTATTAGCCAGTGCGGTCGCTTGCTCTAATTTGGTGTTACCAAAAAAACTTCCGAAATTTACAGTTGAGCAGCCAAATAATTGAATTAACAAATTTTTTTCATTTTACTGGGAATGTGAGAAATTAAATTTCTCTTTTTGTTTGTAATCAAACAAATTTTTTTAATCAAGTAATTATCGTTTGTATTATAAATTTAATATTAATTTAAAATATTAGTTGCTACTATGCTGGGTAACTCACATATTAACGATTTTTAAATGAGACTGTTCAAAGTGGATATTAAGGATTTCTAAGATGTAGGCAGCCATGGACGAAGCTTACCAAGGTCACCTTAGAAAAACAGTCATATTCAAATTTAAGAATCAAAAACATTAGGATCACCCTTTGCTTGTTTTTTACCATCAGGGTTGACGTGAGTTTCAGAATAATATGAACACCAGTTTTTAAGCCAATGAATTATCTAGATACAAGAATGTATTGCTGGAGATAGTACTCCAATATGCATTATCTATGCTTCCATCTTTTGATATTTTCAAAATCTCGCATTTTTTAATAATATTTTGAAGCACTTTTTAAGATAAATTACTGCAAATATTGCAGATAATAAACACATAAAAAACTAATAAGAATTTATGTTATATTTTAAACTAAACTTAAACTATAAATGCTCGCTTTAAGTCAAGTTCCTTGCTTGCACAATAAAACTAAACATTGGCCAATATAAAACAAATAGCTAAACTAAATTTTCTATTGCATGGCAACACTATTTTTCGACTATCAAATTTCATTACTCACCAAAGAAAACGTTGAACAGGAAGAGCAATTTCTTTTTGCGGAAGTCTGAGATCGACATATTGTTGTTTTTGTTGTTGTTGTTGCTACTGCTTTTGCTTTCAAATGAATTACTGAGAACTTCCAAAGCGCTGTACGTTGCACGTTAGTTTATGGAAGCTAATATGAAATTAGATAATGGAAAAATATGAAGATTTGTTCGTAAAAGAGTTATAAAATGCTGAGTGAAACATAAAAAATTAAGACAGCAGATTCAAGTAAAATTAGCAGCATAAACTTGAACAACTAAATGTTTATACGAAATGAAATTTTGCTGGGTAATCCGCCCATTCAATGTTGACCTTTAATGATAAGCAACAAAGGAAACTCAAAACACGCTACAATTTCATTTGTTGTTTTTGAATTTGTAGCTACTTGAATCAAGTTAAACAACTAAGTAGGAGTGCTCTGACGATTTTTGGAAGTTTATAATTTTCTAGGTTTCCTAATTAAGTAGTATCGTAGCGCCTTATAAAATATATTCCTGAATTAGGAATGAAATTTGTTAGTTTGTCTGAAGCCAATTATGAGCTCGGAAAGGATTGGAATCAAATTCAAGTTTCTCTTGGAAGTACGCCTTACTAAGACTAGCTAGAACATTAAACTCTGTTGCATGATAAATTACAAATATATCGAGTGGGAACATAGCATTAGGATGAGTGTTTCTTTAAGTTAATGATAAATTGCTGGTAATATAGTTATGTACTTGAACACCTACATATCGACAGCCACACTGCACAACCCTGTATGTCCAAAACCAAAAAGTTTTCAGGAGAGGGAAAAAACTGTGATAATTATAACGTATGTATATGAGCGACGGTTATTTCATTTCACCACTGGAAAGAAACGGGAAGTTGTAACCCGATTTTGACTGAATTTTAATGTGGGAAATATCACGATCTATGGGAAAGGCTCAGAACCTTATTTTTGGAAAAATAGTGACTTACGGGGTTTTGCAGTGTGGCTGTCGATATATAAAAAATTCCAATTATGTAGGTATAGACCGACTTCAATCCTAGGCTAACTATTTTTATATATATAGGGGGTGTGGCACCTCCCATACAAATGGAGGATAACGAGAAAGGGTCGTAGCACCTCTCATACAAATGGAGATCTGCATATTCCACATTCCACTGAAATTCAGTAAGAGATTATTTAAGGTTAAAAAAAATTTATTTGTTTTATTTACATTGCATATTTGTATAGAAATGTATGGTGAAATTTACGGGAAGTAATCTTTATTTCTGAATTGTTAAATTATAACTTTTCATCGTGAGCGTTTTTTATATATTTGTTTATTGCAATAACGGCGTATGGTGGTAATGTTGCTTGCCTACCACAACGAAAGTTTAAGGTTTGAAAAGGTTCTTTCAAAACAAGTGGACGCCTCGTTAGTGGTTTGGGTGACCACAAGAGTATTTCTACCACTAAATATATATTTTTCTTATTTAAACTAATTACAGCCAAACTGCAGTATTTTTACCTGGTTCCGAACTGTCGAAAGTAATTACACTGGAGGACAGTTTATACAGCTTGGGTCGTCGCCATGATAAATTTGACGGTTGATTAAGTGTTAAAGATACTGAAGGCGAACTAAATAGTAGGTATTTGAAACGCACTAGAAGCGCAACAGTTCAAATGTAGCGATTTTTCCCACAGGGTCTTTAAATATTCATTTAATGCAAACAGTGGTTTACTCGTACATGTAAATTCACAGGATTCTTTAAACCAACAAATATTGATAACGATAATCAATATTCTTTCATTTTTGCCCTCATTGCTTTTAAATTATGATATTTACTCATCCGGCAGCAAATTTTTATTTTATTTATTTAATTCAGGAGTGCTCATGTTTATTCGTCGTATTCGTCGGTTCGGTTGCATTCTTCTCACTCGTCATATTTCGCCTGCTTTGATCTTATTTTAAAACCGAGCGCATCCCCTTCCATATGCAAAATTATGCAAATACACCAAAGTACGTATACCAATACATACACATGTTTATATGTTTTTCTTTTTTAAGCTTGCAAAGAACGAGTGCATACATTTGCGTATTTAAAGTCGAGCTTATTTATGCACATGTGCACCTAGACAAAATGCTGCCTTTAGGGAATTAGCACAGCACGGTGGCAGAGTTGGCTAAAGAGAGGGGGGGGGGGGGGGATTTGAGCAAAGCATAATTGCGCTTTCCGTCAAACTGTTGATTCATAAAGGCAGTTACGGGGGCATGTTATAAGTTCAATGGAATTAATGTCAATAACTTCATCTCGCAATGGAAAATTAAGTGAAAGGGAGGAGGGGGGGTTTAATCTTTTAAATAATATTCTACCAATGTCTATGTTAAGCATAAAAAGGAACAATAACAGAGATCAGAGAAGTAAGGAAACGTTGTGTCGAATTCTTTGTATTTTTTATAAATACGTATCTCGAGTTTATTTTATTATTTTTAATTAAAATTAGTATTTAAAAGTTTACCAACCCGCTTATATCTTAGATAAATTCGATGTTGCCGCTTCCAAAAAAATGCTAAATATATTACAAAAAATATATCTCTAAAACTTGGGCGCAAAAAGACAAATGCTCTTAAAAAGGCACTGATCATTAGGTCATACTTCCCTCTGGATCCATCTTTTAATCTACTCACACCTAAAATCGGGCAAAAGATTTAAACATCATTTTGTGCCTATGTTATAAAAATACTACTAGTAGCACTTTCATGCTGAGCGTATTTTTTTTAGGACAAAACGAGTCATGCATACCTCTGCACACCACCACAAATATTCCCACATACCGTCACATCGCACAGTGTTGATAACACATTGAGCGTAATTTCCGCGACGAGATTGCCAGCAAAGCAAGGACGTCAAGGAGGAATAATAGTCTGAGATGCATTTGCAGACAATTTGAGCTGCAGCATTAAACAAATAGCACCTTCAAAAGGGCTAAAGCTTTTGTTAAAAAAAAAAGAAATATACTAAATGCAACAAATAGAAAGAAAATGAAAGATAAAAAGAAAACACAAGGAACATACATACATATGTATGTATGTAAATATGCAAAGTATATGCAAAACATTTGTTACTACGCAATTGTTGTTTTTTCCTTTTGTTGTAAAAGTTAGCAATGCTAATGGAGCACATTGTTGCAGAAGTTGTACTTCAGAGATATTCGTTACAAAAAATTGGTTTAAATATTTTCTTTAAACTTTTTGCTTAATTTTTTTTTTTTTTGCTGGAAATACCGACAGTACTATAATTATTTTAGGAAGTGTACTTGGTTGTTGTATGATAGAAATTTTATGGGCAAATTCGGCTCTAATGAGGCCTGGGTAAAGCTTTGAGGTATAAAAGACAGTTTAATTTTTTCCATGTGAATGTTGGAAAAAGGAACTTTTCGTAGGGGTGTGCGACTCTTTGAAGAAACCACTTAGAACTCAATGGAGTGTTTACTCCTTTTATAACAGGCCACTAGTAAAAGTTAGAATTGCTGTAGAAGTCCTCAAGCTTTCGCAGGTATATCCGCGAAAGTTATTTATCTATGTTTTATGCCCACCACTGCTCCATGTAAATATGCATCGGAAGTAGGTGTGTTGCAGACCAAACTGAGTACCAAAGCTGCCACGTTTCAAGTTTAAACAAAAAAAATTCTCTGTTTGCACATACATATTTTTTACTGCAAAAAGTCGTTACATTGGTAGCGCTTACAACGGTGTCACCTTCAAATTGCTACAGTAAAAAAAACATGCACAAATTACATTGAAAGTAGTAAAATATTTAAATGACACAATAATCGAATACTGGCGATCTTTTTTTTCGCTATGGAACTACGGTACATTTAAATGAACGTAACCATTATCGGTATTCTCAAATCCGTCGAATATTGTAATTACTCGGACTCGAATTTTGTTCTTGACTTGAGTGAGTGATAATAGGAAAGAGTTTTACAGCAAATGAATGTATAGTTATATTTCCAAAATCATTTGGCGTATATGGATTTCTTTTAATAATATTTTAAGGAGAGAAAGATTAAAAAAAAAATCATTTTTTATAAAAGTTATTGAGTGTCGTAATTATGTAATAAGAGTAGGCAAGTTTAAGGCGAAAGACGCCAATTTCCCCAACAATTAATTTTAAATAAAAAAATTTAGAAATTATTTGAGAGGACCACTCTTTTAAAGACAAACATACATACATACATACATATAGTCCAGGCGAGGAAGACAGAAAATCGACTTTTTTGGTTTATCTAACTCTCCTATAAGTCGGTATGAAAGAGTAAAAAAATTACGGTAGCGGTAACATCTGTGAACAAATTTTCTTCCATAGTTTGTTGCCGATGTGATTCTCCATCAAAAATCTCTTAAATGCTATGGTATTCCCGCAATTATCATTTTTCCCCGGTGCTTCTTTTAGCAAAAATGAATTCTTTTTCGCAGATTCCGGCAGAATGTTAAATTTCTATGATTTTTTGTTCTAGCGATTTATTAAAGAAGATGTTTAACATTTCGAAAAAGGGCGTGGCAGTCACCCTACCCACGTTTAAAATGTTAAGTTATTCTGCCAAAATGACTGCGTCACTTCCGTATAGTATCGACAGCCGATACGTTAAATCCGGTTCCGATTCAGGTTTCGATAACATCTCTTTTGGAACATCCCTATTTCATACATATTTACACATATGTATTTAAGGACTTATGCAAATATGATTAAGTCATATTGAACATTTATTTATTGATTATCTGCATAATTAAATTTGTAATTACAGATGAAATGAAATGCAAAAAGCAAGCACAAATTTTTTTACACTTTTAAATTTCAAAAGCATTGTACAATGTACATACATACATATTTAATTGCTTTATTCACTGCTTAGCTTTACGAGTATACATGCAGTTATTTGGTTTGGTCAAGTGCAATACATAAATTCAAAAGTAGAGAAAGCCATTAATTTTAATAAAAAGATATTTTAAAATAAAGCTGAAATTAGAATTGGTGCTTTTATAATTTTTTCGACAGCCTTAAAAAGTTCAACCTCACCAAATATCAATGAAGTGAATATTCCATAAATTATATAAATTAAATGAGTCATAAATTGCCGCTTTTAATTGCTTTAGTGGTTGTTAGCCAATTTAGTCTATTAGCATGTTTATTGAATTTATTGAAAACAAAGCAAAAATATTTAACAGAGCAAATTCATTAAAACACGCAAATGGCTCCTTAAATTACAAACTACGTAAATTCATACATACATATGTACTATGTAAAAGCGCTTTATTTGCTGAGGATTGAATGGTAACTAACCATTTGCGAGTTTGAATGAATATATTTTACTTCTGTAACTATTCAATAAATAATAACAATTTATAACAAATTAGCTACTTAAATGCAAGTGCAAGTTATCATTAAAAAGTTATTAGCATAAATTAGGTTATTAATAGAAATTGAGCTCAATTTATGTAAATTTCAATTTTGATATTTAGTTTTTTTCTTTCTGAAAGCAAAGGCAATGAAAATGTCATCCTTAGTTAGAAATGAAGCAGATAAACTGACCGTGGTTCTGGAGGGAGCTAGAATATATTCCCTATTCTACACAATGTTCCTGAGTCCTGACTACATTTTTTCTATGAAAAATTTCCTATACACATGATTACACAATTTTCTCAACATAATACTATGAGATGTGATGCCAAGTGATACAAATTTTTTTTTAATTGTTAAGAAATTTTCAGTTTAAAATTGGATAATTTAATTCAAAATATAATAATAATCAAAATATAATAATATGGAGTTAGGATGAAGATGTCGTCTAAAATAAATTTAAAATCTAAGATAAAATGTTTAGTGCTGCAATAGCCGAGCAACAATTCCGTGAAACAAACTCGTCTGTCTCCAAGTAGGTTTGTACGTAAATCACTTTATAACTACTACATAAAACTAAATCTTTTCTTCACCGATGTATTGCTGGGGGCCTATCTTGGAATATAGTATACATTTTCCATTTCTTCTGTAATACGTTTTTATTTTTCATTTTTATTCCTATATAAAAGACTAAAAATGCGATACTGAAAAACTAGTACTTGCCTACTCTCAAATGATTATTTCTAAAGCTGGGATTATTACAACTAACATTCGTGCATTAATGGAAACAAATCAAAAGCAAACAAGCAGCAAGCTAGTGCGTCCGCCATGCACCATTCAACTAGCCAGAGAGTAACTTAACACTCAATACAAACACTTGAATCACCCGCATATTCGATGAGTGCTCGCCTGCTTTTATTGCAAAAGGAAGAATGTTACTAAGTGGATTTATTGTAAGCTTTTAACACTTGCATACATCGACGAAAAATGCAAGCAACCAAAATTTACGAGTTACGAGCTACGATTGCTGTTCCTGCTACGAGTAGGTGCTGCTGCTGCAGGTGGCAGTGATTGCAGCAACAAAAGCAATGGCACATAATGAACACCCGAATTTCGCGCAAGAATGTATGTTTCCGGGTAATGGCCTTATACAAATTCTTGAAGAGATTGGCAATTCGTAACCGAGTGTATTACGCATTTGTCACAGTAGGTCAGCATGTGTGAATGTGAGTGGTTGTTGTAGTACATGAAACTGCAACAAAAGTGATCTTGACTTTGCTTTCTTGTTGGTCATGCAACGTTGCCAAATCTCAAGTGTAGCTGTGGAAATGTTTTTTTATGGATGGCTTAAGGAAGAACGACATATGTTGGGTGCTAAATTGTTGCATTCACAATCGGCATTTTGGCAAAATCTATATAGAGTAGTGTAGTTTTTAAGGAATAATTTCTTTCTTGTGTAGGGTTGGAGATACCAAGTCATTCTGACTGATGTCAAAGGAGCACCATCAAAACCCCTACCCCAAGAGAGGTACACCATTTTTAAAAAGAAAATTTGGGAATCAGAAAAAAGGTTCGATTGAACAGTTTAGTTATTTTTAGAGTCATAAAAAAATATTTATATAGTGGGATTGAGTTGGTATTGAAAGGAGTTTAACCTGTTACAATTTCAAAATCGATGTTTACCTAGAGAGACTCGGAAGGACGTTCTCTCCTTTAGTTAATTCGGGTGCATATTTAATGTTATCACTGTTGTTATTTTTAACGACAAAGAAACTCTCCGAAGGTTTTTGGTGAGTGTTGTCGAAAGTGACAGCCCAACGTCCTTCATTCTGGTAGAATTACTCACTTAGTTATCAGGTTCATCGGGCTCATGTTTTTTTTTTTTTAACAAGCTAAATCTTCTCCCAAAAAGAAGAAAGGAAATCAAAGCGAAACATTCAACTTTTTTTCCGGAATCTCCCGAACCCTTTGGTCTCCTCATCACCGGCCTTAGGAAGCTGTAATTGCTAGAAACGACTACGAAAGAAATCTACTCTCAAATCGGTGCATCCTTATTTGCATATGCAAGTACTTCAGTATGTCATCATAAACAAACTAAAACACACATACATTTGCAGTTATTTATGTATGTACGAGTATGTATGTATGTAGCTTGTTGGTACACGTAGCAAGGAAGCACTAAAAAGTAGTGCGCGCTACGCATCATGAACCTCCGTAATGCGCAATAAAAAATGAATGCACGAGTATGTCAATAAAAGCATTCAAGTGAAAACGAATGGAGATTTTGTAGTTTTGTTTGAAATCGTTATCGTAACTCAATTGTCAAAAGTTTAGTTGAGAAGAAGAGCTACTGTGAGTTAATAGTACCCATGTACTTTTTGAAGCTATAAAAGAAGGTACGCTGCAGTAAAATTGCAAACCAGTACCAAAAGGACTATCGTACAGCTCACACTTCGTAACACGTTCTGCAAGGCTAACAAAAGCGATAGTTAAGAGACACTTTGAGGTAGTTAAAAGTAGCCGAAAAATATTTTTCTAATCTCAAAAATGGTCCATTTAGGTACTACATGAAAAAAAACTGCCCAAGTTGTGTGATAGTTTACAAATGTTTCATATGGTTGCAACATAGTTAACGAACATGACTCTCCCCCATTCAGAAGTATGAATTGTTGGTAATGATATTAACTGCTTTTACTATCTCTAATAAATATTACAAGGAGTTGGGGAGGAAAATTGTATGCTAAAAACCTGCGAAAACTTAACGACTCAAAGAGTGTGAGATAAGCGGACACGGAAGACAGCAACAACAGTTGTTCCAACTCTCACGTTATGCGCGACGCTTAAGCCACCGTCATATACATATAACACATGACATTTAGGAATATTAGTTTCGGAACACAAAATGGAGCATGACTAAATGGAGTGTAAAAGACGATAAAGCACGCAACCTAAAAATATCCATTGATACTTAGCTAATCTGTTAAGCAGATTATATTTACAATAGAGTTTATATCAGCAAACGTATGCAATAAAATGGGAAATAAGCTACCCCTATTTCTTAAGGTAAAATGTAGAACTTGTAAGCGGATCAAGTTACGCATCACCCTTAATGGAGTTCGGTTAGGGAATAGAAACTTGCAACGATGCTGTAAACAAATGAGAAACGGTCGAAGTCATATTCATTTTTATCGTTCTTTCATATTTGAAGAGATTTGAAGTTAAATGTGTAATTTTTTTCGCTTGCTTAACTTTCTGTTGCTTTCGCTTCAAAGGGGGTTTCAAATATATAAAATATTTTGAGCGGTCAATACGATATTTTCTTGTCATAAGATATATTCTTAACTTTAAATTCCATATCGGGCAATACATTAGTGAAAATTTTATTCAATACTATACAGCGGTTTTTTAGTGATGCGCGAACAAACATAGCGAAAGACGAATAAAAATACTAAATTTGGCTTCCAACACTCTAATATTGTATACTGTTAAAATTTTAGAAAACACTAGCAGACCCGGCAGACGTTGTTCTGCCTGACCAGTGACTTCCCTAGAAATACATTTTCAAATATTTTTCTTTAACTTTTAACATTCCATTTATTGCAGTGCTTTAGGATATACAATGTTTCTGGCTTTAAAGTCTTTGGAATAAACAAATAAATTTTTTGGATGTCCAACTCAAAAAACGGATCTTTTGAACTCAATGGGTATGACAAAAACCATTATGCGCTGCCGAGCAGATGTATAGTTAGTACTTATTTAATTATATCCTATATCTACCTATAATACTCTTTATATGTATGAACGGCAATAACAAAAAAAAAAAAATTAAGTGCTTTGAATAAGATTTAAGAACGTTAAAATGTCACTAAAGCAAATACATTCAGGGATATAACGAATTGAAATATTACTTAGCTTGTGGTCCTGGAACTGCCCACTTTTCCAAAGAATTTACAAATGTAGCCTATGTATGTCGTACCCAACGAAGATTTTAACGTATTGGAAAAGTTTAAAACAGATCAACCATAAACTTTGGACATTATTGAAGTACAAACAAAGCACTGAATACAAAAAATGTGGGCGTGGCACGGCCCACATTTCCCAAATTATATAATTCTTGACCAAGGGACACACATATCCAAAAATCATTAGTTTAGACCAAAAATATTCAAAGTTATGATGATTTAAATTATATATAGCCTGGGGGCGTGGCACAACAATCTTCTGAACCAATCTGGAAATTTAGAGAAGATCGACCATAAACTTTGAACTTATTGAAGTACAAACAAAACACAAAAAATGTGGGCGTGGGACCGCCCACTTTTCCCAAATTATATCCATCTTGACTAAAGGACACACATATCCAAAAATCTTTAATTTAGACCTAATATGTTCAGAGTTATGAGGAATTTAAATTTTATATAGCCCGGGGGCGTGGCACTGGCTACTTTTCCAAAAATTCATATAGCCTGAATCGTACGCAACAATTTTCTTAACCAATCTTGAAAGTTTAAAAGAGATCGACCATAAACTTTGGACATTATCGAAGTACAAACAAAACACAAAAAAAGGGGCGTGGCACCGCCCACTTTTCCAAAATTACATAAATCTTGACCAAAGGACACACACATCCAGAAATCATTAATTTAGACCAAATATGTTCAGAGCTATGAAGAATTTAAATTTTATATAGCCTGGGGGCGTGGCACCACCTACTTTTCCAAAAATTGATATAGCCTAAATAGTACACAACAATCTTCTGAACCAATCTTGACAGTTTAAAAGAGATCGACCATAAACTTTGGACATTATTGAAGTACAAACAAAACACAAAAAATGTGGGCGTGGCACCGCCCACTTTTCCAAAATTATATACATCTTGACTAAAGGACACATATATCCAAAAATCTTTAATTTAGACCCAATATGTTCAGAGTTATGAAGAATTTGAATTTTATATAGCCTTGGGGCGTGGCACCGCCTACTTTTCCAAAAATTGATATAGCCTAAATCGTACACAACAATCTTCTGAACCAATCTTGAATGTTTAAAAGAGATCGACCATAAACTTTGGACATTATTGAAGTACAAACAAAACACAAAAAATTACATAAATTTTGACCAAAGGACACACATATCCAAAAATCATTAATTTAGACCAAATATGTTCAGAGTTATGAAGAATTGTAGTTTTATATAGCCTGGGGGCGTGGCACCGCCCACTTTTCCAAAAATTAATGTAGCCTATGCTTTAACCTATGATCTCAAGAATATACTGTGAAAATTTCATAAAAATCGGTTGAGTACTTTGGACGCCCACATTTCCCAAATTATATAATTCTTGACCAAGGGACACACATATCCAAAAATTATTAGTTAGACCAAAAATATTCAAAGTTATGATGATTTAAATTTTATATAGCCTGGGGGCGTGGCACAACAATCTTCTGAACCAATCTGGAAATTTAGAGAAGATCGACCATAAACTTTGAACTTATTGAAGTACAAACAAAACACAAAAAATGTGGGCGTGGGACCGCCCACTTTTCCCAAATTATATCCATCTTGACTAAAGGACACACATATCCAAAAATCTTTAATTTAGACCTAATATGTTCAGAGTTATGAAGAATTAAAATTTTATATAGCCTGGGGGCGTGGCACTGGCTACTTTTCCAAAAATTCATATAGCCTGAATCGTACACAACAATTTTCTTAACCAATCTTGAATGTTTAAAAGAGATCGACCATAAACTTTGGACATTATTGAAGTACAAACAAAACACAAAAAATGTGGGCGTGGCACCGCCCACTTTTCCAAAATTACATAAATCTTGACTAAAGGACACACATATCCAAAAATCATTAATTTAGACCAAATATGTTCAGAGTTATGAAGAATTGTAGTTTTATATAGCCTGGGGGCGTGGCACCGCCCACTTTTCCAAAAATTAATATAGCCTATGCTTTAACCCATGATCTCAAGAATATACTGTGAAAATTTCATAAAAATCGGTTGAGTACTTTGGACGCCCATAAAGGACACACAGACACACAGACACACATTCATTTTTTTTATTTATAAGATACAGATGTGTCACCATAAAATGTTTATTGTGTTGTAATTAAGTATCTGTCAATAATGTTTGCAAAATTTTTCAAATAAAATAAAATTTATGAGATACTAAAAATTACTCATATTAATAGGTAAGTTTGTATTGCCACATATTTTATTAATGAGCTTTTGTAAAAGCACATTTTTTTTGAATTGAAACAACATCCAAAAGAATTTAAAGATTATTGCCCTTTTAAATATAAAATTAGATTTAAATCTTCACCTGAAACTCGTGCAAAAATTCAAAGATATGTTAACTAAGCAACCTGTTTAAAGCTGTTTGAATAGAGTTAAGCTGTTTAAAAAGCATTCACTAAGCTTACAAATAATGTCGATAATTCCATATGGCAAGTGAAAGTGCTAAAAATGTAATTTATAATTGCTTGTACACATGTAAATTCAAATTTGGCAAACGAGTTCTTTGCTGGATTAAATTAATAAAAATTTCGAAATAAAAACCAGACGAAGACGCTAGGATTTGAAATTGTACAGTAGAGCAACGTACTTTTCATACAGATGAGCTTTGATTTATATAAAAGAAATGCGATCACACAGCTCATGTGATAATTTTTTTTTTTATTATTTCGAATCAAAGTAAATTTGTATCTTTTGGTATTGCTTTGACCAGGCACTGCCAAGGGCCCCTACAGCTGACTGCAGATTGCAGGCGAGATATCACAAGAAAAAGCTAACTTCATCAGTGGGCATGAGCTTGCAAATTAAAATATTTTTTTTTTGCTATATTAAACCAGATATACAAGGTGGCGCAAAAGTAATCTTCCTATCAGAAAATGCTATAAATTTTGCGATTGGCCCCTAAAATCAATTCTGTTTTGACATTTGTGTAGTAAACACATGCAAAATACACGTTAATAAACAATGTTACGCTACACTGCTCCAGAACGCGGAATATTGCTGACTTGAAGAGGAAGATGTTTTTCATCAAAAATAATCATGAGTGATGAGGCCCATTTCCATCTTAGCGGGTACGTGAATAAGCAAAATTCTCGCTTCTGGGGCACTGAAAATCCGCGTGTAACCCACGAAGAGCCATTACACCCGCTCAAAGTCACTGTATGGTGTGCTGTTTTCGCTGGAGGAGTCATCGGACCTTCGGTCGCGGACCAAACGGTTACTGTGAATGGTGAGCGCTACAGAGCAATGATCAACGAGTTCTTTTTGCCGCAAATTGATGAATTGGGATTGGAAAACATGTGGTTCCAACAAGACGGTGCAACAGCACACACTGCACGTGCCACAACCGGTATGCTGAAGGATGCATTTCCCGGGCGCAATCTCCCGTTTTGGCGATTTGCACTGGTCAGCAAGATCGCCTGATTTGACCGCTTCAGACTTCTTTTTGTGGGGCTTTTTGAAGTCGCGGGTCTATGTCAACAAGCCTCAGACTCTTGCAGCTCTTAAAGACAATATCCGTCAAGAATGTGAGGACCTATGGCTGCCAAAGTGATGGAAAATGCCATAAAAAGGGCTCAAATGACAATCAACTGTAGCGGCGGCCATTTACACGGCATCATATTCTCGACTTGATGTAAAAAAAATTAAAAGATCAAATAAAAATAATCCACAAGAAGAATCAAAGTTCTTCATTTTTTTTTTTAATTACAGCCAAAAAACATCGGGAGATTACTTTTGCGCCACCCTGTACATACATATATTTCGATTTTTGAAAGCTGTTGTGGCATAGAGGTAAGACTGTTGAGCTTACATTGCAGAGAATGTTCAAGCCTGGGCTGGGTCAACCTCTTGTTAATTTTTATTTTATTTTTTACTTTTTTCGAAAAACTTTTTTTAGACTTTAAATCAACCTAAAAGGATTTGCGACACATAGAGGAACGTTTTTAAACAGCTAGTTGATTAATATCCAATGGAAGTTTAAAAGATTTAGGTCAGCTACTCACAAATTAATTAAGTGTCATTAAAAGAAGGGCTTTTGGGTCACTCAAAGAGATAGAAACGTTCGGAAAGGAAATGAACATATCCCAAAAAATTAAGGATAACGGAAAAGGGGGCGTGACACCTCCCATATAAATGTTATATTTCAAAGTAAATATCCATGAAAGAATTCATGCTGGAAAAATAAAATTACAATCGCTCACTTTCGCAATACACATAACTTCTATATGAAAATATTTCATTGTTGGAATTTAAAACTTGTTTGCTTTTATTAAAGTTATTTAAAATTTTTTTTACTAAAGATTTTGAACAGTTTTAAGCTTAGGGTAATGACACCACTAAAAAAACTGCACTTTCATTTTCATAGAAATCTTATATGTATGTATATATTACAAATTACTTGAATATAAACTTCAAAGCATTTTCCAACTTAACGATTGCTATGTGATAACAACAATCCTTAAATTCCATCTGTAATACCAGCACAAAAGGCTTTAAGTGCCATCGTTCAAATGTGTCGCATTAACTTGAATTGGAAATCACTCATACATATGTCCTTGTGACCAACAAAACATACGGGAAGGTATATAAATGTATAAGTATGTATGTATATACCCTGCGATCAAGCCTTCACATTTCATACTTATTTTCATATTAACCACTTCAATTTCCAAAACGGCGTTGTCCTACGAAATATCAATTGTATTATTTGAGTTATTAAAAAGTCGGCAAAACATTTTAACATTATTTTAAAGCCACGTAGAAGTTTTCTAATGGAAATGAAATTTTCTAAAAAATGTTACACGAAAAGTTTTGGGACGTTTGGGAATGGTTCAACTCTAGTCCCAAAAGATTTGGCAGAGTAATCTGACAGCACAAATCTCATACCACACCTGCATAAAAGAAATAAAAGTTGCTCATAAAGCAAAAACCTTGACTGGAAATTTTTGGCAACCCTACTGAAAGGATCCAAGTAGCAACCACATTGGTATGGGTAGAGAACAAAATAAAATGTCAGAAGAATAACGAGGGTCATCGAGTGCGTTTGAGGCAGTGCTTTGTAATATTACTGAATAAGTACTCGCATATAGAAACTTTGTACACTAACTTTGTGGTTTATACAGTATTCATACGAGTTGTGAGATACTCAATTAACAGCTGTCTGATTTGAATGTTTAATCCAGTAGAAATTGGAAAGGATTATGCAAAGTAAAGGTGCACTGAATACTTGTGCTAATCGGATGCACAGAGGCAGTTGATAGTTGACAGTACGATTGTTAAACAATTTTTCAAAAACGACCTTATATCGTATCTCACTTTGTATCGCAATCAAAATCGATGGTTTCAAGACACTTTGAAGTAGCAGTCAACCATAATCACTTATCTACAAACAGACTCAAGTCTAACCTTTCCTAAATTGAACCGCTTAAGAATGAGATGGACACTTGAAAGCATTGTTCGGGTTTTGAGCTAGAACGAGTACTGCCCTCAACTGCCTTAGCTATCGGTTAGTTCCGAGTTAGGCGAGTTTTCTGCAGGGACAGTACTCATGGGTTTGCACATACACCCACATGCAATAGATAAATGTATGCACATTACTCAGAGTCTGCAGGCATTTCGAAATTGTACTCAGTAGTTTAAACGCAGAAATTGTAATAAACATATCGAGCAGTGTTATCGTTTGCAAGACTTTCAGAATAAGTCTGCATAAGTACAGCTGTTTTTGGGTGTTTTGAGTATAAACACTTCCGAAGCATGACGAACTATACAACGGTAGCTCAGAGACCAAATGAGCCACCATACAATTTTATAAGCGCATTTTAGTTTCATGAGAGTGGTCGACTAGAAAATAAAATTGGGAAAAATCAGTTACTTTCTTTAGTGGCTTAAGATTAGTATCTTTTAATACTAAAATTGAATGAGCTGAAAAATTGCGTACTAAACAAAAATTTTAAAGTTTTTGGTAAGAAATTTAAGAATTCGAGTTGTGTTGAGTTTTCCACAAAGTGCCAAGCTTTGATTTTTTATTACATTTTTAAATGCACTTTCACATGAAATTATTGAAATTATTAAAAGAAAGTAGTACTTGCTAAAAAATTGTATGGTGTCTCATTTCGAATGTGAGCCACTGTACATACTACATTGGATATGCTAATTAATTGTCTTACGCTTATTTGCTTGTAATGCTGTAAGAATCAAGTAATTGCCAACTAGTTGGTTTGACAATAATTAGTTTAGCAAATTTGTCATTGCTCTCTTTGGGTTCATACAGACATTTGTGTGTGTATTACCGATATATGTATAGGCATTTGGGAGTTATTCACTGTTCATTGACCAAGCTATGTCTTATCTAAAGCTGTTACAATAATTATCATGTCATATATGAAGCACTTATAAATACGTTTGTTTGTGCATACACTGCGGAAAATGAGCTCAGTCGAATGATAGCCATTTTCCACTGTCTGTTCCACAAGTACTAAACAAATTTCCAAGAATTTTCAGAACTTTTTCGTCGAGTTTGTTGAGTGAAAGAAAGAAAATGTTGTAAATAAAAATTCTAGAAATTCAGGGAAATTTTTGAGCGGGTTCTGACTTACGATGGGCCACAAAACGTTGAACTCAAAAATTTTAAATTTAAAAATTAGAAATTCTGTCAAAAAGTGTAAATATTGTGATGGCCAATTTTTAAAGTTTAATTAACTTTCGTGAACTTTGAATTTCTTTTCATGTGGATTCTGTAACAGAATTCACTTTGTTTTAAATGAAATTTATTAAAAACACAGATTCGAACACAGTACCCTTGGCATTACTTAGTCAACGTACATATTATCGAACCACAAGGCTATCATTGGACCTCTTACTATCCGCTACTACCTAAGCAATCCACATGGATGTGCATATATCCTACCCTTTTCTAAGTTTTTTTTTTTTTTAAATCATCGCTCATTTGTGGTTCTTAAGCTTAATTGTGTGTTTAACCAACGTTTTACCATTTTGAAATAAAAAAAAAACGCAACAAAAACAAAAGCAAGCAAATAAATGTCACTGCAAACCAAACACGTTGAACGTGCAGACAGTTGAGTACAGAAACGAATGAACAAGCAAAAGAAATGAACATGAATGAAGAATAGAAAAAAAAAATGATGTTGAGGAAATCTTGTCGCCTTTGGCTGTTGCATGTTTTAATGTTTAAGCAAACCGAAGAAGTGAGCAAAAGCAAAGAAAAAAGTGTTTATAAAATGCAAGCTTTCAAAGTTAATACTACAAAAATATGATAGAACGGTAGTGTAGTGTTGTTGTCATTTGACGTGCTTTAAATTGCAACTAGTTAACATCAGGTAAATAGCATTTTTCTCATAAATCGCGCAAGCACATCCAGATTTTTAAATTATGAGAATTAATGTTCCATGCCACTAATCTGATGTTGGAATTTATATCAATTTGGAAGTTAATTGATCTAGACGCACACTGATCTAAGGAGAAAATGACCTATATTGAACTAGGCTCTAAAAAACTGCAAGCAAAAAAAATGTTTGAAAGTACATAAATACTTGTAATTGGCGCACTTTAATACGTTCGTAAAAAAAAAATAGTTCAAAAATATGAGTTTGAATATGTCTAAAAATAATTGGTTTCAGAAACAATTCCCATCTACATACAATATAACAAGACTCTCGAAAATTCGTATCTGTACATTTAATATTTCTTTGAAAAAAATTATTGAAGGTGGCGCAGGGAAAGTTGTACAGTTCATCTAAACCAAAGTATATTAGCCAAAGTAGAAGTGAACTTTATATTTCTCCATTTTCTGTAGAAATTTTTAAGTCAAATGAGAAAAAAACTGTTATGCCGTTCTGTTTGAAAATTTGTTATTTTTATCAATTAGTTATTTTTACTAAAGAAATAATAAATTATGGTAATTGTTTACGACTGCCCCCGAGTGCTCAAACACGCCCAAAATATCGAGAGAGGTAAGAACCATGGGGTTCCCAGAAATAAAAGTCCGAAAACAATCATTTTTATCATTTTAAGTAGTTTCCTGATTGCCAAAACGGGTTTCTGTTTTATCTTTTGATACTCCCAACAATATTTTTGGACTTTTTAGATGGTTTTCAAATAGGCGAAATCCTTGAAACTAGAAATTATTGTTTGGTTAAGCGTCTTTAACTATATGAATCATTTTTTGACTTTTTCAAATGCGGTCTAATTATACCCAGCGTACTAGTACTAGTACAAGGGTATTATAACTTTGTTGGGATAACGGTTGGTTGTACAGGTATCAAGGAATCGAGATAGATATAGACTTCCATACATCAATATCATCAGGATCGAAAAAAAATTTGATTGAGCCATGTCCGTCCGTCTGTCCGTCCGTCCGTCCGTCCGTCCGTCCGTCCGTCCGTCCGTCTGTCCGTTAACACGATAACTTGAGCAAATAATGAGATATCTTCACCAAATTCGGCATGCGTACTTATTTGGGTTCAGAATAGATTGGTATTGAAAATGGGTAAAATCGGACCATAACCACGCCCCTTTTTCGATATGGAAAATTTCGAAAAACGTATAAAACGGGTTAATTCAATATCAGAAGCAGCTACAATGACAAAATTTGCAATATGTATTGATTTAGATGTTCTAAGGCCGATTTTATCAAATTTTTTGAAAAGGGGCGTGGCACCGCCCACATATATTTGAAGAAATTTTCAAATTTTGACTCTTAATAACTTCAGAACAGTTTATGCTAGTATAATGAAAATTTGTAGAGGGCATACTATTGCTGTGTTAAATTCAGATATAGAAAATAAACGAAATCGCTTGGCTACCACGCCTACTTTTTCATAAAAGTTATATTGAAACCAGGTGGAAATATTGAAAAGTCCATATCTAATTAACTGATACCGCTATAATAATATAATTTGGTACATACATCAATTTTCATATTCTTTACATTATTTTTGCAAAATTTTGGAAAGAGGGCGTGGCACCGCCCACTTATGAGTCAAGCAATTTTCAAATTCGACTGCTAATAACTTCAGAACGGTGTGAGATAGGTTTACGAAACTAGGTACCAGGCATGTTATGTTTATGTAGAGTACTACCACAGAAAATAAGAAAAATCGGTGAACGACCACGCCCCTTTTTGGACTAAAGTTCTCTAAACGAGAGTTAGGAAACCGGAATATGCAATATCTGTTTAACTGATAAAGATATTATGCTAAATTTTAGTAACTCATTCACTTGATTATGTTATTAGTGTTGTTTAAAGGTTTTTTGGTAATATTTTGGAAAATGGGCGTGGCAACGCCCACAAGTGAATAAACAAAATATCAACATTTCACTAATAACAAGCCACTGTGAAAGTATCATAAAGATCTGCAATGAAAACTGATCTATAAATAGGGACAAACAACATAATAAAATCCGTGGGCGTGCCACCACCCACTTTTATGTAAATATTGATTAACGGACACATATGTATCCGTAGATCAAAAATTTCACAAAATACGTTAAAAGTTATGGGCATGGCACGCCTTCTTTTCCAAAGTTATATATACACATGGTATAACCCTTGTAAAGATCGAAATCGGATGAAAACTACCCCCCTTTTTCTGAAAACTAACGCTGGGTATTTAATGTTCGGTTCACCCGAACTTAGACTTCCTTACTTGTTTTTTACTAAAAAACTTTGTACGGAAACCAAATACTGTGCTTGGACCACAAAGGGTTAAAACGTTTGTTTATATTCCTTTGAAGTAAAAAATCCCTACAAAAAAACAAAATATTTCAATGGTCAATTCTACCATGTTTTATTTGACTTGATCTAACCCACTTTTGGAATTTTTATTTGTCCGGTTGTCTGTTTGAACTCAAGGATTTCGGAACTAAGAAATGAACTTTGATTAAACATTCACCGTTGGTCAGCCTGTAACTTAAAAAAATATACACATATTTAAACTGAGGTACCTAGAAGAAAATATCCATTTAAATAGATACATATGTATGTATGAAGCAAAGTGCACTACTTAGTTTCTCAAAAAAATTTCAATGTGTGTCTTTGTAAAACTTGAATTTTTTGCCAATTTAACCCAAATTGAAAATCTAGAAATGTTGTGTTTGAATACCGCGACGACGTGTCCCCTTTCGAATTAGAAATATATGAACGAATTAGCTGTATATCTTCTCATTTATTTACTCAATTAATGAAATTTACTTCAATACAAACTCATAAAGTTTTGTTAAAATCGCAATTTCATTCATATACAGATTATTCTATAGAAAAGTTTGCATCGTCACCGTAGTGCAGATAGTAAAAAAGGTAATTAAACCAATACATTTATAAAAGCGACAACTTCTATAGTCTCGTAAAAATGTCATAACAACAAAAATTAACCTTAACACATTTTTATGCCTTCTATACAGTTTTAAAATTACTTCCATTTCATTTGTTTTAATCAAAAAACTATTAACACAAACTTTTGCATTGAAATTAACTAACCCAGGCTATTTCCCAATTCAACTTTTCCAATCAAATCTTAACCATTAGACATATTCCAGTACCAGAGATATTTTCGCTTCGGTGCTTAACTCAAAATGAAAAGTGATTACAATCGCACTCGCACTTGTACATTCCCTTTCCCCCGTAAAACTTGTCACCCAACAAATTCGGTGGTATTTGCACTGACAGAAGCTTCCCTAATATAAAATAGATAAGTACATCACGGCTCCCTTGATAATGCTAATCTGCTACGAAATTCTTATTTAAATCCCAAAACGAACCTAAATTACCGCACGATTTTAATGCTCACTTAATCTTAATTTGAGCAATGGCCCATTTCAGGTTTCGGTACAATGTGTGCGCATTTGAATTTGTTTTTGTTATTTGTATGCCATTTTATACGCTGTAACAAAAAATAGTTTCCAAGTTTTCTACCTTTAATGGAGTTAGTCGTTTTTGAATTTTCGCACTAAAGCTTTTGTGACACGATGTACTGTGGGCCAAGCGACTTGGCGCGATTATCAAAAGAGAGTGACAGAAATCGGCGAAACTGCATTTATTTTAACCAGCACTGGCAGAGTTTTAAATTAATGTTTAAATGAAATCACTATTTTGAGATAAATTTGAAATTTTTTTTCTCAATAAGAGTACGCTACAGAATCTGTCATCTTTTTGTTTTTAATTTTTATATCGATTTCGCAATTAGTGATAAAAAAACGTCATCTTTTAATAAGCTATTTTTATTTCAAATCCGAGTTTTCAAGTATGAATATCAAATTTTAAGACTCGCTTAATTTTTTGGCTCGAATCGCAATTTTATTTCTGAAGATTTGATATTGAATTCGAGGTCATCGAAACCAAGCCTCCCAGATATCAGCGTTTCTAGAATCAATTTCTTTTAATCCACCATTTTGCTCTCTCTAATGCCGTAATCGAAATCGAAAAATCTCTTTTTATTTCTGATTTAATATTATTATTTCTTATTAATAAAAGGTGCTAAAACTAATTTGATATTAGCTTGTGGGAAAATAGTTCTTATGTTTCATCCACAATTTTAAGTTTTGAAAATTTTCCATCGTGAATTCGGGAAATTTTCTTTTTGGTCGAAATCAATTATACCCTCCAAAATATTGATTTTTTAATTTTTTTATTAAAACAAAATTATTCAAATTAAATTCCTATTATTGAAAATTGCATACTATGGAGAAAATCATTTTTTAGAAATTTTTTGGAAATTTTTCACATCGAAATTATTGATGTTGATAAAATAATTAATTTTGGTTTTCTGACGAATTGAAATCATTATTATATAGCCAGATCCCAACTTTTCGAATGAAATTTTAATTCGTAATTTTTGTAATGCTTCAGCGCTAAATAAAAATTATCAGGTTTAAGACGAATCGGGTTTTTATATATGTAGAACTTTGAGTTTTAAAATTTAAAAACCGTAGACATCCACTTTTGTCAAAATTAATTTTTTTTTATTAGTGTGGATTTTTAAAATATATTTTTGGTATTTTAGCATCGAATCCTCAATAGTCGACAGTGAAATCAGTTGTTGGGGAAAATAATTTTCTCTAAAACACTTTTTGGTTTTCTTCATTGATCATCATGCACACTCAATTGGTCCACAGTGCAATGGTATAAGCTAAACTCGTGCAGAGGAAGTACAAAAAAACCCATTGTGGTTTGCACAATACTTTACTTTGCTACTTGTAATTTAGTTGTCATAATTGTAGCGTCCATTTATGAAATTACAAAACTTAAAACAAAAAGTAAAGTTTTTTGTTAGGAAAAGTTTACAGCAGCAGAAAGCATGAATCCCTTTTTCTTTCGTTCGAAAATGTTTGTTTCCCCGTTTCCTATTTCACTTTTAGTTTTTGCTCTCAGCATACCTTTTTTTCTGCAAATTTGTTTCGAATTACTTTATTACCCTTTTTTGTACACACACACACACTTACTAATGTAGTACGTTTATTTGCCATTTTTCACTCACTCACCAATTTATTAATTACTTTTGCAATTAAGACGTTTTGCTACTCCAATGACCTTTATTTAATTGTACCGAAGTAATTTGTCCTTTCCTTTAACAAATTTATTCAGTTTTTACTTTACTTTTTTTTAAATTATTAACGAATAACAGTTAGAAACACTGGGTAGTATAGAACGGTTCCGCTGGTTGACTGGGCGACTAGTTGCAAGTTACTGGCTGCGCGTGCGAAACGTTTGTGATATTGCCGCCCGAATTGGCTGGTGCTTTTATATGCCCGATTGGTGACCTGCGCTTCTATGTGTGTGTATATGTATGTGTTTCAAGTCAACGACGTTTCTGTATCGGCTAGGGTGGGTGTCGGTAGGCTCAAGCTGCTGGGATTTTTGTTCCATTCTCATTATGACATTGCAGCGCTCCAATAAGTTGCTTCGCAGTCGTTCTTGTTATCGTGCAGTCGACGTTATCTTATGGTTGCTGCCAAATGAAATGGTTGGTTGTTGGTTGGAAATTGGCAATGCGGTATTTTACTTAAAACATCCCACTGGCTCAGTCGTTCCTCTTTGTTTATATTTACATTTGTTCTAATATCTCTGGCGTATAAACATCCAAATGCATGTTTGTGTGTATGAGCGCTTGTTGTTTGTTTGTTTGTTTGTTTGTTGCTTCTATGTTTTTTTGTCATCTCTAACTGATTTAAGAGCAACCTAACAGTCGCTTGAGTGTGAGTGAAAATATATATGCCATTGTTTAAAGACTTTTTGTATTCGGAATTTCAGTTAGACAGGTTTTGCTTTAATTTACTTAGCTTATTTTTAATTGCTTTGTCTAAATATATTTACATTATTCTGTATCCACTTGAATTTGGTTTAATTTGGTTTGAATATCATCGCTTCACATTGGCAGTTATAGAGTTCAAAAAAAATGTATATAGATTTGGGAAGAAGCAGATGAACTGTTATTATTTCTGAAGTTTATTTGTACAGTTCACAACAACCACATAAAAATAAATTTTCGTCAGTTTTTCTAAACTCAAATTATTTTCAAAGTTTTTGCCAAAAACATATTTTTAAATTTCCATGTTTTTGTCAGTTTTCTTGCAAAATTTTAAATATTTATGACTTCTAAATCGCTTAGAGATCGCATTACAAACTATAATCAGAAAATAAAACTTCGGTACAGACAATTTATTAATTCTGATTAGAATTATTTTCTTACAATACAATAAACTTTTTTAGATAATAAAAATAAAGGAGTATAAACTATTATTGTAAAATAAGAACGAAACTAAACAGTGAGAATGGCGGAACGCTGAAATCGGTTTGTTATAAAAACAACTTTGACATGGGATGATTCACCAATAGTGTGCTTATGGATTTTCATCCTTCGCATAGACGATCAACACACTCGACATTCCAAGAAAAATCGATTAATTATTTAGATCCATAGATAACAGCAGATAATTTTTATTTAATAAGTGGTGATTTTTTAGTTTGAAATTTATATTTTTGAAACTAAAACGTTTTCAAACTTAGTCGATCAATTGCATAAGGCCCAAATGGAAGTATTCAGTCATATTCTTCCTATTAGTCATTTGAAGAGTAATTTTTATTTCCGTTCCATACCATCTTCTTGGACCTTAAAAGTTAGGCAAAAGGCGACAGTGTTTAAAACAAGATGGAGAGATAAAAATTTAGCTTAGCGGGACCATCCTACTACTATTGTCCTCTATTACTTAAAATAATTTATGATAGATTTTTTGGAGTATTCGGATTTTACTTATTTATTTTTTTTTTGCTTCCATTCTTTCTTCTAATTCTATGAATATACATAGTTGGGTTGTTACTCATACGCCATGACATCCCTAAGAAATCCTGGGATTGTAAAATCATATCCCAAAAAGACCGGGATTAGTGAAAACTAAAAAAAAATAACTTGGAAACCCTAGTTACTACCCAATAAACATACATATTGGCTTGAGTCACATTGTTTTTTCCAACATCAAAAGAAAGGTGTCTTAGTTGTAACGCAAAAAAGTTCTTCTCAATTTGAGAAAAATTCAGTTCTCAACTTGCACTCAAATGTGGTTTTCTAATTGCACTAAAATATAAATTTCATTCTGGTTTCCTACCTACTATAAATTTCTAAAAGGTCATAAAGGTTGAAGATAAGAAAATGTTCTCAAAGAATGCATTTGTCAATGTTTCTTGGGAAGAGATAGAAAATAATTACAAAAAGACAATTATGGATGCCTTTAAAACTTTTCAAAAATTCCCAAAATAAAAAATAATATGGCTGATCTCCGGAGGAAGCCCTATTCACAATTTATTCGAGCAACTAATGCAGTATTTGATAGCTTCAATCGATTGGGGATAAACTCACCAGTATCGAACATAACTTAGTTTAGGTGGAGCAAACCTTTAAAAGATTACTTAAGTACTTTAAAAGCTAACAAAGCACATGGACATATATTCACAACTACTTTTATGTTGTACAATGTACATAGATATGTATATAACACTGACAATGCTTAACACGGCAACTTTTGCTGACCTTGCTGAAATCCATCTTTCAAACAATCCCATGTTAACAATTAAATCCAACCCGGTGTTGTGCGCTTGTAGGTGGAAAGATGGTACTGCAATATTGCAACCATAATCTAGTTCAATGCTAAAGTTGAGCGCAATACAGACAGTTATGCTGCAGCAGAAGTTGTGGGATTCGCTTATTACGAATTGTATGAAACAACAATAAAATGCACACTGAGATACAGCAGGGATGCGTCTTTTAATGCCACTATGCTCTCATATAAACTCTCTCTCGCCGGTTCTCGTGCATTTATGAATTTCAGTTGCATAGTACGTGATAATATTTTGTAAACAAATCATATGCTATGCACGTGTGTTCTGTTTTCATATCGTTTCAGCGTCCGCGCTGATGTTGTGCTGCTGCTACTACCTACTACCTGGATCTCAAGCTTCCTGTGCTGCAACTGCGGCGCCTGAAATGATGCTTTTGATTGCAGATGGCCATTTTCTGTAGTTCACGAATTCGCATTTCAGACCAATGTTTCGTTCCACTATTTGGGCTAAATTGAAAATGCGCTGTTTGTATTGTATTGAAATATAAGTCATTTCACAGACAGATATTAACAAAGTGGATATATGTATATGTATATGTATGTATGTATGTATGTATATGGTAAGAGCCATAAAAGCGTTTCGAGTTCAATTTATTACACTATTCTTGTAGCACCATGTGCGTTTCTATGTACATACATACATATGTAGTTGCGAGTGTTATAACACATACATATATAAGATTGCTAAGATATCTAAGAAAGCAAGCTAATAGATCGAATTGTTCGAGGTTCTTGGATTTCATGTGCGAATTCTAAGAAAATTGTCGAAACTACTTTTTCCTTAGAGAGGTTGGTACTTGCCTAGAATGTTTCCAAAAACTCTTCCTTGCGAAAACTAGCCACCATACTTTAAAAATATATTTCTTTTCTGTAAGAAATTTGAAAGAAAAAAAATTAGGCCCTGAGAATCTTCATCTTTTAAAATCCCTTAACTGCCTAGCCGATTTTGATTTTTGGATGCCAAGTCATTACTATTACTGAGGTCAGTCAAAAACATAAATGCAGGTCAAAGTAGACTTAACCTGTTTTCTTCATTTCAAGCTGAGACCTCCTCCAAAGTCAGGTGCCTAAACTAAATGGCCGCCTAACATAGTGTCAGTCTTTTTTCGTTCGGTCAAGTGACGTCAATTGGAAACACCATGGGAACGCAAATCGTAGTCGACGAGGTCATGCCATTGGAGTGGTGATCTTCCCCAACTTCCAGCGGCCCTTGGATTTTAACTAGCCTATGTCGATGTCTGATAAAAGCTAGAAAAGGTCATCATTAAACTTTATCGGTTGCAAAAAGGTCTACGCACTATAGGTGGTTGTAGCTATAGAGGTGGTGGTGGAAAAAGAGTTGCCGCGCCGGAGTAGGAATAATGAAAAGAAATCTCAATTACCAATAGAATTTGAAAAACAAGTAAAAGAGGAAATGTAAGAAACAGGATGAGAGAGAGAATCAGGTTGAGGGTATAGTAAGTACTAAATAGAAAAAAAGGAGGATAGAAAGAATTGGAGTGAAGACAGAGAACATTTTGTTTGTATACCGGCAAGTCCCTTTTCGTGCGTAGTAACATTTGTTAGGCTTCTCAATATTTAATAATAAAAACCTATTCACGCCTCTCAATCATTTTTCAACATATTCATAAATAGAAGGCAAGCAAAGGAAATAAGCAAAATAAATAAACTTTAGCCGCAATGAAAAGTACTGACAGCGTAATACACACACAAATATACATACATGTATGTATGTGCGATATATGCATATATTCAGTAATAGTTTCCTAGTTCATATCGATATGCGTACATATATATGTATGTTTGTTGTTGTAGGTCTGTTCCATTGTAAACATTATCTCCCCATTTCTCAATATCAAGCCATTTCAAACACAGTCGTTGCACCTGATTGCTTTTTTTCTGTGGGTGTGTACATTTCTCTGTTTATATTTTTTTTAATTTTTTTTTTTTTGCAATCTTGCAGATGACACTTGTTTAAAGGCTATTTCGTTTTCATATACATACATCTCTTTATGCAAGCAATAACAAATTAGGCACCATGGGCAGCCTGACACATTTTTACATTAGTATATTTGGACAAGGAATATGTATGTACGTTTATGTGCTGTGTTATTTGTAGAGGACATGTGTGGTAATTTCCGTAGAGTTGACATTATTATTGATTAATGCGCCACACCATCGACAACAGTGCAACTATTTCATGGCCATTGTCTGGGTGTGAAGTATTTCGGTTTCAGGATTAAATGTGGTTTTCTTATTCTTTTGCAAGCTTCTTTTAGTAGGTTATAAGCCGAGTCATATCCCGTCTGCCGTAGGAAGCTCTGTGCTGTGCGAATATTTTTTTTTTTTTTTTTTTTTGTGGTGAGAGATTTTTAGAAGCCTCCTAACGGGGTCGTCCATCCATTAAGTTTTTGCCAGCGTGTTCCACCAAAATCAGTGGTAAATTAATTTCCTGTAAAGCACATAATATTTTTGTAAGCGTGCTCCTGCTGCTTTTGCTTTTATTCATAGTCATATACGTGAATATCTATGTGGCAGCAGCTTTTAATTGTTGCACGACATGCTGCGAGCAACAATGGATTTTTCTTGTATAAATCAATCTAGGGATGTGGCGGATGTTTGCGTACGTATGAGCGGAAATTGAGAACCTTTTGAAAATCCCTATTTGTACAAATTTGAGTAAATCCTACCAAATTGTATTCGCGCTGTGATTGTGGTTTTCTAATATTTTAGCAGGGTTGCCACCTATCTGAAGTTTTAATACCAAATTTGTATAATTATTATAAACGGTTTGCTAGCTATTGATCAGGACTCTTACTCTCTCCTAAAGAATGCAAACATTTTTTTTTTTGCTAGCAAGAAAACATAAAAGTCTTAAACAACGCCGTGCTTCTCTTTTTCCTACAAATTGGCGGGACCTACCTCCGACTCCAAACTGCACCTACAAAGCAGATAAGTTTTTGCTGAGACGGCCTCCCTAGCAGAAATACACTCCCGCCACACCATTGTAGACCGTTTTCAAAAAAATCTAAAAATTAATTGTGGCCAGAATTTTGATCATGGAAGTTCAGCGATGACAGGAAAAGCCACTGGCCTTCATAAAAATCAGCAAAATAAAATTTATTTTTGGTCCCTAATTTGACAAATGTTTCTGAGACGAGGCGCTCTTGGACAAAATACTGAAATAGGAAGTTTTTGAAAAATATTTCGATCAACATTCACACCTGGCGATGTTTGAAATTCCACATTTGCGACATCACTAATATTTGCACAATGTACACAAATACAAACGCATTCACAGCAATGTTGCAAGGGAAATACAACAATAACAAACGCAAAAACCTTACCTTGCCACAGTTTTAATTGTTGTATGCAGTGACTGACAAAAAAAAATATACCAAAAAAAGAAGAGAAAGCATCTTGACAACTTTATTAGACTTGGCAGAAGAAGAAATTGCAATTGTGCTTAGCAGAAATTTAGGAAATGCGAAGTGGCTTAGAAATTTTCCTTGGATTTCAATGAAAGTTTGCATGAAGCGTTTACGCCCTTCTGTTTTACTTTTTTTTTTTTTTTGTGTTTCAATTTTTATTTTTTATCTTTACTCAGGTATTCTTGAGTCATGTTGTTACTTTTCTCTTGGCAGTTGGGCGTTACCTATGCAGCGCTATCGTGTTGTTGTACGAGTATGTATGTATGTGCGCCATGCCATTCATTCGTTACCTTTGTTCGTCCCTTTGTTTGTATATATGTACATACATATGTACACGAATAAACAGTTTTTTTGCGCTTTCTATTCTAAATTAGAAATTCTACTGCTGTTATTTCAGTTGCTGCCGCCGCATGTCTTTTATCATTTCATTACATTTCATTTTATATTTGTACTTTTTCTTGGTTTGTTTTTTATGCCTCCCGCACGCACGCCCTCCACTGGTTAATGCAGTTGAATGCTGCATGCCTCTGCTGCTTCTTCATTTACTCGCTCAATGAGTTGACGCTTCTGTTACTATGCGTCTCACTCATCAGGCGCATTTTTCACGTGCAACACGTACACACAACAACAAGTGTATGATATGAGATTTTGGCAAATTTGGACAGGATTCTCTTTGTTTTCATTGCAGTCATTCTTCAAAGGATTAAATCAGCTGACGCCACAGATGCGCATTTAGAATTTTAGACTGCAAAGTTTTTCGTGTTTTTGGTATTGTGAAAATGGTAATGGCCACTCGATTTTCCACTTATGCCAACTTGCATTTCACGACGTTATTTGCAATGTCGCAGCAACTATGTACATATATGTTTGTTTATGGGTATGGGAACGCATTTAGCCTGTAGCGAACTCATTAACCGATTTGTTGATTCGAAACTAGATCAAAAGTGCCAAATCTCAACTAGTTCCATAATAACTATATTATCACTAGTAAAAACCAGTCAGTTGAGCAACCATCGTTTTGACTTTTTTAAATTTTTTAAATCACTTCTTTAAGTTCTTTAGACTACTATATCGACAGCCACACTGCAAAACCCTGTATGTTCAAAACCAAAAAGTTTTCAGGAGAGGGAAAAAACTGTAATAATTATAACGTATGTATATGGGCGACGGTTATTTCATTTCACCACTGGAAAGAAACGGGAAGTTGTAACCCGATTTTGACTGAATTTTAATGTGCGAAATATCACGATCTATGGAAAAGGCTCAGAACCTTATTTTTGGAAAAATAGTGACTTACGGGGTTTTGCAGTGTGGCTGTCGATATGTTCTTTTCTAAATGGGTAAGGTTTGAATTTTTCGAAAAGTGCTAGGTAAATTTTCATGAAGAATTTTGTTTTGTTTCAAAACCAACTGTATACTGTAGAATACTTTACTATCCCAAACTAGACTGCGGATGAACTAGTGGTAATTCCAAATGCGCTAGAGATAATTCCAACGTGGTATGGCGAAGTGTGTTCAAGTATTTGTAGGAGAGTATGTAACTTATTACTACTTCTTCTTTGTATCATCTGATGACAAATGCATTAAATTTACTATACTGCGCTTCAAACTGTCCACACATTTTCCTGCATGCGCATAACAAGTTGGAAAATACATGAATCCCTTCCTAGCTTCAAATAAGTGCTTCTGAGCAGTGCCGTGGCTTTCGCTCCGATTCCCTCTTTGATGTTGTTTTAGTTGTTGTGGCAGTACTTGCCAGATTTCATTTATTTCACGCTCTTTTAGTAGATTGTACGAGTAAGGCCGAGTTTGGTCCTCGATATATCTTCTCCAGCTTGAAGTTAAAAAGGGCGCACAAAAGGGAATACCATTTCTTAAGTATGACTTGGATTCGAATGGCGTGGGAAGGTTCTTCCTTACAGTTAAATATTCATATATTGATATATGATAAAGTTAAATTTCTATTTAGCAAGCCGGCTTTTTCTAAATTTGTTCACGGTCCAAGCACTGCTTACAAAAATTCAGATTGAGTTTCACCAATATTCTATCTTGATTAACAGGCAATAAATTTTCAGCTGTGATAGGACGTTATGCTAATAATATGAACTCGAGTGTCCGTCAATATGTTGTTGTGACTTTGCATTTCTCTGGTTGCTCATTACCTCGAATCATTCCCCCATTGCGTAACACTCCAGCATTCAACATAAAAGTTCTCCTGTTAAAGTTTTCCCACTGTGTCCTTCAAACTCTGCTGTGTGTAGTAATTACACGTCATATATTGGTTTCACGGTGGCATTGCTGAGATGAGTAGCAAGTTTCTTAGTTTCTCTTTTGCTCAAATTGCAACTGCATGTTGGTTGGTAGTCAACAAACGAAAACCTCGTAATTTATCAGATTTAACGAAATTAGAAAATCTTAGAAGACATTAAGCATGGTTTTAGGAAAACGAGGATTGTAAGCAGAAATATGATTTTTGTTTTTGTTGTTGGTTTATGCAGATTGCAAAGCTATGCTCAACAAATTATTAATTTTCAAAGGATACATATACAATTTTCGACATTAATTATTCTATTTTGCTTCAGATTGAAATTCATCACTTTTCCCTACGAACGATTTTATGGGGCTGATAAATGTTGGCTGACAAGGATACACATTTTTTTAGAAGTTTTGTTATGAATCTGTGTTTCATTTATTTTATTTTATTTTTTATTTTATTTTATTTTATTTTATTTTATTTTATTTTATTTTATTTTATTTTATTTTATTTTTATTTTATTTGATTTTATTTTACTTTTTATTTTATTATATTTTATTTTATTTTATTTTATGTCATTTAATTTTTTTTATTTATTTTATTTTATTTTTTTTATTTTATTTAATTTAATTTTATTTTATTTTATTTTATTTTATGTCATTTTATTTTTTTTTATTTTTATATACATATATATATAGTCAACACTAAGTTTCAAAATCGAAATGATGCCTCAATAACCTGCTATGATGTGATGCATTACTTTGGCAACCAAAATCATAAATGCGCCCAAGGCGTGTTCTATCTAAAATTTAAAATGGTGATGTGAAATGTCTTCTTCACACAGTGCTTATTTAAATCATTTTTTTTATTAGAACATGAAATCGAATAGGAAAAAATAATTGCGTATACAAGCCTGCGGGTGGAATTTTGTAAAATGTAATTTTGATTATTCACAATTGAAATCGAATATTTGAATTTGACCCTAAGTTTTTTGCATTTAGAATGCCAATTGCAATCGGAACTATCATCAATATTATTTTATTATTGTCTTTACATATGTGCATATTTAAATGTGTGTATGTGCATGAATATATCCATAAGTCAAGGCAGACAGAATAATAATTGATATACATGCATGTGTATGTAGATGACACACATACACATGCGAATATCTCAATTACTGGGTCGCTGAGGCCAATCAGCCGGCGAACTGGGCCGCATATAAATTCGGTTGTCTACTTAAAAATAAAATGCAAGCATTAGAATGTTATACACACAAACATATGTAAAGCATATATCCACTTACAATGAAAGAGATATTTACGATGGAGTACCAGGGAGCGAAGTTTAAAGTTATTTCCGAAAATTCAATTCAAAATCGCAAAAGTAAACTTCGTGTATATTTTCATTTCCCCTCTACATCGACTTTAATACGCTGGATTTTATAGTTTAGAGGATGAAACATTATTGCTTGCATACTGAGATTGCATGTTGTAGAGAAATCTGAAATTAAATTTTAGTCCTTCCGTTTTATTTGAAAACTCAACTATTGCTAGGATCTATTTGTGTTGAAAAGCAAAGCCTAGGTCGGAAAATTAATTGAAAATCTTAATCAGTTTGAAATATATATTCGATTGAATTAATCAAACTATAATTAAGTTCGCAATCGATTTCTGTGGATTAAATAGAAATAGATGGCGCTCCAGAAAAATAACTTATCGAAACATGAAATGTCGAACAATAGCCCATAAATTTGTGTGGTTTTCAGAAGGGACATATAAAAGATATAAAATTGATATTCTTTGCCAACAAATTATTATTTTTTTTTTTTAATTTCTATTTTTAAATTGGTCATCCATAACCAATGTCTAACCCCAATGAAAATGACACTATCCTTCCATCACTTCCTTCCTTTAGAAGACACACTTTAGACATTTATAACAAATACAACCATCCTTATTTTTGATTCCAGTGCCTCGTAAAACTAAACCATAACCTTTCCTGTCCCTGACTTAAATAAACGAAGGCCAGTAAGGGCAAAAACTTACATTATGGCATCAGCCGAGTAGCAAAAAATCAGCAGGCAATTGGCAATGAATTTAGGCGTCTTCAGTGCAGCTTCAGCTTTCCGCCTTACCCTTAACTTTTAACAGTTTTTACTGTGTTTAGATACACGTGTGTGTATATATGTAGTATGGTGTTTACAGTTATAACAGTCATCAAACATTTACCGCATTCATATCAACAACAATTTCTTTGTCTGTTTTGGTTTTTTTTTTTTTGCACTAAATAATGGAGATTTCTCTTTGTTGGTGTTATGCGACATTTTCGTCATATTAACACAAAATCTGCTGATAAGACAACTGCAATAGCAACAAAAATACTTACATACATACAAATATAAGAAGAAGATACTATAGATAGACCCAAAGATGATGATTTGACGTTATTCAAATACAATTAAGTCTGTCTAGCTCCCCAATGTACATATGTACATACATACATAGTTCTTATCTACTTGGGACACAAAAATAAATTACGAAGTGTTCAGTGCATAGAAACACGCTTAAGATAAAAATGTGTAAATATTAAAAGGACGCGTTTCTTATTTTATCTCCATTAAGAGACATAACAACTTCGTCTATGTGGGTCAGTGTCGATATAATGATTTTCAAAGTGATTCCTGAGACTGATAGGGGAACATATTTATTATGCTTAATGGGATGTGGGTGTACTAGCTACCATTGGGGTAGTTGGTTGCGTCTCATTTGTGCAATTGAGTTACAAAATAATCTAATGCAGAATAGACTACTATTTACAAACTTGATTAAACATACGCGCAGCCATGCTGACTTCTTATTTTTCGTTCAATTTAAGGCAAAGCAGACTCGAAGTGTTAAAATAAAATCAATTGCGCGACAGTGATCCTAGTACCTTAAATTACTCATATATCCGCCAAAGGACGGCTACTCAACAATTGTTACACGTGACCTTCAATTTCATGCAATTAATTTTCACTGAATGTGAAAAAAAAATATCGGTTTCACAGAGTACTCAGATTATCGGGTAGATTGTCGTTGTTTTTGTTATGTTGTTGTTTATCAGCCCTAGTTCTTACTTATTATGAAAGTAGAACTTTAATATTTTTCTCGGTTCCCACAAATCCTAAACAGTCATCATCATTCAATAGTACCTATTTAACTTTATCTTTGAATTATTATTTTTATATTCTCATTAGAGGCCTTCCCTTACTGAACACTTTCTGCGCCGAACTATCTTTTTAGTTTTATCTGTGTAAACATTTCAAATAAATTCCAATTTCTCCAATGAGGAGGCCCAATCTTCTTTCGACTCTGCTTATAAATCTGATCCACTAATCAGGTATGACGAATGGCTGTGTTCGTTGATTAAGAACTTCTCTTCTCAATTGCCAAATCAATCTTGTTGGCAAGAGCGATTCTGTATTTAAATATTTAAATGATCTAATATTATTTTCAGTATTTAAACAGGTTCTCAAATAAACGATGGCCCAGTTTGAAGTTTGTAACTCTCAGCAAATGCCAAGCAGTCATTCAACACTATATTTTTTCGTTTCTTTAAAAAAGCCAGAGAACGCAGAACTTTCGCATATGTAAAGGTCAATGAGAGTTGTACCAATGTCGCTTGGATCTGTTTAATTTTATAATTAGTATTGCCAAAACCCAAATTTTTCGTTTTAAACATTTTTTTTTATTCAAATAAATGTGTATTCAAAGTGACCGAAACCAGTGGATATCATACGGTTTCGCCTATTATAGAGATGAGTGACGTAATAAAATTCAATAAGATATATCAGAACTTGTTCAAGTTATCGAGTTGATTGACTGGCGGTAATAGGTTTGTCAACTTATTTATTTATTAAATATTTCAAGGATATATACAGCGAAATTGAAGTATCCAATCCATCGCTTATATCAGAAGTACTCTCTTCTCTTAATATATAAAAGATGTTACTAATTCGGTTAGAATATTGACGGCCGAACGTGTATGTGCATTCGCATGTTATTGAAAATTTCAAATCTCCCAAAAAAAAAACTTAACGCTTTGATAACAACGCCCAAGACTACGAAACCAAAAAAACCGTATTCAATTCAAGAAAATAGTTTTTGGTGTCCCACTTCAGAAAGTTTGACTAAAATAATATGGAGTTCTGAATACGAATCCGCCAGCAGTATGGAATTGCGAGTCGTTGTTATTACTTAGGCTCAAAATGTACATATGTAAGTTAATATCTCTCGATTCAGCATACCCTTTCTTATTCGGATAAAATTAAATAACTCGATTAGCTATGCTCTGAAAGTGATCCCATTTCAAATATATGTACATATGTATGAAAATGAAGGTTTAATTAAATTCAAAGCCATATTTTACATATTTATACAGATACATATATGTACAACAAACTTGACAGTGATTACAACTCTCCCATGCTAATCACGCTGACTTAATCTTATCGATTCGTTGTCATCCAATGTGGGTGTTTAGACAGAATAAACGTGATGCTGGTGCACAAACAAAGCACAAACTTACAAGCCTACAAAACTACAATTAGAAGTACATACTTGTTTAAGTAGATAAACATTTAAATTTCTGAGTTCTTAGTATAATTTATGTATATTATATACATGTAGACACATTGTGTATGTATTCGTACACCCATTTGTACAAATTAAAAAGGTAAAAGTACTTAAATCTCAGCCAAAGCGGACAAATGACAGGAAATGCAAATAAAATGTTTAATTTTACATAAAACTGTTTTGAGCAAGACGCTATCATTGTTGTTGTTGTTGTTGTGGTTGTTCATGCTGCGCGCCTAGTGCGTTTGCCCCACTCATTGTTCTGCTGCGCCGAATTTACTGAAATGATTGCAATGGCGCTTTTGCGTCAGCAATTAAAATGCAATTAGTAATCGTCAATTACGTTTGTCTCTCGTTATCTCCGCTCTTTTACGTAGGTTATATTGTTATTGTAGTTTATGTATTACTCAGGTGCATATACGTTGTATGTTTTTATTGAGTCTTAATTTGTGGTTACTTTCTTCGGATCACCGTTTTTATTTATATTTTATGATGCATGGCGTTGGAGAAGGCAACAATGTGGAGAAGGTCGAAGATGACGAATTGTAGGGAACAGTAAACCACCAATTAGTGGAAAGTTATTTCATCACAGGAGAAATTAGACTCTTCACGTATTACGGTTTATCCGTGGTAAAAATTCCGAAACATTTCGTTTTTGGTTTGGTCTTAGGATCAGATATTTTATAAATTTAAATCCACTAGTATCTCGAAAACACTATTAGCTATTCAGGGTTTTTTACAGGGTTGCCACCTTTTTGCAATTTATTTTTTTATTATATGGGATATGGCAATATGGGCATCAACAGGAGTTAATGTATTTTGGGTCTTATTTCAACAAAAATATTTTTAGGGTTGCCACATAAGATTGCCACCTAATTATATTATTTTATATCCAAGCTTGCCCAGTTAAGAATTTAAATCTATGTAATATTACAAAAAAAAGTCCTCGTACTTATAAGGCAACCTCCTAAAATGGGTGACAAATTCAACGTAACCAAAAGTGACCTTCCGGCCTTAGCTTTTAGCTACCGAGGCTTTGAGCTTGGGAAACAGCAATAGAGCCCAAAGTTCATGCTGTTTCCGACGTAATAGAGGTACTTTCCTTTTCTCTACTGCTTAAGTGACAGCAGGTAAGATAACCCTTTGAGTCGAGCAGTCTTCGTATTTGGCACTTTGTGCTAGGCGTAATGTGTAGTAGAACTGCTAGACCTCGAAACAACTTTTCCGTGAAATATCCGAAGTTTCTTAGCAATACATTAGGGCAGGGCAAGTCTCTCCCGGAGCTCTCTCTCGATCCCATTACAGGTTGTTTGGCTTAACTAGGAACCGACGGTTGAAAAAACCATACATATGTAACCATACGGATGAGTACTTTTTCGCTAGTGAATCACCTGTAATAGGCTTACAATTTTCTGTTGCAGGTAGTTGGCTCTTCGAACTCTTTATCTCAGCCCGGAGCAGCGATTTTACAGCGCACTACTGAACTGCTTGGATGCAGTGTGACAGGAGTTAAACCATGGTTCCTGAACTGACTAGCTAACCAGGGGACCAACTAGCTAACCAGGAGTAGGGAAAGAAGTAAGAATAAGAAAAGGAAAATGAAGAAAAAGGATAACCGGAATGGGATGTGAAGAAGCAGGAAGAAAGTACAATGATTCGTGTCTTTGCTTGAAGTTCAACATTGACCTTTAGGTAACGGTCGTACCAACAACTAGTCCGCAAAAGAAGCCGACAAGATATCGAATGACGATCAAAGTTTTAAAAAAGTGTAAATTTTGAACTTTTATGCAAATACCTATTGGCTAAAGCATGCACCGTAAATGGTCATGATAAACTCAATCAAATGAAAAAATGTAAATGCAATTATTTATACATATTACGCAAACAAAATGACACCGAGACAAGCTACTGAAATATCAGTCGGGTAAAAATAAAGGTTTTACGGAAAAATATTGCTGCCATGCCAATGCAAAATGGTATGAAAATGATCGCACATAAATATTTTTTTAGAAAAACCAACAACACCAACGTCACGTCACAATTGGCTTTACAATGTAGTACATACTCGTACATACATATGTATATTTGTTGTTGGCTTTTCTCGTGCACAGTAAATTAATAAAATACGCGATGAATCTGAGAAAATCGCCGGAAAAAATGCGCCACTTAAGCGAAATAATTCCAAACAAAACAAAGCAAAATCAGCAAGCAAAGACAAATGTAAACGCTGGCGCCACCAGGTGAATGAGTTACCGAACTAAAGCAATGATGTTGCCAACTAAATACATATGGTGTGTGTGCGTATGTGTGTGTGTGCGTTTGTAGCATACAACTTCCAGCTTCCAACTTGTCACTCGCCACAATGGAACGCCAGGTAGTTAAAGGTGAATGCAAAAGTGGTTGATGCAGGAAACTAAAAGCGGCATTCAACTTCACTTTCGTTTTCGTTCGAGCGTCAAGCGAGTTGCCAAGAGAGTGTAAGTGGAAATTGTATGCACAAGCAGATTTTGTTGCATGGCTACTAGAGACGCAGCGAATTCGAATTCAAGCGAAAGACTCGGGTGCTACAAAAAAAATCATTTGCAAATTTTTTAATTTTTTAGGAAGGAGTCTTTGACCCTTAAGTCGGATAATTAAGTCTTCTGATGTTATACATATCTCCCAGTAAGACTACTTCGCTTGAAATATCTACATTTGCAGTACCACGTTTCATCATAAACGAATTCAGCAAGCCATCTGCAAATTATGAACTTGATACCCAAATCCCTGACGTTGTACAAAACATTCCCACGACCGTGATAAAGTGGAAATGATGGACTGCTTGCCTAGTTTAGGTCAAAACCACAAGATAGGAAATCTAACCAATCCAAACATGTTTGATCGGATAATCCATATATTGGCGAATGAATATTTAAGCCGAACCCGGACCTTCGGTCAAAATCTAGCATATAATAAACACACTTTGTGGTACCAAGACATAGAAGCCAAAAAGGCTATGACGATCCACAATACTGGATATAAATACATTTTGATAACAGCTACCCGGCAGTGAAAAACTCAACTAGTTAGAAAAAGCACTAGTTTGTAACTAGAATTTTCAAACTCATCTCAGACTAGTCAACAAAATATCAGTTGTGAAACATATAAAATTTCAAAATTTTTGGAAAATGCTGAAGAGCCCAGAGTTGGAAAGATCCCAGTGGAACTTATTTATAAATTTGTGATCTCTCCACCATGCCCACTGGTGTTAAAATTATTTTCACCTAACCATTACCACTTGAGTTGAGCTATAATGGGTTTAAGTCTATGAACTACATAGTTTGAGTAGCAGTTGCTTTTAAAGAGGAAAGCATTTTACAACTTGTTGATTTGACTGCTGGTTAACGTTGGGAAATATGAAAATACAAAAATATATGAACGTGTATATAAATCTAAAACAATACCATTAGTTACTATTGTTACCACACTGTCATTGCCACTGTCAATGCCATTGTAAACCTACCGATACCGATCAGCTGTCAGCCAGTTCATTTATGCATGATCACACGTACATATCTAAGATTTGTATGTGCCACACTGTATGACAGCATCATCATCACTACCATTTTCATCATCATCATCATCATTATCATCAAAAGCAACATTTGCAACAACAACGATATTTTTAGCTTTAAACAGACAAAAGCTTACAGCCAAACATTGTCTCGCCAAAGATATAAATACCCTTAGTAACGGCGACTCACAGCCGTCTCCGTCTCCTTATCTTCGCTCCCATTCACCATTCACAATTTTTCGCAGCCACTTCCACTATCGTCTTCAGTTTCAAGTCAGAGTTTTTCGACCTGGCGCTGCTGCACAGCTGATCGTATTCGTTGCTTATCTTTGACGCTTCTCATTTTTCTTCTTTCCTCCCCTTTTTTATGCTGTGTTTACATGAGTATGTACATTGTTTATTGTTATTTATTTGTCCAACTTGGGTTTCCGTTAGTGTTCGTGCAACTTGCCATATGAGAAAAGCTGTGATGCAACTGCAGCCGTTGAATAACAACAGCTCATCTAAGGAAATGGTTAAATCATAGCGCCAACTATGGGAAAACTCTGTTGAATATGCAAATACTTGCCTGGAGTTCAAGGGTGTAAAAATTTGTATTTTTTTTTTTTGAAGATCCCTGAAAAAGTATTGTAATATTTTCAAATTTTTTAACATTTTGTTAAAGAGAGATGTAGTAATGCTAAGAGAAATTCCTGGCTTCAACAAATTAAAAGTGGAAAAAGTTCCATTAGCTTTATAATTACAGACGTGGTATGATGGAAGTGTGCTCAAACTCCCAGATTCAAGTCCTGTGCTTATTTTAACAGTAGTCGGCAGCGCTCTGAACGTATTTCGGTCTTAAAAAAACTTCTCAGAAAAAATTCAGTTTCGAAATAAAATTTCTTACCAACTTTACAACTTCGAACTTACAAGCTAGAGCGATCAAACAAAACGTTGCTGAAAGCTCAGTTCTGGTTTTGAGACAATTTCTTCCTAATTGACCCATAGTGGGGCACTTGCTTTTCTTGGGGTTCCCGAAACCGGTTTTATTTAATGCTAGCGGGTTGGAAGTCCTTTCCAACACTGTGTGGAACTTAGACCTTTGGTACCTCCTGATTTTACATACATAAGAGTGGATGGATGCTTCTAGTAAATAAATCGCAAGGTATTCTTGGCCTATGTATAACAATTATGAGCTGATACTCAAGATAGTCTTACTATATATACTACAGTTAATTTTTCACTTTTATTTTATTTTTTTTTATTTTACTTTTTTATTTTATTTTATTTTTTTTTTATTTGATTTGATTTGATTTGATTCAATTCGATTTTAATTTATTTTATTTTATTTTATTTTATTATATTTTATTCTATTTTATTTGATTTGATTTTATTTTATTGTATTTTATTTTTTTTTGTTTTATTTTACTTTATTTTGTTTTATTTTAATTTGTTTAATTTTTTATTTAATTTTTTTTTTGCATTTTATTTTATTTTAGTTTATTTCATTTTATTTCTCAGATTTAAAAACTTAAGCAGCATCCCACATATTCATTCAACCGTTTTACGGTAATATAGAAATTTACAAGAAATAAATGACCACTAAATGCTCATGTAATTATGTAGGTTTTACGTTTTAATTATTTGCAATTAATCAATTGACCGTCATAAATCATCCCCTACATATTCGTATACACTGAAAAACAATAGCCACAATTGACTCTTGTCATGAACCGTGACTTGCAATAGCAACTTTTTCTTGATGTACAGAAACGATTTTTATCATTTTAAATAGGCAAAATCGAATGATAACCACTCCCCAGCTTCAATGCTGAAACCTTTAAGTACTGACTGGGTCATACTTTGAAACATGCTTGAAAAACGCGCTGGGCACCATCTACATTTATGAGCAAGGGATGTAAGCATTCCGGATTTCGATGATTCGGGGATTTTTATCATCTGCTCTTAAAATTCTGAAATCATTTAATTAGTTTAGAGATTTAAGTGTTCGCTATTCTTCAAATGATTACATTGAAAAACGAGTAAAGAAAGGTTTTAAAAATATAGAGCTTGAAAATATGTTTGCTTCTCAGCGATTTTCACAAATTTGGACCTTAATAAAATTATTTTAACAAAGCGTATATAGCGTATAACAAGTAAGGAAGGGGCTGTCTTCGGCTGTGCCGAAGGCTTTATACCTTTCATGAATACAATTACTTACTTACAAACTCTCCAAAACTGTGAATTTAAAAATACATAGCCAAACCACATTTATCGGAGCAATCGGTAATATGGGAGCTATATGTTATGTAAGTCCGATCTGTATGATTTTCACTACACACATCACATATATAATAAGTACCAAACGTGCAAAATTTTACGTTTCTAGCTTTCTATTTGCAACATTTATAGCCCAAAACCCATTTATCGAAACTATAGATTATATGGGAGCTATATGTTATGTTGATCCGATCTAGGTGATTTTCACTACACACATTATAAATACAATATGTACTAAATATGCGAAATTTCGCTCTAATAGCTTTTTAATTGCAAGAGTTATAGGCCAAAACCCGTTTATCGGAACAATCGATTGTATGGGAGCTATGCATTGTATTCGTCCGATCTTAGTAGTTCCGACAAATGATTAATAAAATACAAAATGACGGCTCCATACCAAATTTCATCGAGATATCTCTAAAATTGAGGAACTAGTTTGCGTTCAAACAGACAGACGGACAGACGGACATGGCTAAATCAACTCAGCTCGTCGCCCTTACCATTTCAGTATACTTAATGGTGGGTCTATCTCCTCTTCTTCTCACACTTACAAACATCGGACCAAAGTTATAATACCATTTCATGTTCATGAAAGGTATAAAAATTAGTCGAGTTGTAATACAAGAAGTGTTAATTTTTTCACCGAATTTTAAGAATTTTCTGTAACTTCCTATTGCACCCAAATTTAGACATCCTTACATTCTTATTTTATTACATTCTGGCCGTCATTTCTCACCGTGTAACTATTACAACTTTTATAGAAACATAAACAATATATACATATGTATTACTTATTTACAATTCACGTGCTTACAACGGAAGATTCAACACTTCTGCAATCAACAACTTAACATCATTGATCCAAGGCAACAAAAACACCAACAATTTAAATTAATCGTAAACTCCGGTGGTATTGCTATCAATAAAAGTAATGTGTAGGGCCATAATGCAACCAAGACCGTAACCAACAATTACAATAACAACGATGAAAGCAATAGCAAACAAAACAACGGTAATTACATGCACAACAAAGGTAATAACTTCAACAATATTATCATTGGCCAACCATAAATGCAAGTAGATAGTGTCCGAAAAACAACAAAGCCCCAAGATGCAATGCGCTTATAAATAAAACATCTGACCTCTTGCTGTCCACGATTGCTTAATACGCCTACATGATGAAACGAATGCCAACGGCAGGGATTACATGCCATAAAACCACATAGCGAAACAGGTATCTAACAACAACTTCCCGGTTTATGTTGCATTCAACAATCAAGCGGATGCTAGCAACTTGCGCTAGACAAAAAGAGAGTGAGAGTGAAATATGCATGTCGATGAAGTTGATTGTGTGTGGTAAGAGTAGAGAAGCTAAAATGAATGTTAGATAGCCGCTGCTAAGCAAGAGTAGCTTAGAAGACTATTAACTACAACAACAACAACAACAGCAACACCAGCAATAGCAATTAAACGCCTTGAAAGCTGCTTCTTTGTAAACGAAAACGAAAGTAATCGCATAACTACAAAGCTCAAGATACCGCACAGTGGGACCACATAGCTAGTTACTTTTAATAAATTTATTTATTTGTTCGCATAGCCAATAAGTCGATTTTCAGCTAACAAACACAGTGTAAAGAAGTTGTAGACGACAAAACAGATCCTTGGTTTAGACTCTAACACTCAGTTCTTTTCAAGAAGCATTTGCGTACATTTTTAGCAAATTGCGAAATGTTGAAGAAATTTTAAAAAATTGTTTAGTACGCAGTTTTGTTGCCCATTCAATTTAAGCACAATAATATACAAGTTAAAAGTACTTAAAAAATTTTCCTGAATTTTTAGAAATTTTTTGATCGAAAAGGTCAGGGTTTTATTTTATTCACTTCTGGGCATAATTTGAATTTCGTCCAATGTGTTGTATGGAAGAAAACAATCAATAAATAAATATAATTTGCGAATAAAACAATTTTTTAATTTTGGCTCTATTTCAACGCATATCAGTCAGTGTGTAACTCTCGAACCAAGCCGGCTGACCCACAGTGCACCATACGAACTATTAGCTTGCTTTGCCTCGCTCGCTCACCGCGATGCGTTTACTAGGTGCTTGACTGTTGCTCACACATTATTATCTTGGCACTCATACAATGGCGTGATGCTGGTGTTGAAATTGTTGTTATGTATTTGTTTTAATTCTGTTTTTTTTTTTTATTTTTTATCATTCATTCACATTTTTTTTGATTCACTTTTATTTTCATTTAATTTTCCCATTTCCAATATTATATGCAGTACATATGTACATTAGACTGGACTTATAATTTTAGAGAAATTAAAATACCCACAAAAAAGTTTTGAAGAGAAAAAATTCAATGCAGATTCATAAACAGAAGGGAAACTAAACGGAATGTATTAAACCCTTCACATTGTAATTTTTTGAGGTTAGAATCGAACGACGTGTTACTCAAAGATAGAAAAACTGCGCTTTCGTAGAGTATACTGTTAAAATACAATAATGAGAACCAATATATTACTAAATTCACAATAACAACTTTGGCCAGATTTTTTCAAGTATGAAAAGAAAAAAATTTCAAATTTACTTTCCGATTTTTTTTAACTCCAATCATAAATGACTTTGCGAAAAAGTAGCTTTATAGAAAATGTTTTAATAACATTTCCAGACCATTCAATGTAATTTAAGAGTCTGTCACCCCTATTGCGAGTGTCGATTTGCAGTAGAATAGAAATTTTTCGATTGAGTCGATCGTATTTTATTTTGGCATTGTGTAACTTGATCGATCAAAAACTGCACGTTTTTAATGTATTTAAAACTTTTTGCCAATTATTTACTTTTTATTAATTTTATTAGCACTTTTCAAATCAATCGACACGCGAACGACCGCAAAAATGCGGTAGAAAGATGATCGATTGAGCATTCACAGTCGCTCGTTGATCGATCGGGTCGACACTCGCAATTGCTCGATGATCGCTAACCGCTTAGTAGTCGATTATCTATTCGTGTTCGACACTCGCAATAGGGGTGTGTATTTGTCTTATTTCAATATTGAAATATCCATTTTTCAATTTAAAAAAAAAAATATTATTCACTTCAGTGGTTTTGAAGCTTTAACCAAACATAAAAGAAACCCTAGCACTAATAAATAACTAACCACTTTTTTTGACCAGTCTAATGTATCATTGAATTTGAATACCCACCGCATTCACTAATGTTTAATGGCTGAGCGGTGGCAGGTGGGCGCCAGCAACTGTTGGGTGATAGGTGACATGCAACAACAACAGCAACGGCAGCAACGTGGAAGGCCTTGCCGCACACGCGCATTACGACAACAATGCAACAGTCTGGCATTTGCTAAGAAATGTAAAGCTTTGAAAATGGAAAGGGGAAGCTACAGTAGCGACAAAGTTTTGGTGCAATGTCTGCAGCGTTTCTTGGAACTGAAGTTGAGACTAAATTCACGACAGGAGCTTAAAGCAGTTGCATTTGAATGGTGGTCGCGTGCGAATCGCAACTTTTTGGAATGAATTTTTAAGCGACTTTAGTTGTGGTGTCAAGTACGTTTAGCAAACAGCAACAGAGTAGCTACACGGCATTACATAATTGCCTGTCAGGAAAAACAAAAGTAAAACTTCAGTACTCCACCAATAACGCATGTCTTATTGCGGTCAGCGCTTGCGTTTTGGCGTACATATTTTGTGTTTCTTGTTTTTTTTTTTTTTTTGCAAAATTGAAAGTTCCGTCTAAGCCACACTCAACACTACATTCTACGCCAGCCCAGCAACATTCAATTATATATCCGAGTCGAACTGCTACTTTACTGGCGCATTGCTGCAGGTGATTAATGAACTAAGCAGCAAATTAGCATTGTGCGCGTTTCGTAAAATAAGCCAATAATTAAATGTGATCGTAAGTTGGAGCAGAAACGCCAAAAAAAAAACATTGCCAAAGAGTAAAACAAAAACGTAAAAATGCAAAAACAGTGCAATTCAAAATAAGAAAATGCCGAAAAATTCACAAAAATAAAAACAAAAAAAATTTCAAATTACAAACAATAACAACGAAAAGAAAAGTAAATATTTTACAAACTTTTGCGCATTTTTCTAAACGTACGATATTTTACCAAGCTTTTTGAGATCTGCCACATAACTGTTTCGTTTGTCTTAGAGCGTGAAAGTGGAAATTCCGTGCGCGCACAAAATACGCCAGCAACATCAAGACTCCATAGCATCAAGACCAGCAGCTGAATTTCATTGATAATAAAATCATTTAATACTTTATAAATAAAAAAACTGTTTTGACAACAAATCATGTTTCAATTGTGTTGATCGTAAAATCGTTAAATATAGCTTGGTGTGCTTTGTGTGGACGCTTGCAAGCTTGCTAATGGTTTTATAGATTGTGAAGGCAATCTAAGCTATTGTGCTGAAAATGTTGCTAATTTTAAAAACCTTACAACTACTCATACTTTTACTAGTAAAAAGCTGCGCATACAACACTCTGTGAATTATGTGAATAAAAATGCTTTTTAAGCTTTACTTTTTGTTATTGTGGCTAAGTGTATTCGTATTAAAAACAAGAACAGCATCACACAATTTGAAATATCATCAGTTCGGCGCAGGTAAAGAATCCACTTTGGAGTAGTTCAATGCTAATTAAAGATAGACCTACATATGAGTACAAACTACTTAATGTGTAACACAAAAAAAAGAGCCTAGTTTAAGGTGCAATCGAATTATGTGTACTCAAATGTAGATTATCGCTTAACTGGCGATGAGCCACTCGATAGTTTATCAAAAATGTGAAAAAAAACGTAAATTTTTATCGGATTTTTCATGTTTGTACAAATGAAAACAGTTTCTTGTGCAATTTTAATGTTTTGATTTCCACTTATCCATCCAATTACTAAGTGCAAAATAATATTTATGGGCATCATTAATAGGAAATTAGGTTGCATAACAGAAATATCTAATACAAATGCTTTGTTCTTCCCTCCTTTGATAGATTACCAGTTGAAAGGTAATACATGAATTTTTGAGCACCCTGTATAAGTTTGTGGAGAGGTTGCTCTTGTGAATGAGTCATTATCGATTTCCGATACTTTATAGTGTCGTTTAACTATCACTTTTGTAAAGGCTACAGGGCGTTTCACGAAGTGGATAGCTCAAGACTGCCCCTTTTGGAGAGTGGTTCGCAATTTTACCGCAGGATATCAACTGATTAACGTAAATATTTCTTTCATCGAAGGGGCGGTGCCGCTGCAAGTTATAAAAATCTTATAGGCCCATAACTACAATCGTTGCTTAGTACGTGTTTTAATCAAAATCTTTACTTAACTTAAAAAGACCTTTAAATTGTTGGTCTCATAGTCATACTAAACAAAGATTTTAGTTAAAATACAATGTGTAAAAAAAAATATCAATTCAAAAACAAATTAAGTTGGTTGGTGGTATGAAGACATTTTTTATATTTTGCAAGGTCAACCTGTGTCAACTGTTTTATTCACAAAAAAAGGCCCCGCTGTGGCAATAAGCAAAAAAAGCCAAATTCAAGTTTGTAGTAAGCAATGTCACAAACACAACCCCAGACACCTACCGTGATGTTAAAATGTTAAAATGCCATTTTCGTCACTTTAATATAAAAACTCCGTAGCGGTTGTTTTGAGATTTTTATTCGGCACAACCTTTCTAATTAGCTATATTATTTTCTTTAGCTTAGTAAATGCTTATTGGGATGTTGCGGTTTACAACTTTATGCAAGAATTTCTTATTTAATACTATGCAATGGCAAAATGGCATGATAGGAAGTCATCCCGTGACAGTTCTATGCCACTGTTCTAACGGCGCTAAAAGTTCCTCCAGTGACACATCATGCTCGTTATTGTGCTTCAGTTTTTGATTGATACGCTTTCAAACATAGAGACACAAATTCGAAGGGCAGTTGCTTTGGGCTCTATTTGCTTAAAAATGATGCCTTCATCAATCTGCAATATACATACATAATGTCTGTACCCGTCACCCTTTTAGTACGTGTATATAATAATTTAGTGCGATATACCTCGGTTGATTTGTGGTTTTCGCTAGCTCTGAACTACAACTTCCAAAATATATAAACTTTTCCTGAGGAACCTTTCTTGGCTCAGAGGGTTGTCGAAAATATTTTGAAAAGTGTTTCCCAATTATTTAGTATAAACTCCCCAAACTCTCCAAACTTATAGTTCATTAGTTTAGTTCACCCAAAAATACATTTTAGTGTTAGTGCTTCTTTCACCGGCATTGTCACAACATTTTTCATAATTTAACTCCCTTCTTACTTATGTATATCCTAGCTTGTGGCGCGCGCTCCAGTCGCAGCGAATCAATGACCGAGTTTTCAACCGTACAATCGCAACAAGATCCACACTCTGAGCGTACGCCACGCATTATTTCCGGTACCGTGACAAAAGATGGTCAATATCCATGGCAAGCATCACTGGAGCTATTACATCCTTCAATGGGTTTTTTAGGACACTGGTGCGGTGGGGTACTTATTCATCCATATTGGATACTTTCCGCAGCACATTGCATACATAAGTGAGTAAATTAAATAAACGAATATTTAAGACATGCTACTACTATTAACATATTATTATATTTACAGTGATCTCTTTAATCTTCCTATTCCACTGCTATGGACCGTTGTGCTGGGAGAGCACAATAGGCTCGAAGAGTCTGGTCATGAGCAACGTATACCGGTAGATAAAATAATTTTACATAAACGTTATCACAATTTTCGACACGATTTGGCACTCATGAAACTATCCATACCCGCTAATCTTGCCAAAAGTTCCAACATACGCGTTATATGTCTACCCTTTGTATACAAGGAACAATCACTTGGCGAAAAGGATTTGTCTGGTAGTGATGAGACGATTATTGCCGAAGGTGAAGCAGAAGATCCATTGGAGCCGGGTTTAAGCGATGTGCCAGATTTAAATGAAAATTTTCTACGAAGTGTACAGAAAGTACGACGTAATCGAAATGTAACATTGCCGAGTATGCGCGAAATGATGAATACGAAAATTCTTAGTCGCCTCAAACAGACGGAGCAACAGAGAAGAGTACGCGCACTACGTACAACGCGTAGACGTAATGATAAGCTGATGAGAGTGCAAACAAATTATCGTGAATATGAGGGACTTATAGATTCACGCAAATACTATTGGCAAAATAATGAAGAATTTGAGGAATACAAGGAATTGCCTTACAGCGACTGTGTGGCGACTGGTTGGGGTAAATCGAATGTAAGCAGTGACCTAACAAATTTGCTGCTAAAAACAGGCGTACCATTACATCACACCGAGAGGTGAGTAAAGCAAAAAAAAACAGATCTATTTTGAGCTAAATAAGCATAGACCAAACTTAATTTTAGATGCAGAGCAGCTTATGGCAGTTTTGTGAGGATACATCGCGGACACTTATGCGCTGGTAAACTTAACGGGAAGGGCGGTACTTGTGTGGTAAATTTTATTTTTAAATTTTTTGTTTGAATATCTGATTTTCGAATGCATCTAATTTTGCACAGGGTGATTCAGGTGGACCACTACAATGTAAACTAAATAAGGATGGTCCTTGGCTCTTAGCGGGTATAACATCATTTGGTTCAGGATGCGCAATGGAGGGCTTTCCTGATGTCTATGTACGCATTTCATATTATATGAAATGGATCCAGAATACTATAGCCATTGAATAAGTAGAGTTGTGTACTTATATAAACTCAAGCCTTGCATTTATGTAAATAGTAGACTTACATATGTAATCATATATTAGCATGTTTGTGCATTCATAGGCATAGAAGGGAACATTGCACTATATACCATTTTAAGTGGACACAAACATTTTGCTTGAAATGTTTCAAATCAATATCCATTCCAGAAAATTGTTGTTTGTATAAAGTGAGGTATTTTTCCAAATAAAATTTCTATGTACATATGTAGTATATACTGTTGGAAGTGACTGCGAATTTGAAATCAGTTTTGAAAATTAAAACTGGCAAATTCAATAGGTATGGTGTGTTTACCTAATCAACATACCATAATCTATATAATTTCAACATTTTCCTCTTATATATGTATCTAATTTTAAATTCATATAAAGCTGTTTTTCAAACCTGCCTTAAAAGTTTAAACATTTTTTAAAATTTTTCAATTTTTCCTTAAAATCAAAAATAATAACAATTGACTAAGAATTATTATATACTTGTCTTGAGCTCGTAAAACTTACAAAAATATGCAAATTTTTTAATAGTTTAAATCGAGAAACCGAGAATGTTGTTGTTTTTTGTAACCATAAAACATTTCCTGCAGTTTTGAGGAGTGTTACGAATGTCAGCAGTCCTTTGCCAAAATGTACGCATCTTTAACCCTTACAATCCCTTGGTCTCAGATTTTAGTCACCTCATAGGATAGGCATATCTACTGCGGTTATACTCGATGATCGACTCATTCCATCTTGACCAGCGATCGAATTTTACGAAAATAACTGTTCAGATAGAAAGAATAACTATACTTCAAATTTGAATACACCAGACCAATGCCTGTTAGCTAGAGAACATTTATCTTCAAATTTTATTGTGCGATAACTATTAAAATTTGATTTTTCATTGTAAAAGTCAAACATATTAAATTTTTTTAAAATAATTTTATAATGTGTTATGTCAAAAATCACACGGAGAATACAATTTTGTTTTGACAATAATATTTAACTTCTATGTATAATAAAATTCATTTTGAATAGTAATTTTCAAAGTCATTTTTAACCAATATTTTTGCCTTTTTTGAAAAATAAAAATAATTAAAAATCACACACAAATTTAATAAAACAAGCAAAAATATAATAAAAACAGCATTGCCACAAAGCCGGTTATATCGTACCAAGTTTTGAAGCGGTGATCTCCTTTGTACCCGAGCTTACCCTAAAGCTTATTTTAGTGTTCCGCATTGTATTCGACTTTCTACTTCAATGTAAGTAATAGTGCAAACTACCCATCTATGCGCATATGTTTGTAGCAAAGCAAAACAGGGATAATTAATAATATCTTTTTAGAAATAAGCTTAGATTTATTTACGCACTTAATATAATAAAATTCGTTATGCATAATTTTAATTAAAACTAATTAAGAAATGTTATTATGTTAGACTTAGTAATAATTGTACATAAATAAAAAAAATTTATTCAAATTGAGTTTTTCTTAATTTAATTCCTCGCAAAAGAGAAAATGTTGAACTTAGTTTGTAATATCACAGTTAGGTATCTTAAAAGATTTATATTAAATCCTCAACTATACCACAACTTTTTGCTGTAACGGCAATAGTTTGACAACGGCACCATGCTTCAATTGATCAGCTGATTTCAAATGTTTCGGCATATTTTTCATCTCGACTATCATAGGTTGTTTTAGTAGCGGTAAGAAACTTGTGTTAGCTATTAGTCCTGTTCCTGTATTCAGCGTATGTTCTAAGTTAGTATTGATGGTGTTCCACGATGAAGGCATCCAAAAACAGTATAACAGCGCCCTGGATACCAAATATAGGCCAATCGCCATTAATGTAATGACTATACCGAGCTGCAAGCATGGACGCACGCGGAAGAGTAGGACGAGCAACATTTTGACGCCTGGCGTTAGATCTTCGACACCCTAGGTAAGCGCCAAAAAAATGTATATTAATGTATGTTTTATTTTTTAGTTTACAAATACAAACCATTTCAATCCAAAATATTGGTAATGCCATATTTTTGAATTGCGAGACATCTTTATTGTATTTGACATCGCCTATGAGTAAATTGATTTGAAAACGAGAACGCACTCTCATCGGAATACCGAGTTGCTGAAAAACATTAAAATGATTACATGAGGATTTCTAATTATTAAACTTATAATAAAAACTCAGATCACTAGCATAGGTTACAGTACACTTCAGTGTAGTTAGTGGCAACCCGATTATATCCAGCATGAGGTAGTCAGAACTTCCCTATCAAAATCTGTTCAGCTGCATGTAAACAATTTAATACTATATGAGAGACTAGGAATAGTTTGCAGTTAGCAAACTTTAGAGAAGGATGTCAACATCCACCCATCAAAATTTCAAGGTCGCAACGAGATGCAGTTAGTGGACAGAGATAAAATTAAAACCAGTTAGCATTTATCTTAAAATACATGGTTCAATGCCCCCGTCGACTATACTCAACCATATCATGCATGGTATGACTCTTGTGAATGGCTCTCATTGTGAGTGCGAAGAGTTGGTAGTGGACCAATGAAAAACAAATATTCACACCATAGCCGCTATGACACAGCCCTACTGTTTTTTGAGTAAACGCATTAAAGCTTTGGCTGTTGTTATTGCATTGATTCCCAATATCCCCCACCCCTCCCATGAGTAACTGAGATTTACCTGCTGCAATAGGAGAGTTTAGCGTCAACATTCTCTTCTTACTCACCGGTTGAATGATGATCTCGGTACCATGTCTTTTCTTATCAGGTTTCAGTCCTTCAATATTTTCGAGTAAGCTTGCCTCACCATTGAAAAAGTGAGGAAACGAAACTGCCAACGGAATATCTAAAAGAGAAAAAAGGGCGTTAGTCCATAATTTGCTCTGTTAAGTTCAACTTACTGTAATAACATGGCGCAATATTTCCCAATCCTTTTTGCAAACAATGCTTCTTCTTGCAATAACAAGATGTCTCTGCATCCTCTAAATCGCTATCAAAAGCATTTGCTTTCAGTTTAAATTTGTATCCATTGAAACCATTTACTGCCTCTGGATGTGAATACTGAATTGGCAGACTACGACAAAACGCTTTGCGATATACCCGAAATGTTTCGCCTTTGTGAATATTGCGTGGAAACAGGGTGCCATCATATGTGCCACGTAACGTATTACAGGGTGTTTTACTGTTGCTATGAAAATAAAAGAAAATTATAGGTTAGTAAGAATATTTGCATAAGTTCGAACTTATTACTTCCAATCCTCATTGTAATCCCAATTTTTAAAACCAGTTTTGCCATTCCAGTTGTCAATGGAAAATTCACGATCCAACGCTGCAACTGCAACTTCATCATTTGTTTCCGCTGTTTTTTTCAGCTTGTCGGGTAAATTTATGGTGACCACATTATGACCTTCATCGAACATCTGCGAACAAGTGACATATGTCAAAATCACCTGGATAAGTCATGAAATAATTCGACAACTGAAGTAATATGTATGCTTACTCTCTCCATTAAACCAAAACGTTTGAAATTTATAATGCTCGGCACTATTTTGGATGCCAAATGCACTAGCGGATCATCGTAACCCCAAAGATAATCGTGTACGGTCAATTTTAGCATTGGTTTCGAATGGAATTTCTTGGTCAGCGCATTAATAGCCATGCTGGCAAACATCGTGTAACCGGATGTAACTGACATTACACCCAAATAGGGTATGTTTGGTGCAAAGATTTCATCAATCATCGGATCGCCTATGGAGCGTTCGCGTACAAAACGCACAGAACGTTTTGGTGTATATGTGATTGTGTTGTTGTCATTGAATAATACATCTCGATTCTCCAGTACTTCTTGATACACATACGGTCCGGTTTCGACTAATCTCAATTTAGTATCGTGTCCGCTAATGAATGCATCCACATTTGTGACATTGAACATATAAACGCTGATGTATACCTCCAGTGGCGGTTTCAACCATAAATTATAAAGCAGCGTACCAGTCTTCAATGTTAATTGCTGTGCAAATTTTTAAACAAATATAGAAATAGTATTAGTTATATTATACTTATGTGTTTATATGGAAGTTAATGTAGGTGGTTTCTTTGTTTATTAGTTTGTCCCCGAAGGTTGTTTTCATTTCATTCCATCTTAGAAAAGTTTAAAGGCTAGGAGGATTTGTTGAACATCACTCTTGATTAGGATAACGCCAGTGGGAGAAAAATGGTGGATGTCGAAAATGTTATATCTTTCGGACGACAGGAACCCTTAAAGGACTATTAATCACTCTAACCTAAAATTTCAAGCATACAATATTTTACAACAAATCCATCTCGCTTAGCATCCAAAATAAATAACACAATGTCAATGGCTTCTGTTGCCGTGATCATTATTGCACAGCACAAGATTGGACCACATACTTCATAGAGCCTAAGTATCTGAAGAACGAAGACTAAACTGCTGTATGTAAATAATTATATAATATAATTATGATATAATTATACTTACATTATCGACTAGCATCTTAAATGGATCAATTACGATCATCATCGTTGACATAATTATCAGCGCAATACCAACGCTAGATAATTTAAGTATTCCTGCAAGAAATCCAAGCAAACGATAATTTGGTTATATGTACCGTGTTTAATAATAAAAAATAATGATTAAAATAAAATTATACTGAAAGAAAAGGAGGAATAAATATTTCGGAAATAGCCAAATCTGTTTCAGAAAATTATAAATGAATTTCAGGAACTCGTAGGTATAGACATTGAGAAGCAATTATCTAAATGTGTTTTAGGTAGTCTAATTGTATCTATTTTGATATAATGATTGTGTTTCAGTAAATCTCAGTTTTATTTCAGAAAATCGCAAATGTGTGAAATTTGGAGAATGGAAGTGTGTTTACTAGCAAAGCATCTTAAACTGTGTGCTCGTTAGATGTCGCCGGAAAATTTTTGTATGAGTCTTAACAGGCGGGTCATGATGATTTTCCTCATTTTGACCAAAATAAATATCATTTCAAGATGCATAATGCGTTTGTAAAAACAAAACCCGAAATGCAAACAAAAACAAATAATTTGAAACTTACAAAATTTTGAAAAATATCACGAAAATATTGAAGTAAATAAAAATAATTAACAAAACAAAGAGATCGCTAATGTGAAGATAATTAAAAAATAATAACAATAAATACTCGACAATCAAAGTTAAACAAAGTCAGCAATCACAAAAACAAACAACGCACTGCAACAATAAACGCGAATAGTAAAGTGAGCAACAATTGATGATGTTGGTAGAAGGAAAGTCAGAGCGTTGAACCAAACAATCAAACGATTATTGTACCCGCACAATATTTTGATTGTTTGTATGTATGTATGTTGGTATTAGTATGAGCGAAGAGAGTGGTATGTAAATAGCGCACTGATCTCAGCAACACCGGTCGAGTATGCACGATAAGCAGCAACAATGGCATAGAGCTTTAACAACGACACTATTGACGCCAACAACAACAAATCAAACGCATTAAATAACAAACATTTTGTATGTCGTCGTCAAGCAGTGGGCAACAACTTGATTAGCAACAAAGTTTGTTTAGCAATTCCACTAAACGGTCGATTTATAAAATTTAAAAATGATAATGTTGAAAATATTGTCAATTAATAACTCTTAAAATAGTAAATTGCAATCCAAGATATTGTACCATCTGACCACTGACAAGATAGCGTGAAATCGATCAAGGAGCAATCGATGGTAGACTTAACTCCATCATCATGTCATAGCCAATATACGCACGCGCCTGGAGAGCTACAGTTTAGAGTCGTCGTTACGAAAATATATCCGAAAAAAAAAACAGAGATACAGATGTTAATATGATTACTATTAATCAGGGATAGAAAATAAAAGTTTTTTCTTTTTTCTCATAAAAGTCGCGATGTTAATATTATAACTATTAATACATTTTCTGAGACACCCATTCCGTAAAAACGTTTTCCAGTCAGCGATTTGAGCTTTATCCTTGAACTATCTAAAAGCTAACATCAACAGAACTCTCACGCTAGTTTAGTCCCCATTTTTGACGAAATCTCAAAACACGTGCTGTTTTCTAAATTTTTCTTTCATAGGAGATTTCTCCTGAAAACCCAAAAACTTAGGGAAATCTTTCCAATCGTCCATTTCTATAGATATGTATATACATATGTATATTCGGGTTTCCTATCAATATACGTATGTATATAATAATCCTTTCGAGGTTTATTTGTAATTAAAACGAGCAAGTTTAGAAAAAAAATACAAAGATATTAAGGGGTGTGGCACCTCCCATACAAACTTATTACTGAAAATTCGATATCAATACCATACTCGCAGAAAAAACTGATAATTCAGAAAAGAGGGCTTTATACTTCCCTTACCAACTTAACTTTTCAGGTTGAATGTCTTTTAACATACAAACTTGATGTCCAGGAATTCGACATCATCACCAAACTTACGGAAAAAATTTAATTTATCGGAAAAAGGGGTATAGCACAAACTTAACTCTTCAAGCTGAATGTATCTAAAATGGTTCATGGTAGAGATGTGAAACTTAGTATGGATATATACACTGAACTTTTGGTACCAAAACCCTGAAGAAAATTATGACACAGATGGAAGTTCTTTAATTTTAATCAAAAACTAATATATTCATACTTATATTTTTGTCTTGTCTATTCATAAATATTGACAATTTCTCAAGGACATAGAGTTGGGGGTTTAATCTAATTAATAATACTCAAAAGTTTTTCAAATGAAATAGATATTCTACACTACAACTCATCATTAGTATTTAAGAGTGTCATAGTTAGATTATAAAAGTATCGCTTTCAAAAGTTATATTTGTACATATATGTAGATACTGTTTTTGGATGACTTTAATTCTTTTTCAAAAGAACTTGCAAGTATAGAATTTCTAAAACTATCTATGGGTATATAACAGATTTGTTCGCTATATTTTTCTTTGATATTTGATGTTTGCTTTAAATTATTTATTTGGATATGTTAAAATGTATTGTATTTGCTCTTGTTGACTTTTTGTTGTGCAACTTTTTGAGCGTTACCTTTGCGTCTGCTAAAATATGCTCAAACAAAAGAGGAAATATGACTGTTCATTGACCACATTTGTTTGTGTTGTTGTTGTATGTTAGTCATAAACAAATTATTAGCTTCACCATTACATAGTTAAAGTTTTGTTTATTTATTCATTTATGTATTTATGAATGAACGAATATGGATAGGTCAATAAAAACGTAATGTTTACCCAACTCAAACATTAGATTACCAATTTGCATACCAACACTGGCTGACTGTACATCACAGTGTCATGTTCAAGGAAATTTTTATTGCAAGCCAATCAACTTACGAACGCATGAGACAAAAAACAAGTTTAAATAATTTAAATGCATCTAAGTTAACAAATACATACACACAAAATATATTTGACAATGTTTTGATTGAGGCTTAATAACGTATCCACAAAAAAGGTGTATTATACAAAGTTAATATCCATTGATTTTACACCTTTTTTTTGTCTAAACAAATAAATGTCAAAATTATGACACCATAACATATGTTCAATTAGTTATCGAAGGTTAATAATAGACTGCGTATCATGAGGTTTAAAATATATTATGTCTTTGTTAAGGCGCAATCTTTTGTTAATCTCATTTTTACAAAAGTGTCAAAGTTCGTTAGGCATTAGAAGTTTACCCAGCGATGTGTACTAAAAATAGTAGTTCCATAATCATCACAGCTTAAAAACTCGGGCACCCATCATCATACTTTATAGTTTCTTAATTGCCTCGACGATTTAGGCAGCGACATATAAAACTACGCCACTTATAATATTTAAGCGAAAATTTAGTTGAAAACACCAAGACCAAGTCTTCCTGCATCTTTTTTCGCCATCTCAGTCGTTGCCTTTCGTTTCATTATAACGTTGATGAGAAGTGTTCCCTCACGAGCGTGCTCGGAAGAATTTCTCTTTTATATCACAAACTGCGGACTTTCGCTTCTTCCTCCTTCGACGCTAAACATCATCATATATCTTATTTCTGTAAGTTATTTTTGTGTTTTTGCTCCTAATTTTCTGCTCTTATTTCGAACCAATATTAATAAATAAGGTATCGTTTTAAAGGTGTGGGTTACCTCTACATGCGAAATCATTTATTAATTACAGCAGTGCTTTAGTTTAAGCGTATTTGATAAAAATTAATTTGTTTAAATAAACTATTGTGAATTCACAAGATAATCAATTTGCTATCTACTTTATACCTCTCTTTTTCTCTTCCTAAATATTCCTCTCATTTTATCCTTTCTATCTCAGTGCTGATATGTAAGTAACTCCGGAAGGATATGAACTTAAACTACTTCTTGTATAGGAAACTATGTTTAAAAATTTTCTTTAATATACATATGTATAAGCCACATATGTACATACATATATGAACAGTAGGGTGTTTAACGATTAATACCAAAAAGTCAGAGGAATAAAAAATATAATAATCTATTGATTAGATTTCGTTGTTGCTACTAGTGAATATGTGAAATATAACCTGAAAAAGAGCATCAATAATATTTTGAAGCCACTATGGCTGCAAATGCTTCTTGGGCAGACCTTTCTCTATTGAAAGATACGACCACTTAGAAACTTCAGAGAAATACTTAAGTCATATTTTCTAATCCCAGTCTGAACTACATAGTATCCATTATTTCTATTCAGAATTATTGTATAAATGTGCTTATTACTTCATTCCTAGTATCTAGTACTTAGTTAAAAACAAGCACCAACATTTTTCTCTTTTCTTTTTTCTTAATGTTGAATTTCTTAAGCATCTTGGAATATTAAATTCAAACTTTCGCAGAATATTTGCTTTTTAGTTAGCTAAAAATTTAAGGGGTGCCTGGATCTATAAACCTGAAATGAAATTTTGACTACATAATATGGGTCGCCCTAATGTACAGTTGTGTTCAATAGAATAGTAGTGAAATTAATTGTATGTCGTTCTACGAAATAATAAGAAGCTGTGTTTCTAATAATTTTCATTTAAAATATATCGAATTTTGTAACAGAATCCACATAAAAAAAGGAAATATTGTTTTTGAGCAATTTCTAACTTGCGCATTATGACACTCAAATTAATCGGGCTCCAAAACTATTTACTAAAAAATTAACTAGAAACTCTGCTGAAGAATTTGGAAAAGTTATTTCTACAATGATTTCAAAGAATATTTTCACTAAAAGCAACAGAAGAATAAATTAACTTAAAAGTTTCATATCACACAAATGTTAACAATATAATATATTATATCGTTTGCAATAAATCAAAAATGTTTCACTGCTATGTGCTGTTGCTATGTCTAAGAACTCCTCCTTTCCTTAAGTGTATGCGAACTCATTTTGCTAAAATCTGACTTTTTGCAAATTAAACAATTTTGTGTGCCAAAATTTTGGGGCTAAAGCAATTAGGCTTGGGTTTGTTCATGCTTCTTTTTGCTTTAGTTTATGCCTCTGTTTGAACAAATTAAATATATTTATATACACTTACATTTGTATGTACATACTACTGCACTACCCTATACACTATAAGTATAAAGGCCATTGCAGTTTTACGATTCGGATGAGACTGAACTGCACTAAAATCCCAGCCAAAGACTGTTGACACTGAACTGTTTTTCGACAATGGCACGCTGCATTTGCAAAGGTCAAATATGCCCGCCTTAAATAAATATTTATGTACTTATTTATATCTCTTGAGAAATTAGCTTTTTATTGCTTGCTTGCGACGCCCAGTAAGAAATTTAAGCATTACGCATTGGGCTAATTTATAGGGCTGATGTACGACATTGTTCACTTAAAAGTTGAAATTAGAGGCCCCCGATAATGTTAATTTTTATATTTTTTATGAAAAAAAATCAAAGCTTTTCCAGTATCGGAAGTGTGTGAACGTGCGTGTCTTAATATGCTCAACCGAAATTTGCTTCGATTCAAGAAAATTTAAGCGTACCTCAAGTAAATTATACCCAATCAATCTTTTTTGAGTTTTATTTGTTTGATCAAAAATAATCATTATTTTTTGCAGATATGAATTACTTTCGCTAACTTCTGGACTGCTTTGCTAGGCTTCAAAAAGCCTTGCTACAATGGGATGGCTCTTCCGGAGAAGGCATCCGACACTATACCCTATACGAGTCCTGAACGTAGCACCTCCACAGACATACCTTACCGGTCACCCATAAGCTAAGCCAATAGCAAGTTAGGGAAACAATGTCGACCCTATTTTATGTAAACCATTCGTCTTCTCTCTTAATGCAATTTTTGCTACGCGATCACGCTGAACGCTGAGTTAATGGTTATATGTATAGCCGTATCATACAACACAATTGACCCCCCTCCCCAAACTTATGAAAAGCAATGTAATCACTTCGCAATAATCTACTTATTAACTTTAGACATCCAGTTCTTTCCTAACTGTAATGAGTAAACAAAAAAAAAAAACTTTTAAAAAACCGGTTCGTCCTTGAGTAGTTCTGCAGAATACTTTCAAGTAGTATCATCAGTACTAAGTACGTTTAAAACTTCCTGTCGTCTATCAGTTAACTAAATACGTTAAAAATTGACATAAACCGATTAAACTGCATAAATTGAGTCATTCCTTAACTTTTAAGTATCGAAACAAGTTTTTGAAAAATAAAGTTCTGAGAAACACTCAATATTTAATGGATATTTTAGTGTTGTCCAATTAAGCCCATTTACACGTCAAGATGGTCTTAATGTCAAAATAATCTCCTTGATAATTACTTTGTAGTGAGATATTTTGTTGAGTAGTGGCCTAACCAACATTCTTGCATAACATTCCGTATTAAACTTTCCAACGGAGGAAAAAACCAAATATTTTTTTACAGCAACAAGGTTTGCTTTTTAAGCGAAACAACTTTTATTTTCAGTACATCTCGTAGCATCAGTTACGTTTTAATGAAGTTCAAGGTCGCTACAAATTGCCGGCAATAACGTTGTGATGCATGTGATTGTTCTTGCTTGCTGTCAAGATCATTGATCCCATTAGTAGTAGGCTTGTTTGTTTGTTTGTTTGTTGTTTTTGTATTTAGTCAGTTATCTGACTTCTGATGATCTACCTTTATTGGCTTCTTCTTTTTTAATATGAAGCGAACGCTGTAGGAGCCGTCATATTGAAGATAACCAATCAGTTACCATTTATATCGAATGGAAAACAGGAAGAACACGTTTTTTGTCAGTTAAACATGCTATTAAGAATATTGCAGGCCATCAATAATTTAATATGCTTCTAAAAAGTTGACCTAATAATGTGGTTTAGTCAAGAAAAAGACATTGAACAGTCATCATGGTGTAGAACAAAGTGGCCATCAAAACAGTAGCAACGATGTAAACAGCAGCAGCATTTTGTGGGGAGGTTAATAAGTTGTATCTACTTAAACATGATTCTAAAATAAACATCAACTTATGTCTTTGTCTATGATTGTGTTTGTGATATCGCTTACACTAAACATGAGTCTTTTTCCGCTCATTGCCAGAGATATGCTGTGGTTTGTGAATAAAATATTTGACACAGGGTGACCCCAAACTTAAGGGTACCCACTGGAGGAAGTGACAAGTCTGCCAAAATCAGAACTGCTACGCGATGTCATATCTCATGGCGACTTAGCATCAGGAGCAATAAGGCGACTCAGGCTGCGTTGTAAAAAGCCACGGAGGCTAACTTAAAAAACTGGGGAGCAATGTGTGTATGTATATTCCAAAAAGGTTTTCTATATTCGGTATTTTTTCCTAATGTTCAGTTTTACTTACGTCTCATTTGAGAGTAGTTTAATAATATAATAAAATAATTATAATATCCATCGGTTCGTGAAGATTTTTCTTAGAACGGCCTAGCTTTCAAGGTAAAAACAGTTGGATGTTGATTTAAAAGCTCCCTTGGTGTTCTCACAGTTTTTTTTTTTTAATATTCGAAAACTGTAGAGATTCATAAAAAATTTGAAACAACACAATTTGGAAGAAGCAGATATTAACATAAATACAGAAACTCTGTACATGCAAATGTGAATACGAGTATTCGCAGCATCACTAGTATATATTCACTGATTTGTTTTATCACGGTTTTTAATTTTTTTTTTTTCATTCCACCAAAAATTCAAAATATTCTTACTATTCACTTGTTAACAACTTGACCTACTTGTTTTTTTATATTTATGTATGTACGAATGTTTGTATGTATATGTGATTAAGGTTTTGTTGTTTGTGTTTTGAATGCACCGTCGTTATCAGATAAATTCATAATTTCAGCTTGACTGAATAAGAAGTCAAAGTCAAAGTCATTCGCTGCTCTTGATGGAGGCAAACATTGTCACGCTGTGGTTTAGCATGAAAAGCAAGTCCGGATCACAAACGCACAAATTGTATTGGCATTTGCATTTTAAGTTTGAAATTTTCGGCTTTTGAAATTGACTTTGGCTTAATGATAAGGCTTTGTTCACTGTTATATTTGCGGAAGTGATAACACACAAATAATAATTTGACAACTTTAAAGTCGTACATATCTTGACCATCACACGCTGTGACGCATCAGATTCAATATTCTGCAATAAAAGGTCGCTGTACTAACTAGGCAGTTATCTGCATACAAATGTCCATCTGGGCAATTCCATGAAAACGACTATAAAACTGAGGAAATTTAACTTTGATGTTTTTAAAGGTGTTCGAGTTAATGATACTTTATCTTTATCCTTACAGTCAAAAGAACTGGCAAATGATACTTATTTACAATGATTATTTTATTTTATTTTATTTTATTTTATTTTATTTTATTTTAGTTTATTTTACTTTATTTTATTTTATTTTATTTTATTTTATTTTATTTTATTTTATTTTATTTTATTTATTTTATTTTATTTTATTTTATTTTATTTTATATTATTTTATTTTATTTTATTTTTTTTATTTAATTTTATTTTATTTTATTTTATTTTATTTTATTTTATTTTATTTTATTTTATTTTATTTTACTTTATTTTTTTTGTTTATTTTATTTTATTTTATTTCATTTGATTTTATTTTATTTTATTTCATTTTATTTTATTTTATTTTATTTTATTTTATTTCATTTTATTTTATATGATAATATTTTTTTTTATTTGATTTTATTTTATTTTATTTTATTTTATTTTATTTTATTTTATTTTATTTTATTTTATTTTATTTTATTTTATTTTATTTTATTTTATTTTATTTTATTTTATTTTATTTTATTTTATTTTACTTTATTTTTTTTGTTTATTTTATTTTATTTTATTTCATTTGATTTTATTTTATTTTATTTCATTTTATTTTATTTTATTTTATTTTATTTTATTTCATTTTATTTTATATGATAATATTTTTTTTTATTTGATTTTATTTTATTTTATTTTATTTTATTTTATTTTATTTTATTTTATTTTATTTTATTTTATTTTATTTTATTTTATTTTATTTTATTTTATTTTATTTTATTTTATTTTATTTTATTTTATTTTATTTTATTTTATTTTATTTTATTTTATTTTATTTTATTTTATTTTATTTTATTTTATTTTATTTTATTTTATTTTATTTTAATTTATTTTATTTTATTTTATTTTATTTTATTTTATTTTATTTTATTTTATTTTATTTTATTTCATTTACTTATGTAGCTTAAGAACTCTCTGTACATCAATTGCTATGTCCCCGTTATTGCAGCAACTTTTGCTAAATATTTTAAAACTCTGAAACGTGCTGCGTATTGAACGTACTAAATACATAATTATTCTTAATGAATAGTTTAAAATACCAATAGTTAAAAAGTTTGAAGTAATTACTGATACTCAACGAAAGACCAAATCAAATAATTCATGCGCATAATTGAATTTTGTTTTATACCGTCAAATCCGGAAAAGCCTCATTCATGTGCAGGTATTGCACAAAGAATTGCAAAGTCAGACAGACGAAATTGCTGTCCATTTACAATGCATTTAAAAACAGATATGAACGTAAGCAAGTGTGGGTTTAACTTTATTTTTATCATTTAGCATCAAAACTGAACTAACCACTACCGCTTTGGCCGAAATTGCTTTGACAATCTGTCGTGTTACCGGGAATCAACTCAGTGATTGGATCATATCATTTCATTCTAAAGTGCCACAACAAGTGCAGTCGAATTAAGAAACGAAAAAAAGTGAAAAAAAATACATCGAAAATACTTGGTCCACCATCGCAACATGCTTTCGACATCTAATTCAGCAACAACAACTATTGATTATCATTCACAAGTTTGCAATAACAGCCTCTGCAATTGCAAATATTTCTCTCTATATCTCTCTCACCCATATTGGCGTTGGTCAGTTACCACGTGCGTTTTGTTTACATTGGCCAAAATAAAAGACAGCTACAGAATCGTTTTGTTGTATCAAACCACTTGCTTAGATGGAATTGATGTTGTTGTTCTATTGCGTTACACCAAACCGGTAAGTTTCTGGTTTTGAGTGACCGGCAAAACCATTTTGGTAAGATTTTTATTTGGTTTTACTTACTTTTTTTGGTAGTATTACTAACTTGGTTAACCTACAAGTATGTTTGTTTCATCATATCCAAATCAAAGAGGCACCGATTCGATTTTTTTAAACTAACTATGTATTGTTAGTCACCCCTCTGCAAAGCTACTGTAAGGACAGGCCTATTCAATTTGCATCAAGACACTGATATGAATACATCGCTCGTTCTATTGTAAACAGAGTTAAATCAAAATCTTAATTTTTTTGAAAAACGCAAATAAAGTTTTGTCTATTTAAACAGTTAACTTTTACGACTAATGTAGTTGGTACTAGAAGGGTCACGTCAATTTATAAGGTATGACGGCAAACTACAAATACTAATAAAGTATACTGATAAGCAAAATATTTATATTAATGCTAAATTCCATCCAAACTTTTTTCATTATGAGATAATTCACTTGACAATAAAAAATTTATTCCAAAAAAAATATCTACATACGGAAATTTTCTAAATACTACAGTTTCATACAAAAAAGAAAATGGGTTTTTTGAAGTAATGAGTTTTTATTTTCTAACAGAGTAAATCAACTCAAAATCAACCCACTTTTGATCTAACAAAACCAGAGAACATGTTTCTCTGTTGGTGGAATATAGTTTTTTTTCGAATTGATTCACTTTACATTGAACAGATAAGCCACGAAAATTTATAATACACAGATACAAATACATACATCTATTTCCGCCATTTTTAGTTCAATGATTATTTTATAACGTTGAATAAAATTAGCTTGGGTAGCTATTAAAATGTATCGTACTATTTAAAACAATGAAAGCTCAAACTCTACTTTATACCTATCACAACATTATAAAATGTCGACGTCTTTACACTATGATTTACATAGAATTTAATATCGCAATGGAACTCTTGTAAGAAACAGTTTGTATCGACGTGTTACTAGAGATACAACTATAACATATGTACATTTAACTCTGCTTTATTTAGATTTTGATTGTTTTGATTTCATTTTGTACAGGTTTTTTTAGAACAAGGGTACGTTTAGGCAAATTCTATATCTGGTTCCCTAATCCCAATATCAGGTTAAAATATATTTTCAAAGTACTTAAACGTTGTGAAGTTGATTATCCCAATATACATAGATATATTTATGCGCATATGTATTTAGCCTACAATTTTACAACAATTTGTTATAATTTTTTGTTTGAACTAGAAACTTGAATTATGATTTAAAACAATCTCTATCAAGCCTTAATTTATGTGTTATTCAATGCGACAAATTACTAAGCATTTAACTTTGCATATGTTAATATGGTTTACTGCCCTAATCTAATAAAGACGCTACTGTATTAGGGCAATCACACGCGCCCTTGTCCTTCAAAGGGTAAACCTTTATAATGTCAACATATAATGAAAATCATTAATAAAACAAACATGCGTAACTTTACATATATTATGTATACAATCTTACATAAAATAAATTAATATATTTCTGAGTATGCTTTATAAAATCTTAAATGAACAATAAAGTATATTTCCGAAATTCGCTGACTATTTTAGAATATTACGTATACGTCTAGTTGCTCTTAAACAGAAAAAAATTGAATAAACTGTCTGTTGTGTAAAAATTAAACAATTTCAAGATTACAGACCAACAACGGAGTTTTAGGAGTCCGAATTGAGGGTATTTCCCTTTCTGTGGCTCACATTTTTCACATACATACATACATATTTGTGACTCAATTTTGTGAAAAAACTTTCATGTTCTTGAGTTTGGTTATTTTCCGCTTATTGTAGCAAAATTTTCTTTCTTTACTGGGTGATCTCTGCATGACTTTCAGTTGGCTGGTTTTCGCACAAGGTAGAAGTAGCTAGAAACCAAGCTGTATAAATAGTGGTTCCTTCCTTTAAACTGGCTATAAAAGATTCCAAATTTAAATTGAAAGCTAACTATAAGTTGGCTCCTTTGATGACTGGTAGCTAGCTGAATAATGGGACTTTTCTTCCTACATTGAAATTCTCTATTTTAATTATATAGTAATAATAATTTTTTTAAATTTTATTTAATACTTAACCGGCTTTTATAAGTTGCTCAAAATTGCTTTTTATTATTTTATTATTATATTTAATACTAGTATATATTTATCTTTTCATTTTCTTCTTATTACACATTTCTGTTATTTTTGTAGATATATGAAAACCATGGTTGGCAAGACAGATTTTTCTTTCTCAGGTACCCTTTGGCTTGTGCCTTTGTTTTGGATATAAACTTGTAACACTGCCTTATTAAACAGTTATAATTTCTCAATTCACCTTTTTAGTTAGGAAGTAATAAAAATTGGAATAAGTCTCATTAAATGTCGCATAAGATTAAATTAGTATTCAAATATAATATATATTGAAAGTGCCGGAAGTGCGAAAGAGGATTATATTTTCGCCTTTGCAAATAGTCGAATATGCTACAAAAAGTGGTATATGTATAACAGTTTTTTTTTTTTCATTTAAAATTTTTCAAAATCGTACTTTGAAGCACTTTAGGTGCACGCAGAGACGTAAGACGACCCGACTTGAAAAAAAATGTCGCTGAAACTAGCAAAACGTCTCAATTGGAATGATAAATTTTAAATGACCTATCAGTACTTTAAGTCAGTCAGCATACCATCAAAGCAACGTCTTTAAAGTGAAATTGTTGGTAGTTATTACGACGCGCCTAACAGAGGTTTATTGAAAGTCGGCAACTTAGTAGCATTTACTCTTTTGTTACTTTGTTGGTAATTGTGATTGACATTTGCTATAGTGTAAATGATTAGAAAAAAGTTAATTGCAATACAATTTACACGCTTTTATAATTTACACTTTATTGAATGTTGTGTAATGATAACAAATAATATCGTTACGAAATCTATCTTGCAATGTTACCTACTTTATAAGCCTTATTGACTTACATAGCATAGAACAATAAAAATATTTCAAATATTTTTTTGATATTTATGTGTGTAAGTGGTTTTCAATGAGCTAAGATCAGCTAATGAAAGACAACTGAAAAGTGGATATATCAACATACATATGAACATATGTATGTATGTATGTAGCAATGACTTTTTTTTAATTTTACATTTATATAACTAAAATAATAAAACAAAAACAAAATGTAAAGTTGCTTGAAAGAAAATTGGGAAACATAACTTTGAAATAAAAATGTCAACAAAAGTGGTCAAGGTGAAGTTCAAACAATAACAACAAACAATATATTTAGGTATGTACATAAGTTTAACATTTAAACTGACGTGATAGCTTGAAAAGAAGGAGAGGCTCTAATACTTACCTATTTGTATACCACGTGTATCAGATTGTTTATAAACAATTAGTAAGATAAACTTGAAACTAAACAAATACCCTGTAGGAAAAAGCGGCGCTTATAGTGCATTTCGAGAAGATAGTAGTAAGTCATAGATCTCTTTTCCCCCAAATTAAGAATAACAGTGTACTATGGAGTGGAAAACCTCTAGCACTACATTTGTTTTTCGATAGTTCCAAAGCTTTTTAAAATACTATTCAACAAGATTTTGTTGACTCCGAACTTGACAAGAAGTAATAAAATTAAAAGTATGTTCTACTAGGTTTACTCAAATTACATGTACTTCATGATTATAATGCCAAGTGGCAAAGAATTGCACCTTTTGTGGGTATATTGACGTGGTGCGGCGAATTTTGAATGTGACTCCATCAAAGTAAAAGCTGTAAATAAAACCGCTATATTTCGGATCTCATATCTAAAACCCACAGATTTTGATAAAATTTTAACATTTTACCTATGCGGGCATGGCAAGGTATCGAAATATCTAGAAAATGATGTTAATACTTTTAAGCTGTGATTACTAAGGAATAGCTTAACCGGTTTCAAAGATCTTTGTACTATTAGAAAGTTATTTAAACTAGCTGATAACACACTGAAAAATTAATTTTGCTAAAAATAAAATTTTAGCACCAAGCGCCAAGTGCTTAAAAACATATAAAAACTTTTTAGAAAGGATCATTTTGTATAAATATTTAACACAACTGAAATGGCGATAATTCTTTTTATTTTTTTAATATTTTTTTAGTAAATGCAGAGCTGCAATCAATTTAGCTTCAAAAATGTTGATATTAAAAAAACGTAGCTTTTTGTAGTAAATAAGATTTCGCCATTTGGCCCTATGTAAATTAATTAAACCTTAAACATTGCTATAGGTTTCTGATCTCATGTTAATCTTAATTATTTTTAATATTCAGAATTATTTGTGAAAGCAAAATTATTTTTAGTTAAGATTCGTTTTTTCAAATTTTTTTTTTTATTTCGTTAAAGAACTAATAATATACTTACTGCCACTTTTCGAACCAGTTGTAAACAGCTTCATAATTTTTATTAGTAAACAAAAAGTTATATAAACAGAATTATTAAATTTTATCTTTTATTTTATTTTTTTAACTTCACTTTTTTATTGTTACTTTTAAAAGTTGTTGTTTTCATAAGTTCATAGCACTTTTCCGTTTTTTTTTTTTATTTCCAAAAAACTGTATGACTCGTATTTAGCTTTTTAAACAAAACAAATGCACTCGGTAAATAAGTTTTATAATGTCACGTCTTTATAGACAACACAAAACAGATGTCAACATAATTACTTCCTCATAAATGTTTACAAATAAACGTAAACACCACTATGCCATCTCACACCTCGACAAAACAAATAGCGGTTCAACGAACGTATCAAAATAATTTGGTGATTTTAGCCAACTTTTTTCTTGATATTCATCTTTTTCAACTTTTTCCAAGCTCAGCTTTACACTTTAGTTTATTTTCATTTTATTCTTTGGTACGCTCATTTGTCTACTAGACGCACGCGTTCAACACTTCTTAGCTTATCAAAATCTGTTGACTAAATGTGAATCTCACAGTTGCAATTTTGCCCTTTATATCGATTCTGGTCGAAACCCCAAATAAGTTATCACCAACATACACGTTTCAGATTCGACAACAACAACTTCTACATACGACAACTTTAAAGTTGCACCGTCTACACCAAGCAAACTAAACACTTGTATGTATGTATATATGTCTGTCTGTCTGTATGTATGGACACAACTAGAAGTAGAAGTTAACGCCGCCACAGCGTTTGTCATCGTTGTAGAAGTCGTAAGCGCAAAAGCAAAGCTTCAAACATAAAAAAAAAGTTGGTTTGAGTGCGGAATAGGAAAACTGAGCACAATTCGAAAAACAACAAATTGTGTAAAAATAATTGAAATTTCTAAACTGAAATTACAGCAGAAAAAAGTTATTAAAATGCTTTTAAGTCAGCTCAGTCCATACAACCGGTCTAGTTGGGTTTTTGGATTTTCTTAAACATTCTCCGACTGTCAGTTTGCGTTTGTGTTCATTTTTCCCGCGCTGTAAGTTTGGGTTTTCCAATCTTCTGATTTGCACGCTTTTTTTTTTGTATATTCTCTTGATATTTTTTCTAACAAGTTTTTCTTTTTGCCTTTTTTGTATTTACTATCACAGCTGTTGGACAGTAAAGGTGATTTTTTGTGGCTAACGCATATAGTTTGAAAGACACCACTTAGCAATTCTGGCAACAGTGTCTTGTTTTGAAGAAATGTAAATTTCAAATTTTTGTTTTTGTTGTATAGTATTTAAGCACTTAAACTGAAACTAACTATTACCGTTTATTTAAATATTTGGTTATCAGTAGCTTTGTATACAAATACCCAAGGACGCCAAGTCATCCTACGACCCTTCTTTCCAACTCTGGATTAAAATATATGTATTCTCGGAAGAAATGTGTTCTTACAGCTCATCATACAATTTAAAGAACTTTTCTCCCTAATATTCCAAGAGTGATCTGCTTTTGCACGCTCCATAACTTAAAGGTCTAGAGAATGATTTTAAACCTCAACATATCAGCATACAGACAGCTCCTTCCCTCCGTCCAAATCGACAAAAACGTGGCGTGTGCTGCCATGCGTGGGTTTCGTGAGGAGCTGGTCGATAGTATAAGGCGGATTGATAAGGTCACATCAGAGTTTGAATGAAGAGCTTCAACCTTTCTCATAATTATCTTGCTGAACCGGAGCGATATGAAGAAGTCTGGTTCTGACGTGGTTTTCAGAGTTGCCTTTCTCTTGTATTGAACAGAGCGATAAGTGTGCTGATGTACCAAATCTGAAGCTATAAAAATGTTTAATGCTTGATTTTTCCAAAGCCTCCACCTATTTCATAAGTTTTTTAAGTAATGTTTTTATTAAAATACTGCTATTCAATATTAGGGGAGAGGGTTGCCAATTTTTTATTTTTTTTTTTACTTATCACCTATCTTGAAAACGACTAAAAATCTAAAAGTCGGGGCCAAGCAAATTCCTAGTTGAAAATGGAGTATACTGACCAAATATGAGTTTTTAATATGCACCTGCTCATCACAGTTTTTCAATTTCGCAATTTTTGCCGAAAAACAGTACTGTGATCATTATAAAGTTATTCAAGGTCAAAAGCTGACCTATTTCTGAAATACTTCAGTTTTTTTAAAGATTGTGTAACTCATAAATAAATATTACAAAATGAGTTTTATATATTCGTATAGGGAATTTGACGGCCTTCAAAAAGGTGTCGAATACTTTTTTATTTGTTTAGCCATTGCATCGTTTGGGTGTGAATAGGTTGAAGTTTCCGCACTGCTTTTCATATCTGGCTCACAATTACCACAGCAAACCCAAAAAATATTTTTCGGCTGCCTGAGATTAAGCGACTGACCACTCAACTATATTTTTGATCCTCTGTTTTAAAATATTTTTTGAAAACCTGCAAGCAAAATAATTGTTACATATCTACTATTTTTATTAGTTAGAAACAAAAAGTTTTTGCTTTACTAAACGACGAGCAACTGTTTTTCCTCTCTCCCTGCAATTATTTCGTGTCACCTGACACTATTCAAATTAATGCTCACCGGACCCGAATAATATACGCGTAATTAACGTTCACAAAATCAAACCATCAACTGTTCAAATATTTGCATGAAACCAACGTTAAAAGCTTTTTTCATAAGCTTAGTAGAGACTTAAACTCTGTTATAGAGCTTATTTGCAGTCATCATTTAGCAGAAGCTTTTTCAAGTACTGTTATTTAACATGTGCAGATGTCCAGCTGCTTTATACACTTGCACTCGAACACTTCAATGGCTATCCTACGACACCATCCATGGTAGGACACCACCTGTGATGTAGACCAGGATATCAAGTCTTCCCTCAATATGGTAGATTTTGAGCGGTACAAAGCAAATTGCGAATCTCGAAAAATAGAAAGAGGTGCAGGATGAGACCAATACAGAATATGAAAAGCCGGGGACTAAGTCTACTTTGAACTTTCACAGCTAATCCTTAGATATCATGTATAATAGTAAAATAAGTATAATAGTAAAATGTCAATAATAATTTGTATGGCTCTTGCCGGGGGGGCCCAGATTATCCGATGGGTCCGTTTTATGTACATACATATTCAAAACAACTTCACAGATGTACATACATATGTAGATATATGTAACCCTATCAGGTAGTACTATACATATATGTATACCCCTATGATCAAGGGAAGTGTGAAGGCAGGGATTTTATAACTCCTCGCAGAAACATGGCAAGAATCTTGTGAAGAGAAGACAAAGGTAAACGTGTCGTGAAGACCGTAAATAGTAACGAACAATTTCTGAGAACGCAATCGTGTCCAGGATTGCAATTTTATCAGCATAGGCAGTCTATGATTTCAAAGTCCAACCAAATTTCGTTTACTATCACAACGCAAAGGGGGGCCAAAACTCGCTCCCCACACCGTTACGACCTTTTTTAAACAGCACAGGCGCCGGACAGTCTAATTCTAAATTATATTATAAACCTCAGTTGGTTACACGGAAATTTAACAAACATTTATGATCTTTCTGTCACTCATCAATGATTGTAATTGATATCAACTCCTACTTTTGGCTGTCACATTGCTTGTCATTCAATTTCCCACACACATGCACACATTAAGTGTAGTAGCATGATTGATTTTATTTTCTTATCAGCTTATCATTGTTACCCCCAAATTGTTCCACTAATTAAGTATTAATGAAGCATCAAATCATTTCAATTCCTATAGCAAAACAACACACTTAAAATGATATTTTTAGGTACATTATCATAGCTATCATAAAATCCGCTAAGTACATATACGTGGTAATATTCTGTTTTGAAAATACATATGGGCAATTCCAAAGTAACTCGCGTTTCACAGGAAAAAAAAAATTACTACCACAATCATATTTTTTTTTTAATGTTACTATTCGCAAGTGCCGTTTTACTTACAGTCTTTTAATCCATTTTTACGTAACTAAGCAATAAGTTAGACCCTTGAAACTTGAAAAAAAAACCACGAGGTCATTAAAATTTTGGGAACATTTTTTAAGTTAATTCCCGCTAAAATTGAAACTTAATACAGCGAAAATATTGGATTAGGACACCCGGTGGATGACACCCCGAGCGACAACATGCGCTTCTGAGTGTAGAAATTTTTTTGGCATACATTTATCTTATCTTATTTTTTAGTTTAGTGATAATGATCAAAACCAAGTTGCTAAGCCAAATCAATATCAAGTCAAGTCGATTCTATGTACGAGAAAACAGCTGCTTAAGGGGCTACTTTTTTGAAAAAAAAACAAAACGAAATTTGCGGTTACTTGAGCCTGGGGCCATCAGAAAATGCTTGAGCTTGCTGGTGCTAACTTTTCCTTCAAATTGGCGGAACTTAAATGCTTCTGCCGACTTCAAAATCCATTTACACATTCAGATGCATTTTTTTCTGAGAAATGTACTCGGAGTTGCCGACTACTGCAGAGGGGGGGGCTACTTTTTTTGAACAAAAAAAAACTAAATTTGCGGTAACTTAAACCTGGGGCCATCAGCAAATGCTGCGTGAAAGACACTACAGTGATCGAACAGTTGAAAGCCTAAATTAAGACCCAGCTGAGCAGCGTTAACCCCACCGCCCACCTTATCAGCAAGCTTGGTTTAACCTGAACACATATGCATAGATTGAACCGCTGTTGCCAGAAGGTCATCCATGATAATGTTTTCTATCTAGAGTTGTTATGTCATATTTCTTGTCAAATCAGTACCCACTTCGGTATACAATAATCAGAAACTGTATACGGTGCAGTGAAATAACTCGCAAATGAAATAACTCCCATGAAATAACTCCCAATGAAAAAAGTCCCAATAAAAATGAAATAATTCCCAACTTTAATAAATGAAATAACTCCCAAAGAAGGAAATGAAATAACTCCCAATATTTGGCAGTTATTTCACAATGAAACCACAAGTCCCCAAAAAAATGAAATAACTCCCAAACGAAAAAAGTCCCAAAAAAATGAAATAACTCCCAATTTCCAAAAATTATGAAATAAATCCCAAAGATATTTTATTGGGGATTATTTCATTTGGGAGTTATTTCATCATGAAATAATTCCCAGTTAAAATTATGAAATAAGTCCCAATGAATTGGGAGCTATTTCATAATGAAATAAGTCCCAACTTGCATGGAAAATATTTTTGAGTTATTTCATTTTTTTGTTGGGAGTTATTTCATTTGGGAGTTATTTCACTGCACCACTGTATACTGAAAGGTTTTTGATTAGGATGATAATGGATTTCTTAGTCAGTGCTGCTTTCTGGTGTATTTTTTCTAATTTTTCATACAAATTTGGAGTTTGTGCGCTATGCTCTGCTGGGTATTTCTGCTCTAAGATCCTGTCCGAATTTTAATTCGATACAAATGAGTTAGTTGCTTTTGCAGCAATTCTTATTCTCACAATCAACACCTGAATTATTTACATAGAGATTGATGAGGTTTAAGGAAAGGCCACCCACCAGCTAATTAGTTGTTTTTGTGCTCAATTCTCAACAAATTCACTAAACTTTGCTTAGATATTAATTATTTGCATACAAATGATAAGGTACTACTGCTCCATACCTAAATACATACTAGGATTGTGTATTTTTTGGATTTTTACAATTGTGGGATTTTTCAGATAGATATGAGTTTACAACTTCAATATCCAGGAAATCGCTATTCAAAGCTTAGTTTGAAAAAAGGTAAGAATAATTCAATTATGATTCTTATTTTTCTTTTAACCAAAAATATATGTATGTATAATTAATATACAATTAATATACTTTTATTTTAATATTCTCTCTTTAATTAGAATGAATTAAAATTTATTTCATTAGAAAAAATAATAAAATACCGAAATTCAAAAGCTTTAAATCTTCAAATAGAACATCTTGAAAAAGTGGATGTTTATTCATTCATTTATCAGATGGATAAATTTCAAATTGACATGAGAAGACTGCACTTTTGTAAAGTTTCAAATCCGTGTTAACTATCTATTCTTTTTAAATAAATAAAAAAAATCAAATATTGAATTTTCGATAGTGCGAATGTTAGAGCTTCGGGATTCTCATCCCCACAAGATGCATATTGTTTATCATTTGCACATAATCAAATACTCATAATTGGAAAAATCTCAGTTCTCGTTAATACCAATAATACTGAACTAGGAGTTTCTGTTTAACTTATAAATTAAAATTTGGAGGATTATACATACATACATACATATGTATGTACTATATGTACAAGCACTGAATTAAAAAACAAAATAGACTTGTCATCGCATATGGATGAAAATACTCTTAACTTGAATTCATTGTGCATTTTTTCAGCTTCCATTTTGCATTTACTTTAATAAAACACAAAACTTTTTCCATTTGCTGCGTGTCATTTGGTTTCACAAAGTGTGTATGTAGGTGAACCGAGTAGCTTTTGATTTCAGCGTGCAGAGGTTAAGAATTAGTGGTGCTAGTACCGAAACTTGATGTGCTTTCTGCTCACAAGAATAATTCGAAAGTATTTGAGTGCAGTAAATAGCTTCTTCAGCTACTTCACAATTTTTATTTTACAATATTTTCGAGCCTTTTTTCGGCTGTTATCACATTTTTAGACACTACAATAGTATACAGTTTTCGATACAAAATTTTCGGTACTGGTACTGATAATTATTTCCAATCCTCACAGCGCTAAGTTCAACCCTAAACATACATCCAGTTTTCACTGTCATTATATTTGTTTGTTGTGTATCATAAATATAATTTTGCATAGGCCTGCATGCGATTGAATTCGTTCTGCAACAACAACGAAAGATCGACTACAGTTATGTATAAAAGGAGCAGCAAATGATAGCGCCTATCAGTAATTAAACGTAGATTTAACGGTGCACATTCAAATCACATCCAATCTACAGGTAATTTATGCTTAAATTCAATTCAACTGAGCGCTATTTACCGTTGTGATACGTCCAAATAAACTAAATCTCAGCTGGTGTTTGCCTGGAATATTGAAATTGAAAATCAATTAAATGATTTGTGTTAGAAAGTGGACAAAATTGTATTCACTTTGTGAAAATATATGACGTAGAGTCTTAATAGAGCTGGCGCATACTCGAACTCGGGCATTTTCGTAAGAGCGAAAGTTTTGGGAGAATTTTCATATATTCGAAAAATTTTCAAAACGTATAGTGGTCCATAAATACTCTGAAGAACCTCACTCGAGCATACTCCAAGGGCAGACACATCAGTCTTCGCCGATGGTTCTACTTCATTTTGAAAGACGGAGAGCGTGATTTTTGTTTGTCGAAAGAAGAATTTTCTTCTCAATTGCCTATCTACTATTTTGCTGGATGTCTACAAAACTCTTCAACTCAAGCAAAAATTTACATATATTTCATAACAAAAATTTGGTAAAAATGTTGATCGGAGAATTGGATCCTTCATACAATACAGGTGGTGCCATAGAGTTTGTAATTTGATGGTTCATTAAAAAAAACTTACCACTTTTGTGTGGATTTTGTGTAGATGCTGTTTAGAAGTCTCGGATCAAACGGTCTTTATAATTGAGCATATTTGCGAGTTAGAAAATTAACATGTAAAAAATATTTCGCTCACCATGCCTCAGCACCTTTTCCCCACATTAAGAGTATAAAATATCTTCAAACACCTTGTTAATTAATTATAAATTATAATAATATAGCTCATAGTTGTTATTGTTATAGTACTAATACAAATCCAATATCTATACTGTCACATATTTAGATATGTCATCAACAAATCGCGTATGCATTCTTCTTCTTGTTGTACTGGCTCTGTTAACAACACATAGCGCCACAGCAAACTCCAGACCGCCACGAAACAATGACATCAGCAATATGGACGATGCGCTCAAATACTTGCAAGGCTTGAACACCTATTATGGAGATCGAGCACGGGCCAGGTAAATGGAAATACCTAGCATAAATCAAAAAAAAACAATATACTCTAAATGCTTATTTGCTCTAACAGATTCGGTAAACGTTCGCCATTACTACAACTTCTCCATCAGCATCTGATTGACAATCCTGAGTTGGTACGAATAGTTGAAATTTTGATTAATTTTTGAATTTGAAATACTAATATTTGAATATTTGGTTTAGACACGCGCTATAGAGAATCCAACTGCTGATGAGCCTTTCTGAAGTGCAAAAGGATTTTGTGAAATTACGAATTTGGAAGCACTACTTATACATATATATGTAAGTGCGCTCGTTAGCAGATTTGAACTATACCTATGTAATTGTTGAAATTTGAGACTAAACACGAATATGCTTACTGAATATACGAGACCCATTCTACTAGTTATAAAAGTCATAATGAATAGATATATACATGTTAAAGTACAGTTGTTTTGATGTTTTTTTTTATTATTTTAAATTTAGCATACATAAAAAATGTTGAGATTTAATCTGGCATGATAAATGATACAAAAAAAATATTTCAAAATAAAGGAAAATCTTTTAATACAATAACAAGTCTATTTGTCTTTTTTGGTAACCGTTAAACGGCTTACTGTAAATTTTTGCAGTTTATTACCTTTTTCCCGTACAAGTTCAGGTAGGTGTCGAGGAAGAATAGTTATTAAACCAACGGAAGCCACATCAACAGTTTTTAGAATTTTGATGACGTTTCACTCGAAAACTACAGAATGGAATTCAAGCCAACATTCTAAAACTTAACATATCCCTGATTTCGGCAACTCTATTGGTTTCGAGTTAGCAACCAATATGTCGACCAGGCCTAATGGGTGCTTTCTTTTTAGAAATAAAAAATAATACTTAATTTTTTATTGCTTTAAAACTAAATAATAATAAAAAAAAATTATTTAGAAATGAAGGCATGAATGGATGGGCATGGCCCCCACCAGCTAAATTAGTTCCTATTGTGCTCAATGAACAAATTCACTAAAGTTGGCTCAAATATTAATTATTTCGCTATAAAAAAAATTTGCATACAAATGATAAGGTATTACTACGGCATACCTACATACTAGGATTATGCATTATTTGGATTTTTACAATCGCGGGATTTTCCCCATCTGATTTTACAATTTCATTATCCAGGAAATTTACTATTCTCCAACAAGATTGATCAAGTAAAGTACTTCGTTTGAGACACCATCTAAACTATTTTTTTCTGTAAGTATTGCAAGCTCAAGACCAGTTGATAATAATTATTTTTTAATTAACATTTTGACTTTTCTTTAGAAACGAAAAATGTATAAGTAATTGTGTTTTTAACTGAAATTTATTTCATTAGAAAAATCAAAAAGGTACCCAAATGTTTTTTTTTTAATTTTGAGATCTTGAAGCTTTTTGTTTTTATGCAATCTTCAAATAGATTATCATGAAAAAACTGGGTATTTAATTTTGGAAAAAAAATTTCTATCGAACCGATAAGTTTGAAATTGACATGATAAGACGAAACTTTTGTAAAGTTTAAAATCTATACCAAAATTCTATTTTGCAAGTTTTGGTACTGATACTGATAATTATTTCAAATAACATTTGCTAATTTGAACCCGAAACGTACATCCATGCCCTAGTAACAGCAACTTTCGTTGGCAGTATGGTTGTTGTATATCACAAATATATTTCGTGCTGCAACAACAACAAAAGACCTCCCACAGGTATAAAAGCAGCAGCAGCTGATGGGGCCTATCAGTAATTAAACTTAGATTTAACGGTGCACATTTAAATCACATCCAAGCTACAGGTAATTTAAGCTTAAAGTCAATTCAACTGATATAAGAAAGCCTCTTTTAGGAGTGGTGTGTTCAGGTAAATTAAATTTTAGTTGGATAGAAATTGAAACCCAATTAAATGGTTTGTATTAAAAAGTATGCTACTTGCTCTTTGGGAACGAAATTGTATTCATTTTGTGAAAATATATGTATGACGTACATTTTAAATAAACCTTTCGTAAGATTTCGCTCCCCACTTGGTATTTGCACAATAGAGGGGGTTTCCCTTTTCCCTGCTTCCGTAGGTGTGCTCGGACAGATATACACTTCGGGCCAGAACATCTTCTTTACATCCAAGCCAACGTAGCCGCTGGGTTTTAATTCTTTGGACTAGTCGAAGTCTGCCTAGTGCTCTAATGATCATTTATATGCTTAAAAAATAATATGACAAGTTTTTGCTTTGATTTTGAATCAGATTGCGTATCCCTGTCAATGTCAGCCATCAAGAAAAGGTGAGACCAAAATATTTCTGAACTACTAGCCCACGAAATTAAGATGGTTAAGTTCATGACAGGACTCACTGGTCAAGGTTTAATAAGAAAAAACACTACTCTTTTGTGCATTTTTTGTGGAAAAAATCGAGAAACATTTCAATACCCGTGCTACAGCACCCTTTTCTCCATATTCAGAGTATAAAATAACTTCAGCCTCTTTGTTAGTTAATTATAAATTATAATACTATTTTTTATAGCTGTTATTGTAATACTACTAATAGAAAGCCAATATTTATACTGACACATAATTAGATATGCCATCAGCAGCTTGCCTGAACATTATTATTTTTGCTGTACTCGCTCTGCTAACAGCACATAGCGTTTTAGCTACCCCCCGAAACCGTAAAGTCAACACCATGGGAGATGCGGTAAAATACTTGCAAGGTTTGGACACACATTACGGAAATCTAGCACGGCCAAGGTAAGTGGTAAAACTTAGAACACATAAAAAAAAAAAAAAATACTGAAAGTTCTTCATTGTTCCAACAGATTTGGTAAACGTTAGCCACTATTACAATTTTTGACTCAGCGCCTGATTGACAATCCTGAGTTGGTACGAATGGTAGTAGGGTAGAAGGGGGCACATTCGCCAGTTTTTTTTTAAATTGCTATAAAAGTCAAACTAGTAATATTTTTCGCTTGAATTTTTTTTTTAAGAAATATACACATTTCACCTTTAATTTGTATCCGTCCGTTTGATGTTATTTAACACCTTCGTAGTTTTTTTAATGATTATATGAACTGACTTTTTTTGGCGAAACTGCCCCACCCATGGGGCAAATACGCCGAGGGGGTGGGGTACAATCGCCACCACCTAAGAAATAATTTTTAAAGATATACTGCTTTTTGTTTTAATGAACATTTTGAAAAAAGTTTATTTATTCTTAAAAAAATAACATATACGCTGTATTTCATGTTACATTGAATTGTGTTAAGTCTGATTCAAATATAAATGTTGCACCAGATCGGGAAGTACCAGGTGGATGAAAAGGTTCAGGAAGCTTTAATACAATATCTATTTTAGGCACGTATGATATATCTTTAACCGCTGGTTCGAAAAATACCCACGATTGGTTTTTCTTTCGTAGAAATTCAATTTCAAATAAGTCCTCCCACTCACCTACAATGCGACCAACATAGTATTTTTCTGTTTGGCTTCCAAATCTTACAAGGACATAGTTATTAATATTTATGTTATCGGTGGCCACAAAAGATCCAGTTGACTTGTCCGTATCGGCTAAACTAATCGGTTTTGAATCTTCTGATGACTCATCAGAAGATCTACGTTTTTTAAAATTCAAACCCCTTTTAGCTTTTTTAGCGCTTTTGCGCGGTCGTATTTTCTTAGTTACGGTCTTTTCTTTTGCTTGTTTGGACGGCGTGGAAGTTAGAATTTTCGATGATCCCTTTCTTGGATTTGACGAGTTTTCAGGGGTGTTTAGTTTTGGTAGAGGTCGAACTTGGTCTGGAGTCTTTTTAGGCGGTAGTATGGATACCAATTCACAGGCCGTGTCAGGTTCAGCATCGTCACCAGTGTCATCAGCTGTTGTGTGTCCCGTGGCTATATCCACAAAGTCTGATTCGGGGAAAACTTCCCTGTTGAAAGGATTTATCCCGGCTGCTGCAAAACCCTTGCAAATATTTTCCGACACGAATGCCTTTTGGAAAGGAATTTTGGAAAGCTGCGGTATATCATATATAGTTATTGTGCGGCCAGGATTGGAGCAAAGAAAGTCGTTGTACGAGCTCGTCAAATATCTTTTAAACGGCCCGAATACCGATATATCCAACGGCTGTAACTTGTGCGAAGAATGGGGTGGGAAACTTAGCATATGGATACCATTATCTCTGCAAAACGTTATTGCAGCCAGGCTGCAGTGTGACACATGATTATCCAAAAAAAGTAAAATTGGTGTCTTTGTCGAGCAACGGGTATTTTTTTGGATATGCGTCAAAACGTCACAAAATCCTTCCGTTGACATCCATCCACTTTTAGCAGCAATTCCTACGCAGCCATTCGGACCCCCGTTAACGAAGTGTTCCTTATAGTTCACCCGTGGAAACACGTACACCGGTGGCAAAGCATTTCCAGCAGCATTTATAATGCCTACCATTGTGACCAAAGAACCTCTTTCGGCGGAAGCAACCTGGGAAACGGTGCGCTTTCCTCTTGCTGAAATCACCTAGCCATTGAATAAGTAAATATTAAACAATAGAGTTACATACCTACGAACTTATGTATGTGGGCAAAATTAAATTTTAAATTACCTTCGGCGGGGGCAGCACTGTGGTTATACCAGTTTCATCCAGATTATATATATCCACAGGTTTGAAGGAATACTTACTGTACAAAGTTTGTACATTATCGAAAAATGCCATTACAGCTGTCTTCGTAAATGATGTACAACGAGATAGGCTTGTATTTTCAGGCTTTCTTAAACTTAATCCGTTGTTTCTTTTCATGAAGCCTTGCATCCAATCAAGTCCTGCTGTTTTCGTACTTGCCCAGGTTACAGGACTTTTTATGTCGTTCACATCGGCATAATCAAAAACAAACTTCCGTGCAGCGCTGTACGTGAATCCATGTTGGAGATTAGAGCACTCCTTGAAGTACTCTGATAGTTCGTTTTCCTGTTTTTTTGTAAATATTTGCCTTGCGCTGTATTTTGAAGAGAACAGAAATGCTTCGTCGTCCGGGGAATTTTCCGAGTTATCCTGGGCTTGTGCACTTTTTTTGTTAATTTTTGTAACTCTGTCCCTTAATGTTGTCCGACTTAAGCCACATATTCGTGCCGACTCACTTATGCTGAACTTTTTAGAAAGAACGTCCTTGATGGCAAGTTTAAATTTTCCTTCATCCAAATTGCTGCGGTCAGTTTTTCTCTTGTAGTTCCGAACCATATTTCTACTGCCTAAGTCTATTTGAAGGTAAATAATGCATTATCACTCGGCGCAATTGGGTCCAAACTCAATGGTGAATGTACCCCATGGGGCACATACACCGGCGAAACTACCCCACCATGGGGCACATACGCCGGCGAAACTGCCCCACTTTTTGCCTGGCGTATGTGCCCCAGGTGGACTCCCGCTTCAAAAAGTCATTTTATCTTTGCACTGCACAGCACTTTTGATAAACTATTGTTAAATTTTATTTAGAGAAACATAGCCCATATCACACTTATGGCAAGTTTGTTTAAAACACAAAACTGAACAGAGTTATAACCAAATATACTTAGGTGAAAAAATGTTCCCACAAATGCAAAAAAGTTAATAGACGCGACTGCTCACAACCACTTCCAAATTTCATCTGTCAAAGTAAGTTTAACCAGGGGTGGGTATATGAGGTGCAATCTATCGATTATTGCAGTTCGAAAACAGTAATAAATTTGGAGATAACAGCAGTTGGCGTATGTGCCCCAGTGGCGAATGTGCCCCCTTCTACCCTAAATGTGATTCATTTCTTGAATTTGAAATATTATTATTTGAATATTTTTTTAGACATGCGCTATAAAGAACTCAACAGCTGATGCGGCCATCTGAAGTGCAAACGTATTGCAATTTTTTAATTTAGCATACATAAAAAATGTTGAACGTTTAATCTGGTGTGGTAAATGATACAAATAAATGTTTAACTTCACTGTCATTTCTGGTGACCGTTAAACTGGTAAGAGGAGGCTTATAAAACCAAAAAAGCTTCGAATTATGCTTTAGGAATGAAGTTTTGGTTAATTTTTCGGTGCTGTGAGAGATAATCATTAAATTTCGTTTTAGCGTAAAACATCGGAAATGGTTCGCTTAAGAATCTATGCGATTTTTGATGTCAGAAATATAAAAAGGGAGATCAAGTCATTATCCAAATATTTTTGACAACTCAGTGTGGTACTATGCCATTATCTGCTGACAAAATCATAGGAACGCATTTTTAACAGGAGAATACGTGAAGGTTTATGCTATTGTTTTAGAATGAATCGCTAACCCGTCGCTGCTATCATATCCTGGCAGTTATTTCTTTGACCACTTACCTTGTCGAGGAGTTATAAGTGTCAGCTAACGTGAATGAACGCAGGAGTTGGGAGACATAATATACGAAGATTAGCCATTACTCTTTACTAAACTTTAGTAGCCTTACATTTATGAGCGCTCTGTTGCATCTAAATTTCACTGTCCGCTAAATTCAATTTCGATTTATTAACGCCTCAAAATCACAATCTTTTAAGCATCAACAACTATTTATAACTGGTGTTTGGTAATGATAGTGGGTTGATGTGATTTAAATGGCATTGGTTGAACACACAGCATAGTGATTGGGGCTAAATAAATATTCAAATTGGCATAACTATGTATAAACTTATTTGGTTTAAAGAGTAGCGGTATATGGGGGGTGGCTGAAAAGCAAGAGTAGAAAGAAAAAGGAGGATATAGGGGTATATAAAAGGAAAGTCCCTAAAGTAGAAAAGTCAAATTGTAGGTAGTAAAACGTCGGCCGGATCCGCTAGTTATAAAAAATTATAAATATTTGAGCTTAATAACAATATACTTACTGAATATACGCATGCCATTATACTAGTCATATACTTAAGTAATCATAAATTTATATATTTAGTATTATAAATAAAAAAAATATAAATAGAATAACTGTTTAATACAATAACCACTTCACATAGTGAAATTAACTATAATGTTACACTGATAACCATTAAGCTGGTAAAATTGATATCAAAATGCCGCTTACTGTAAAAGTCAAAGTAATAATTAGCACACTGTTTAAAAGAAAAAACAAGCAAGTAGTCTAAGTTTGGCTGGAGCCAAACATTAAATACCCAGCTGTGTAAAAGTGGTCGTAGGAAGTTATTGTTGGATTATGACCTGTGGAGGTTTTCAACTTTTTGTGTGGGCAATACCAGGCTCACTCTCAGTTTACCAGGCTCACTCTGTAAACTAAATTTTATTTGCTTATTTCCAGTAGGCGGTGGCACACCCACTTTCCAAATCGTGTAAAGAATAAGAAAATTTACATACACGCCATTGTATAGCATTCCACTTCTATCAATCAATGAGATATGGGGAGTTCAGTCTCCACCTCTTTTTCACCTTACTTTTATGAAGAAGTAGGCATGGATAGGGATTCCGATTATGTTGTCACAGTTAAGTTTCGCTATTCTAGCACAAACGGTTCTGTAGTTTTTAACAGCCAAAGTTTTAAAACTTATTTAGGCATATATGGGAGTGTTATCGAAAGCGATAGGCCTATACACAGCTGAGTATACAATAAAAAATCAAAATCGAAAACGAAACACTTACACATTATTGATGCTGTGAGTATGCCAAAAGTTGTATTACAAAATGGCTCCAACATAACAGCAATCATATTTGAAGCAACAATCACTCCCAATCGACCCAGGGTTAAACCAATACTTATGGCTTTACCTCTGCAAGTTTATTTGGTAGATAAAATGTGAAAAGAAATTCAAATTATATTTATACATTTTAAAGTAAAAATATTTAATTACCTTAAATGCGTTGGTACCAAATCCACCATTGCGCCACACATTACAGAAATCGATAAACCAGGTAAAAGAATGTACCTACAAACAGAAAAGTACCAATACTGCTTGGGTATTAACAACAAAATGCAAAAGTACGCCACTAAGTGTGCCAAAAGCCAGTGCAGCCAATAACAGATTTTTACGCCCCAAAGGATTGAGGAGTACACCCTTTATTGAAAAGCCCACGAAAAATGCAAGGCCCATAATCATGTTGTCGATGTAGGATTTTGTAGAGATGGTATCATCAAGACTGTAAAGCAATCAATAAAATGAAATTGTTTATGGATTATTTAGGCATTAACATAATTCATTGACTAGCTCAAACGTGATCGTGTAGCTCGAAAACTTCACAACACACTTCGAATGTAATGAAATTAGTTTCGCATCCGTAATCTATAAATTCCTTTTATTTAGGCAGAAATTTGCTAATATTTGGACTATGGGAGCTTTCTGCTTCAATACCACTGGACATTTTATATCTTCAGACAGAAACTTAGTGAAATTAGTTGTCTTATCTCTACGCCGACGTTGCTGTCACTGTGTCGCTGATTTTCGAATGAAGCCTCTAATATTTCGCACACTGAAGAACTATTTGCTGCATTATCACCTGATGACCGTTTAACGATTTCCGGATACCAAATTTTGCATACCCGCGGAACTAAGAAATAAGCAAAAACATTGCTACGACACTCAACAAAAAATGTTTACGACGTGGTTTATGAATGAGTGGCACTGTTGCATACCCCAAATACCACCACCACTGCTACGTACATATGTAAATCTTCAGTTGCAATCTGTTCGGGTTTCAACTTGAGGCTTGAGTCAATTTCAATAACACTAGCCAAACAACTACCACGATGAAATTTACAAATCCACTCCAGTGTAGAAATTTCTTCGTACTGTTTACCATGTGACAAAAGCAGTTTTGGGCTCTCCGGCCGGGCAAGAGATTTGACAGAATGATCAAAGGCCATGGCCGAAATATAAAAGGAAAGAATCAACCAGCTGAAAGCTGAAAGTAAAAATAAATGGAAATGCAAAATGAGTTAACAATAAACGCCATCCAAATATTATTCTCAAGATAACTTTATGTTGGTTTGGAAAAGTATTTAACGTACTTGGTGGAGTCTTTGCAATAAAATTAATTAAAATTTTGTAACCGGTTTATTCCTAGTCACTGGGCGTACAACCCTTCGCCTAAGACTCTAATTCGTTTCTGTCATGTTTTACACCTTCAGCTGCGTTTTCGATATAAAAAATATCTGTGTGACTTTCATCCAAGTTCTTCCATTTTCAATAGTTGTATAACAGAATTGCATACTTACCTGGCACATAAATGGATCCAACACTAACAATCATAGTTGCATAATTAATAGCAACAGCACGATTTTTATCTGTATTGAGTTCACTGAGATATGGTTAACAGGCACCTGATATACTGCCCAAACTGTAATTATGAATTTAAAGATAAACAATTTTGTTTAAATAATTATTTATAGACATGTAGATATACATACATATATAACTCACCCAATACCAATTATTAAGTTGACTATATTAAACGCCCATATATTTGTAATGAACATTGAGATGAATTGCAATAAATTGGTAATTAGTGTTCCCCAGAGAAGCACCCAACGCCTTCCGAAAGCATCACTGGCATATCCCCATAAATAGGTGGATAAAAAAATACCAGTTACACATGCCGCTATCATAAGACCCTTATCACTTTGATTCATGCCAAACTCACATTGGGACGCTATAGCCATGATACCTACTGAATTGCGTAGCTATTGAGAAGAGCATAGACAGCGCAGCCATCACTAGAACGAGCCATTGCGTTTTTCCAAAACCTAAGAAATACAATTAAATGTGTAATATTTTTGCGTTGCAGGCAGATAATCATCATGAATAACTAGTAGGATGCCTACCAGGAAGTCAAATAAAGGATCAAATAATTTTTTTTATGATTAAAAATACCTCTCAAAATACCTCAATAAAATAGAAATGCTAATAATAATACTCGCAAACAGTGATTTTGGTGCAGCTATAAGTAAAACTGATTTCAAGTATATTCGGTAACCTGATAAAAACTGTATACTTACTATTTTATGGCTACGTACAGTTTTCAAGATAGGGGCCAAGAACCCCTTTTTACTCGGTTAAGGCATGTATTCACCCATAACTTTGTTTTTGTATTAGTTGTAATTATTATATTCATATTTTTTTTTTGGAATGGCCCCTACTATGCTCTCTTAACTTTTCTTTATTTCCCTTTACTTTTGTTTTTTTCTTATCTTTAACTCAAAGTGTTAAAGAATTACCAAAGAATAATACCGTTATCGAAAAGTAGAAATGAAGCCCCCAAACCTAATGGAGTTAGCATTTCACAAGCAAGAACTGAATTTAGTGTTTTGGATGTTAGTGCGAACAATGATTTCGAATTTGAATTTGTGCGGGCGCGAACTGGTATGTTTATTATGTATGTTCCAGAGCTATAAAAAAGGGATGCCTTGAACTTATAGTATGGAGTCATATCGTTTGTCGGGTTTGCTAATTTTAAAAAATTGCTAAAAGTTAAAAAATTGCTAAATTATAAAAAAAAAATTCGAGGAAGTCGAAAAATCTTGATGCATCTGAGCTTTACGAGACTTTTTGTTGTTAGTACACAAGCGGTATCGGTTCTTTTCTGTTTTTTCATACTTCTTTGAATAATGATTAAAATTGTATTTTTTATTAGACAAGTTTTTATTCAAAGTGAGATATTTTGAACTTTTGTATGCTCAGAGAATATTATAATTTTTGATAACGAATTCTTGAATGCCGATTTTAAAGTAATCTAACCCCCTGATTCTGTGTTCTTGATAAATTGTCAATCTTGATAAAATATCAAGAAATAAATACATATTTGAATCAAGTGTTCTGAGTTCTGCTTCAAAAAATTCATTCATTTTGTTCGTTTTGGCGTAAAATTCAAAAAACATGATAAAAATATTTTTCTTTTAATTTTTTATCAATATTGAGAATTTGTCAAGAACACAGAATCGGGGGGTTAGACTGAATCAGTTTGTTTCGAGACAAGTCTTAGCTTTTGCAACTTAAAGTCATGTTCTTCGCTAATTTTTCTCACATTTTCATAGATTTCTCTGAAACTCTCTACAGCATATTCTTTTCTTTTGATCAATTCCTTTTTTTTGCATCATTGGTTAAATTGATGACCTCTGCAAGGTCTTCATTTTTTGTTTGTACTATAACTCGACTGAGGGACAACCCAAAATCCCCCGTGGTGCGTTCTCCATATATAAAAACAAGATTCCGAAAATTCGTATGAAAATGAGCAGACGAACAAGAAAGCGACTTAAAGTAAAAAAATGTCTAATTTATTTTAGTATAAATTCAAAAAGAATTTTTATATATGTACAAACATATACACATGTGTGAAAATAAGTATGTATGTATATGATTTCATGGATTTGTATTTGATGGTTCAAACAATAAAAACAAGAAAACACCTTGTCCGATGAAGAGTGCAGCGCTGCAACGGAAAGAGAGTACGTTGCCGACATGCCCACATCTAGAGTAATGCCGTCTGAACGCTACCAGTTAGAGACCTCAGACCTCAGATTTGTACGAAATACCATATCTTGTTTAAATTCGGTGTGTAGCTTCCATTTTTTACAGAGATTGGAAATTTTAAACCGTGATTCGTATTCATAAAAGTCCGGAAACAGCGCTCTCCTTACTTTTTTCCCCTGTTTTCAAGCATGCTAGCCGAGTATCATCCTTAAGTGAATAAGAATTTATGGATATAAAGGAAAAACCCCCACTAGCTAATTAGCTCACATTGCAGTTATCACTTCAATGAACAAAGTCACTAAAGTTTGTTCAAGCATTAATTATTTATTCAATTAAAGAATTTGCATATAAATGATAAGGCACTACCAATTCATATATATCTACATACATACATATCTACTTATATCTACTTATATATTGTTTATCATTTGCACCTAATCACATACTATATAATTAGAAAAATGTCACTTTACGTCACAACCAATAATACTTAACTAGATGCGTCAGTAAAATTAGCAGCTTTTAGAGTATATCTACCATATACATATGTACATACATAATTACTGATTTTGAGAAACATAAACTGATTTTCCAGCACATATGGATGAGATTATTTTGAATTTATTATGTATTTTTGCAGCTTCCATTTAGCATTTTCTTCAATGAAACACAAATCTTTTTCCATTTTCTGATAATTGAAACCAGCATAGGCGAATATTCCCACCAACGTAGCTTTCGATTTCACTTCGCGTTATTTAGTGATGCTAGTTTCGAAAAGATTTGTGACATAGGAATAAAGCGAGAGTATTATAGTGGAGTGTATAGTTTCTACTCTTCTTATACTATAACACTTAGCAATAGCATTTCTCCCAGGAGAGGCTAAGATCACAACTCCTTTCAGTTTCTATTGTTCAACCAGTAACCACAGTCAAAATTTACTAGTACAAAGAAGTTTTGGACGGATGGGCGATAAAGCTCTGTAAAACTTTATTGTAGATACATGTATATCTTCTTAAGTCTATTTTAAACCATTAAAAAAAGTGGAAAATTTTTCGAGGTTGCCACATGACTTATATTGCTCTAGATGCTCTTCAGAAAAGATATTCTGATCTTTCTTATATAATCTTAATTGTCAAATGCTGTATACAATTTGCAAATATCAATATCTTATTTAATTTTCAGATCCCGAAAATATGGTGCTGGTACTTATAATTATTTTTAATCTTCACATCACTAATGTCAACCCAAAACGTACATCCATGCCACCGTGACAACAACTTCTGCCAGCATCATACATATTTACTATATATTTTGCATAGGCCTGCATGCGATCCAATTCGTTCTTTAATAACGACAAAAGCGACCAATATACAACTATAAATACAGCAGCAACTAATAGCGCGTTTCAGTAACTAAATCTACAGGTAACGGTGAACATTAATAGTTAGTTTAATTTCAATCACATATCAATCTACAGGTAATCTATGTCTAAATACAATTCAACTAAAGTAAATAATAAATGCATGTTAGTGTGGAGTGGTGTGTTCAAAAAAACTAAATATTCGTTGGTCAGTGTTTATAACGGCAATTAATTAATAAAGCACAAAAAAATTTCAAGTGTTAGGGAGTATGTGGACCACCCTACCACAACTGCTTGGAAACAAAATTTACTTACTTCTACCAATATCAAACTGTTTGAATTTCAATATATTTCTCATACCATTCAAATGTAAGACTCGTATAAATCTTAAAATTGTTCAACGCTTACAAAATATTTAATTAAAAAAATTCTACATATATTTTGCTTACCAACAATGCAATTGTATGGCCTGTACATTTGTAAAGTATGTTAAACTTTAAATGAGTTCAAGACCAATAATGCTAATTTTTATAAAAAATGTTATGGTTTTTATCTTAATATATAAAAATCTTCTGTGAGTCCGTTTAAATATTTGTGCAAAGTCAGATGGACTCAAGAATGGTTTAGATTTACAATCCGGATCAATTGAGGGTGTGGGCATGCAAGAAGCATGAATGTCCTAAAATGAAAATACGTATTTAAAAAAATTAAATTTTATACTTTATTAGAATTTAATAGGGCGCAAAACTAAAAAGCCGTTGTAATATTTTCCCCTAACTTAGCCTTTTGTAAATTCAATTTAAAAAAACCTTCGACATTTTATCATTGTTATAACAATACTATTACAATTTCAATATCTATACTAACACACAGTTAGATATGCCATCAACAATACGTGTGGGCATCATTCTTCTTCTTTCACTGGCTCTGCTAACAGCACATAACGTTTTGGCGAATTCTCGACCAGTCCGAAACAATGACATCAGCAATATGGACGATGCGATTAAATACTTGCAAGACTTAGACACATATTACGGGGATCGATCGCGGGCAAGGTAAATGGAAACACTTCGCACAAATCACAAAACAAAATACTCAAATGTCTCTTTTCTCCAGCAGGTTTGGTAAACGTTCGCCACTATTACAACTTTTGCATCAGCGCCTGATTGATAATCCTGAATTGGTACGAATATTAGAAAATGTAATCAATTTTTTAATTTGAAATATTAATACATGAATATTTTGTTTAGGTACGCGCTATAGAGAATCCAACAGCTGATGAGCCTTTCTGAAGGCAAAAGGATTTTATAAAATTAGTTATTTGTGAAGTAGTACCTAAAGTGAATTATTGAATTTCGAGACTAAAAAAAATTTACTTACGGATTAGAGGAATACCTGTTACTAGTCATACCTAAGTGATAATAAACGCATGTGCAATATTTTTTTATTTTTATTTTACTCTAGACTTACATGCAAATGTATTTTACATATATACAAAAAAAAACATGTTTTAAAATAAAAGCAAAATTGTTAAAGACAATAACAACTTTACTTGATAAAATTAAGTACAATGTTGTGCTGGCCATTTTTGCTAATTGTTACACTGGTAAGAAATGAATCAGAAATCCGCTAACTGTAATTGAGAAAGTGCTGATTAATACAAAATTCGTGAGTACAAACAAGTAAGGACATCAATCGACCCAGCTGTGAGCTTTACAAACAATTTTGTATACCGTCAGGGATAATCTAAGGGCTAACTCGGGAGACGCACTTTATAGACACTGAGTATAAAAGGTTAGAATCAGGACAAACCGGATGAAAAATAAGTTCGGGGCTGAGCTAAAAAATTCGAGACTACAATACAAAAAACGCGGAAACTCGGAAAGAACACCTCTTGCACACGAATTATATAGTAGAGAGCTGAGGATAATAAATAACATCGCTACAAACAACTGATATAAAAAATCACTAGATAAACTCAGGAGAAATCTTAGAGAACAAAAAAGAAACTACAAAAGCAATGACATATACTGGAAAGGTATCTAACACATAAATTGGCAAATTTTCTTTAAAAGCATGGGCTTTCTCGATACGTGTTTGCAGTTACAATTAGATATATTAAGTAGGTTTATTTAACCTACCCTTTGCCCTATTATTCACAGCTGAGTTAAACAAAATTCAAATTACTTACACAATATTGATGCTGTGAGTATGGCAAAAGTTGTATTACAAAATGGCTCCAACATAACAGCAATCATATTTGAAGCAACAATCACTCCCAATCGACCCAAGGTTAAACCAATACTTACGGCTTTACCTCTGCAAGTTTATTTGTTAGATAAAATGTGAAAATACATGAATTCAAATTATATTTATAAATTTTAAAGTAAAAATATTTAATTACCTTAAATGCGTTGGCACCAAATCCACCATTGCGCCACACATTACAGAAATCGATAAACCAGGTAAAAGAATGTACAAACAGAAAAGTACCAATACTGCTTGGGTATTAACAACAAAATGCAAAAGTACGCCACTAAGTGTGCCAAAAGCTAGTGCAGCCAATAACAGATTTTTACGCCCCAAAGGATTGAGCAGTACACCCTGTATTGAAAAGCCCACTAAAAATGCAAGGCCCATAATCATGTTGTCGATGTAGGTTTTTGTAGAGATGGTATCATCGCAAATCTGCAAATAAATTAATAACACGGTTGAAATGGATCATTTAAATACTTAAACATCAAGGTAATGCATTAAATATCGCGAAAGGACTCGTGACGTTCAAATACTAGTTAAACTTCGGATCGCGCCTGCCTTCTATAGGATGTCCGATTGTTGGAGGTATGTTTATTAAACATTACACTCCATGCCAAATTGTAGTGGGACGATAGCGTTGCGCTCTGGTACTGGTACCTTCAGATACTAGCCCGACTGCTACAGAAACGCATTGTTTGACCCGTTCCTCTGTATCTGGGGCAATAAGCACAAACACCAAACTCAAGTTAGGTCTAAAACGTGATAGTGCCCTCATTGTGCTTTCCATGCTAGGATCTATAATCGCACAAAAGTGCACGACTTTTGCTAAAAAAAATGTTGGATTTGATGGACCAACAAATTTTTCTCTATTCCATACATTTACACCAACATTTTTTGGAAGATATTTTCACGGTTATTGATTTTATTATTTCATAAGGTTATTAAATTTAATGAACGTGTTTATTCATAGACGTTTTTAATTGCCGTATACGCCAGCACATTTCCTATGTGATGAACATGGCGAACTCACTAAATTCGCCTCGGTCATGAATCTGTTTCAAATTTCAACACCATATTTTCATTGAAACACGAGTAAGTAGTTGTTGAATAATATGCCCAGATATTCTTGGAATTCTCGTACGAATTATGATTGCAACCAAAACCGCAGATTTCTTAGGATACTTAGTTCCTCGCATCCGATTTCAGTTGGATTTCACAGGAGAAGATGTTTTAGATAATGAAAAGCTTATGTTTTCTTACCTCTGCTTCCACAGCACTGGAAGCACTTAATCGCTGCTTTTCGAATGAAGCTTCTAATATTTCGCACACTGAAGAACTATTTGCTGCATTATCACCCGATGATCGATTAACGATTTCCGGATACCAAATTTGCATACCCGCCGAACTAAGAAATAAGCAAAACATTGCTACGACACTCAACACGAAATTTGTACGATGTGGCTTGTGAAAGAGTGGTATTGTTGCTCTCCAAATAGTCACCAGCATACCCCAAATACCACCACCACTGCTACGTAAATCTTCGGTAGCAATTTGTTCGGGTTTTAGCTTGAAATTTGCGTCATTATCAAAAACGCTAGCCAAAGAACGGCCACGATTAAATTTACAGACCCATTCTAACGCCGCAACTGCTTCATATTCTTTATCGTGTGCCAATAACAGTTTCGGACTCTCTGGCAGAACATATAACATTAGAGCAGCAACCAAACCGGGCAATAGATTTGACAGAATTATTAAACGCCATGGACGAAATATATAGCTGTCGGTTATGTGAATGGACCACTCGCTGGATAGAACCAACCAACACGTAGCTGAAAATTAATTGCGAAATTGAAATGCTAAATTAGTTTTCATTTAAATATAGAATACATTATACGCACATAGGTACAACATCAGCTGTGAAATGCATTTTATATTATAGGTTGAACTTCTAAGCAATACACTGAGTGTATCCTGATCGGATCATTTCAAACACGTTGCAAGAATTCCAGGAAAAAATCAAATACGTGCATGGTGCTGGTAAATAGTACGGCAGAAGTGAAAGTAGAGTTCAAGGAGAATCTCATTATTGAGCTTCGAGTATTTGAAAATAACGCGCGCCATAGAAACCCAACAACAGTTGCGTTTTACAGATCAAAAAGAATGAATAATAGACGTTTATTGGACGTGCCGTATGAGCAGGGGAAATTATCTTTACAACAACAAGGTAGAAAATGAGCAATATTCTGAACAATTATCTGTATGTTTATAGTCAATCAAAAAAATTTGCATTATAATCAATTAAATGCTCATAACAAGTAACATCATTAGACCTGAATGTGATGAAATAGACTAATTTACATTAAATAAATACAGAGAAATTCATATTCCAGAAATGTGTTGCTAAACCGAACCCTCTTATGTATTTAATATATTAATGACGTAAATTATAATAAGAGAATATTGTTGCCATCAGTATTAGAACTTTAATTTAAGTGCAGCATCTTTACTACGTAATTCGAAATATGTTATTCTGTCTATTATTAGCGACTTATTAAGATTTTGACAAATTTTCTATGTACTAAGCTTTGCGAATTAGATTTGAAAATTTTGGATTTTATAAATTTATATTTTTTTTAGAAAAACTTACACTCAAACAATTTCAAAAGCCTAAGTTAGGTTGAAACAAAATATTAAATGCTAATAGAGGTATAAGGTAATGGCCAGGCACATAAGCCTAGGGCTTCTTAAAGAGCATAACTGCTTCAATTGTACCATATAAAAGGTTTTGGTCTCGCCCATTGTCTCTGGGTACTCCCTTGTAAAAAGATTTGCCATTCTATTGGAAGCGGTTATGAAGATATTAAGAAAAATTTAAAAACTTGTTCATAGTTATGTATGTACATATGTGAGGCCATATTTCAAAATTATGCAAAAATCAGTAATATGATGACTAGGTCAAAGTAAGTAGCTACTACAATTTTACAATTTAAGTTGCCAAAGTAAGAGCATGATCCCTTTTTATATGGTTTTCTCCTTATTTAAATATCTCAGACATATTTTTTTATTTCTACTACCTTTTTATCGTGTCATTTACTACGATTTTACTTTTCGGTAGTCCTAACACTGGTTAACCACATTACAAGTTACATATGTATGTACATGCATACATACCTGGCATATAAATAGCTGCAATACTAACAAACATAGTTGCATAATTAATAGCAACAGCACGATTTTTATCTGTATTGAATTCGCTGAGATATGGATAAACGGCAGCTGAAGCACTACCCAAGCTGTAATTAGCAATTTAAAGAAATGAAAATTGTTTAAAGTATTATTTATTTCGTAAGTTTCTAAATACACTCACCTAATACCCATTATTAAGTTGACTATATTAAACGCCCATATATTTGTAATGAACATTGAGATGAATTGCAATAAATTGGTAATTAGTGTTCCCCAGAGAAGCACCCAACGCCTTCCGAAAGCATCACTGGCATATCCCCATAAATAGGTGGATAAAAAAATACCAGTTACACATGCCGCCATCATTAGACCCTTCTCACTTTGGCTCATGCCAAACTCACATTGTGACGCTATAGCCATAATACCCACCGAAGTTTGTGTGGCCATTGAGCAAAGTGTCAATAGTCCAGACATGAAGAGTACCAGCCATTGTGTTTTGCCAAAACCTGCGATATGCAATTAAATAGTTAAAGAGTATGATCGATTTGAAATTATACAGAGAGTCAGCATAAAATATATAAAATATCACAATTAGTTTGGGATATACCAGTAAGAAAAATAAATATTTAAATAACTTGATTCGTTTTGGTTTCTTGATTGATGTGCAATGAAAAGTATTTTGATAAGAGCAAAATGTGACACATTCATTTCTAAACATCGTTAAACCAAATAGCTGAAAGGCTGAGAAAATGGTCACTAGTTCCGGAACCTTTTGAACCACTTTTGCGGTTTTCAAACCGACTGACACCGTTTTTTGAAGTTCTCTAGGAGTATAGTCAAATGAAAATTTATTCTTATCTTTTTTTTTTATATATTTCCTTTTTCCTCTAACTAAGGAGCATATTATGCCTACAAATTCCACATGTTAAATAAATTGGATACCAAGAACAAGAAATTATATATAATCCAGAGAAATCGTTAACAAATATACCAAATTCTTAATTGGAACAAAGGGAGCCTGAAACATTCTCCATCCGTTTGTTTTTTCAAATGAGTAGAGTTCTCCCACTAGCTCTGTTATTATATTCGGGCGTCGAGAACAAACAATTTCGGGATGAACATTCCTTGGTCGTTATAAAAATATCTCTAGAACAACTCTCAGTGCTCCGAATTTCTAACTCAACACTTTAAAATCATATGAAAACTACAATCATATACGAGTATAAATGGCTTATTTATTTAAAACAAAAAAATCCGGTTCACCCATTGCTTTGACCAAAGCCTTTTTTAAAGGTTATACAATTGAATGAATTAAAAGAATTTTCACATTTTTAGTTTTAATCAAAGCAATTATTCATATACATACATAACTAAAACAAACTTTATTTTAATTAAAACTTTTTTTTAATAACAGCTGTGTACGCCTTTTATTGTGCTCATAAGTATAAGCACGAAACATTAAAAAATTAAACAATAGACGACGCAAACTCTACAAAAAGGGAATATTACCTATATTTTTTTTCCAAATCAATGATATACATTTGTTTGAATAAAATCGCTGGAAATAAAACTATTTTCGATCTAATTAAAGTTATCCATTTCAGAAATGCTGACCAAAACTCTTACTTTTTTTTTGAAAGTTGCACAATTTTTCATTCCAACACAATTCGCACTGAGAAATTTTAATAGTTAAATTCGTTTGATCAAAACACTGCTTTTAAACAAAGAAAAATTAAACACCATAAATAAGTCGTTCCATCATTTAAAAGCATTTGTATTTTTTCACTTTTTTCTGGTATTGTATAAAGATCTTTATTATTATTAATAAAATATTTTTTTTTTATTTACACAATAAACATACCAATTCGCGCCAAAACAAACTCATATTCTAATTCATTGTTCGCACTAGCACCCGCAATACTGACGGCACTGCCTGTTTGTGAAATGCTTACACCGTTAGGCGGGCGGCCTTCATTTTTAATATTCGAAAACGGCATTTTTACTTGGTCAAAAGTTTAACATTTAAACTTAACAAACTGATTGGCAAAGTGCTAAAGCGCAGCCACTGTTACCTGCAACGTTTCTTCAATGAATGACCCACTCAAGCTTAGCGCTAGTTGCATGGACCGTGCGAGTCGTGCGTTTACATATTTTTAATTATTTATTTTCAATACAAGTTTTTAAATTAATTTAGAAGTATTTATTCGTACATTGTATTGATACTTCATTGCTTTACGAATCTTAACAACGTAACGAGATTGTAGTTTTCATAGTTGCCGTTTTCACCAATTAGATTTTTAGTAGGTGTAGAACATTAAGGAGAGCTACTTTTATAGCCAATATCGGCGTGCTCTATGAGTCGTCTTGCCAGATTTGGGTTTCTATGGGAATACCTACTGGGTCAGCTTTCGTAATGAGAGAATTAGTTGATTATTATTTTTATGCGATCTTTTTAATAAGAGCTATTGAGCTTTACCTTTCAGAATAATGGTTGCTTTATTTATGGTACCTTCTGGATGATGTATACTTTTTAACAAAGGCCTGTGGTTGCTGCCTGATCCATAAATTTGTGTATCAAACTGATGTGTTTTCAATAGTGAGGGGTTCCATCTATGTATGCCTGCAATTAATTCAGAAGCTTTTTGAAAAGTCTGGTACGAACATTTCATTGGCATTTTTAGTTTCAATATTTTCTGTAAGGTTCTATCTTTGTGCATTAGCTTAAATTAGTACCAGCTCTTGGGGAGTTTCTTCAAATTGACTTTACGCATGAGTTGATCCAAGAAGAATATAAAACACATTTGGTAGTGGACCCTGCAATTAGAAATTGAATAAAGTCCATTGCGTTTCATTTGTTCTCCGAAAAATTCTTTCATATTTTGAAACTTTGTATCGTATCTCAGATCTTTTTTTTTCATGTTGAAAACTTTGTGTTTCAAACAACATTTTTGTGCTTAATTTGTGTTGACCTAATGATCAAATTAAACACATCGTCTTTAAACATTCGCATTAAATAATCTCTATTGTTCGCACATTTATTTTATGTATATTTGAAAAATCATGTGAATAATAATCCGATTTCACGGCCTAACAATTTCAAATTGTATTATAAAGTATTTTAATTGTGTTTGAATATTTATTAGATATGAACTTGTTATCAGCTATTTTAATGCAGCTTCTTTATTCATATTCTAATCTATTATTCTGCTTTCAATGTTGGAAACATAAACAAACTTTTTGTAGGATATTGATTCCGCATCTCTGCACATTGATTCTTAATAATTTTTTTTTTAGGAAAGCCAATATAAAAACTCTTGATTAACTGGATAGAGCTAAAAAGAAACACAAAAATGTTTATTATTTTCTAAAGCATCTTCAAAAAGTGTTTATCGGCTGTATTTACATATAAAGGTTTTTGTTAGTTTTTGTTTAAACTTCAACCACGAACTCACGATTTTTGTACCTGAAAAGACGGCAGTTGGAAATGTGTGATATATTGCTCGTTATGCGCACTGTACTTAGTTAGAACATATCCACTGAAAAGACACTTGTACAGGAAAGGTGGAAGAGGTAGTATTGAGCTCCTGGAATTAAGTAAACGTATACTAGGTATTAATACTAAGTACTACGAGTATGAAGTAGTCGTCTTAACATTTTAGATACTTGAAACTGTCTCACTGAACAAAATGTTGAAACCTATTTGTATAGTTGAAATATTAAATAATAAAAAAAAAAAATACAATTTGGCTTGAACATTTGACGTTGATACTCCAATTATCAATTTGTGCTTTAAAATCATTCGTCTCCTTCTAGTATCCACTGTGTTTTCAGTCCATAGAAAAACTTGCAATCGATCTAAGAATACTCGATTTATGGATACATCGATAATTTATCGATCCCATTTTTTCAGAAATAGTTACTCCTGCATATCCATCCCCGAATACTACTAAGAAAACCCGAAACTTCTCTGAATTTTTATAAACCTAAACATTAACTGCTGTCTTTCATTTTTTTTACTTTAATGAATTTGTAAATTTGATATATGTTTTTACTACTGCCTCTAAGAGCTTACAAACATATGTATATATTTGGTGTAAGATAAACGTTTTGTTACTTTTTTTATTTTATTCTGCAATACTCAAATTTGGCGCGATTTGCGGACCGCTATAAAAAAATTTTAAGAAATCTACGTAGCAACGGCACGCGTTATAAAACAAGTTTTTAATGACTTTAAATGATTGCACTGCTGATTTTTCCAGCAACAATTTACATCATACATATACATACATACATACATAATAATATATATGTATAATCATTTAAATATGATAAACCAGTATATGGGATATTACTTATTTATCGAACATGTTATATAATAACAACTTAACAAGTTCACTCACTTTAAATATAAATACTTTACTGCAACTGACATATGGATTAGGAAGCGTACGAATGTAGAATTTTAAACATTTATAAATAAATGGTTTTAGTGAAGTCGATGTTCTATACGAATATTTGCATCCGTATCATGCCTAATACAAAGCATATATACATACATATATTAGGGGGGCCTTAAAACTCAAATGGAGTGTTTTTCCAAGTTCACCGCTTTGTACTATAATAGCACATACGCATGAGCTTTGGCCCCGATTGTGTGTTGCACAGCAATCCAAAGCTCAGATTTCTTCATTGGGTTATCTAAAGTTTGACAGCTGTGAGGCATACCTTAAATGTCTTCAATCAGGACAATATCTATATTTGACATACATTGCCGATTGAAGTGTTGAAAAAAAAAAACCATTCCTTTAATTTTTTTAAGTCCGACCTTAATGTATATGTATGATGTACAGCATATTTCCGCTACACGCCGAAATAATCGCCAATCGCTGCCAAGTAGATGCTGTGTTTACGCGTGAAAAATAATATTGCAAGTGGTATATTTCTTTATGTTTTTAAGGGCGTAATCACCTTTGCAACATTTTTCGCCGTGAAATGTTGCTAACGACTGTAATTCTAAATACATATGTATGTACTTTGATTTCATGTCTTGAAAAACTACATAAAAAGATAACAATAGAATAAAAGAAGCCCTTGTGCTACTTTACTTATTTATCAATGTTCTAGGGTCGATTTTTGGGGAGGCAAAAAAATCGACCATTGATCTAGGGGGCCATGGCGTATGATTGACACAAATGGACTATAAATGATACCTACGTAAAAGTTCGACCCAAATTGGGGGACATCAGAATTCGTTTTAGAGGTATAGTTCCTTCGGCAAAGTTTCTTATTTTGATCCATACATAAGTATTGACATAACATTTTCTTCATGTATTTAAGGATTGCCCTAATATATATGAATATCATTTCATGCATTTAATTGCATACTCATTTTCATTTATTGATAAACAAAGGAACAAGTTATTTTTCGTTTATTTAAATTATGGTAAGTTATCTACTATATACATACATACATACACCTAAAGAAACTTACAGTTAAATTAAATTAAAGTTTCATAGCATTATTAGTCAGTATTTAAGATTCCTACATTTTTAACTAATTAAAAGGTAGTAAAATGGCTTTACTCTTTGCTGAAAATCCTGCTTGCAGAAACTAAATTTGTTTGAAAAAAACTTGATATTTAAGGGTATTATTAAAGCATTAAATAATATCGCAATATCTTAACAGACATCTGAAGAAATATCGAAATTTATAATCCCGGTGTAAAAATAACAAAATTTTTTGTTGAGGCACCCTAATACAAATACGTATTTAAATGTAATTAACAGCTTTAAAACTAATTAAGTAACTATAATTTGGAATTTCAACATATTTAAATAGTAAACTCAAGCAATTACGCCTACATCTGTAATTCCATTTAACACACGCTAAGATCTTTTGATTGCACTCAAATCGGTAATAAAATAGTTAGCAGCATGCACACTGAAAATAAAAAAGCTCTATAAAATAAAAATTTAGTGTTCAAATAACAAAAAATTTACCAAATACGCAGCCAGAGAAAAATCCAAAAGTTAAATCGCAATGCGTTTCCAACAGCACCCCAATAATATTGCTACCGAAAACACTTCCTAAACGTCCGAGCATTAGGCAAATGCAAATAGCTTTCCCTCTACAAGTTCATTGTTTAATATTTAGCAATGTTTAGCAATCTAAAATTTACCTTAAATGTGTAGGTACCAGATCCACCAAACCGCTGCTTAAAGTCGATACACAGAGCGCCGGCGTGGTGAGAAATAAAATAAAAGAGATCAGTACTGTTATGGGATGCCGAAGCCAAAGTAAAGCTGCACAACATGATGCACTGAGAAAAAGTGATCCAATAATTGTCTTTTTTCGTCCTATAAAATTCAAAACCACGCCCATAAAAGCATAGCCAGCCATATAACATAAGCCAAGTGAAATTGAATCAATGAAACTTTTATCGCTAATGCTGTCGTTACAAATCTGAAACGAATTACGGTAAGTTTCAAGTTAAATGGAAAATGGATATTAGATACAAAAATATTGAAATACACAATTATCACAGGAGCCCATTATATACATATACCGGAATGTGTCAAGTACTAACAGGAGGGGTAGTTCTTTTAATATTTGGAACAATTTTGAACGAAATCCTTTGATTAACCACTACATTTTCTTCTACCTCTTCCCCACCCTCTTCTCCTATTGCACCCTACCGTTTTCCCGTCCCCTAATACGGCGTTTCCAAAAAATCATAGTGAAAGAAGGTGCTCTTCTTTTTCATATAAAAAAGGTGTTACAATTTGCAATGAGGGTCACCTATTCTATCACGGAGTATTCCATTTCTTTTCTTCTGGGTACTTAATGGAACATCCACGAGACTAGAATTTCACAAAGAAAGCGACGAAGGGGATAGGTGTAGTTTCAATAACTGGTGTAATTTTTTTTGGAGCTTTTTGGAAGCGAAGAAATATATTAATCCAAGATAGAGTAGGTGATCCTCTCCTGACCTCTTCATGTAAATTCCACCATCTTCTTGATATGATCCTCCTTGGTATTCTTTACATTATTGAATCGATTATTTCCGTTTCATCCAAACATACAAATAGCAGTAAAAATATACATACATACATACATACATAATTGAATAGGTACCTTTGTGGAATTGACACTGAGCTCCTTAGATAGTATGGACTCATCAATTATTTGGCAGATCGTTAGAGCATTGTCGTTGGAGTTTGAACTGACCCGATTCTGTATTTCGGAAAACCAGAGACCCATGCCGGAAGAGCTGAAAAATATATGCATGTAAATTTAATTTATTCAAAATGTATCCATCTCTATAAACGGGGCAGGAATAATAATTTCTATCAAAATTATTATAGTTCTTTTTTTAAATTTAATTATTTAATAAGTTTGCGAATAGGAAAAAATAAAATTTTTAGATACAACCGCCATGGCTGTTCTTACAGATCCATTTCAGAAGCTGCTGGGCTTTTCCATCAGAGAAGTTTTGGCACACCCTGATAACTATTGAACATTGCTTTTCCAGTAAGCTAAAATCCAATTTCCTTATACTATACGGATGTGTGTATATTACCCGCCATCTTTCACTGTACTAGTTGTCATGATGAATTTTTTTTGTTTGGACTCAGGATCTCTAAGTAATTATGTTTGCATTTTAGAGAGAAAACTTACCTGAAAAACATGCCCCACATAACAAAGCAACAAATAATGAAATTGAGAACATATGGAGGGCGCAACAGCTGGCGGGTTTCATGCCAAATATGATTTATGGTGTCACAGCTATGAAATACCAAGAAGATCATTTGTTTTAGTACCACTATCATTGTGTATCAGTACAAGTGTGATATGTTATCTGTCAAACGTTTGACAGGCACTTCAAAATGGAGTTTTTTTCAGTTTTTTGTTTACATCTGAGGCACTCCAGCATGGCGGCGCATCCGCTGCTCGTATCTTCTAACGAATGATAGAACGAGATGCAGGATGAATCCAACATATAATATAAAAAAACAGGTGTTAATTTTTTTAAAAATTTTGACGTCTATGCTTAAGATATCACACTTGACATGGTACACAATGACCACTATATAGAGATTAGTGATGCCAATTCCAGCATATCTTTCTTATAATACTGGTTTTCTCGGGATTGCAATTATGTTACTAAAACTAATTATGTGTGATTTGTTTATAAAAACTATCGAAATATGTATTTTTTTTTTTTTTTCTTCGTCCATCAAATACTTTAGGTGACTCCACCACATCCACTATCGAACTTGTTTCTTTTATTTACTCACTATTTGTATTTTTGATTTAAATGGAACAACTTCGTTTACACAACTGAGATGACACGAATTTAAATTGTACACAGCTTTTCCACAAAAAATTGCCCAACAATCGAAAACTTATAAGTTTAATTTTGTTCCTCCATAAATAAAATAACTTTCGTTTCTAATGAAAACTCCAATTATTTTTATATGTACGAGTACATACATATGTATGTATATTTTAAGGCCAGATAGTTTTTTTTTTTAAATTGTTCACTTATTTCAATCTTAACTGTTGGGGTAAAACGAATTGCCGAAACTCGGGACTAATCTGGGGATCCCGGGATTATAAAATCAGATCTTAAAAACTGGCATCACTAATAAGTATGTAAGTTTGTATGTAAATAAAAATGTACCATGACTTACTCCTCCAAAGCAAACAATCGGGCTGAATTGATGCTTCGGGTTTTAGTTGATTTACACCAAACTGCTTCAAGTCTTTGTTAGTATTGATTAGGCATATCCAGTCAACTGCCATTAAGGCTTCTTTTTCCTTTCGTAAAGATAAAAATAATTTAGGGCTTTCAGGTAGGAATAATAAAACCGCAGCGGCTATAACTCCTGGCAATAGATTAAAAAGTGTCAAAAGGTGCCACGGTCGCAAGCTAAAATTCGAGCTAATGTGAAGAGTCCAATTCATTGACAGCACCAACCAAGCTACAGCTGTTGAAAAAAAGTTGTTTGTAAAAAATGTGACATATAGTCATGATATCTTACCTGGTACATATGTCATTGATACGCCAACAAACAAGCTGGTATAATTTATCACGATCGGACGATGTCGTGCCGTAAAAAATTCAGCCAAATATGCATATGTGGTGGAGGAGGGGCCTCCAATACTTTTAGAAATGTCAAAGTTTTAGAAAATATTAAGTCATTTGAAAAATGAAATACTTACAAAATTCCAACAACGAAACGCATAAATACATAAAACCAATAGTTGCGTATGAACATGGATATGGCTGAAAACAGACATGCACCAAAAGTGGAGTAGAGCAAAACTGAGCGACGCCCAACTGTATCGCTGAGAAAGCCCCAGATATATGAACATATTGCAATACCTGAAAGATAATATTATTTAGAGAAGAATTGATCAAGTGCGACTTGTCGTCTCTGAATATCTGCGCAATAAGGTTCAAGGGCAGTACTCGCTCTAGCTCGATATTCATACTTTCCACTTTTCGCTTTGACATGGCGTCGGCATTAAAGTGTACCAATTGTTGCTTGGTATTAAATGTGGATGAGTGTCCATATCCGATTCAGAAAGTATTTTTTAGTTATGGCTTTTGTAACCGACGCATAGCAAGAACTGTCTATTTAATTTATTGGATATTTCATTTTTATACCCAGCGTACTAGTACAAGGGCGTAACGTAACGGCGCAAAATAATCGAGTTAGATATAGAGTTCCAGGTATGAAAGTTCTTAGGTTGAAAAGAGGAATTGATTAAGGCATGTCCGTCAGTTTGTCCGTCCGTGTACACGATAACTTGAGTAAAAATTGAGATATTTGCATGAAATTTTGCATACAGGTTACTTTCTGGCCAAGGTAGGTTGCTATTGAAAATGGACGAAATCGGATGATAACCGCGCTTCCTTTTTCAATATCGAAAATCACATAAATCAACATAAGTTGAGTAAAACTCGAGATATTCGCATGAAAATTTCTTCAGTTAATTGTTTCCATACATTCTAGGGCCTATATCATTGCCAAGTCATGGTATTTGTAACTCGGTACACCCGAACTTACACTTCCTTACTTGTTTTTTTTTTTTTGTTTCTTAAGCGACGGCGTTATTTTTATAAGAAATTTAAGACCGCAATCAAACAGTTGGAGCCGTTGACAGCATAGTGGAAATGTGTATGTAGTCATTTGTTTGTTTTATAATTGCTTTTCACTAACCCTTGGCAAATGAATGAGGCAAAAGTGCACAAAAGTTTCAGTTGATATTTCAGTAGGAGCTAAAACGGGTGTCCCCTAATATCTCAATAGGGCTCTGCAGTTTTGCCATTTCAATCAAAGGAGTTCGATTTTCGAACTGAGTAACCCTTTTTAGTCAGATAGAAGCTTCAAAACACGCGATTTCAAATCACAAGGATTTATTTCGTTTACAAATTTAATCCTAGATAATCCTCGTTAATCGCAATTAATCAAAAATTGTAATCAAATTGTAATTTTGATTAATTTGATTACAATTTTTGATTAATTGCGATTAACGAGGATTATCTTTTTATTTTTTGATATCTGTGTTGTAATGATGAAAGAAAAATATCGATACATAAAGAATATATTATTTTATTGAATTTTTTAAATAATAAGAAATAAAGAATTGGGAAATAATAACTTCTAAACCTTGAAACATGTGATACATAAAAATAATTTTTGGTACATTTGCTGTTTATTTGCGAATGTGATATATCACATACCGTATACAAAGGATCGACCAAAATATTCTTCATACATCCCAATAAGCTGTTTGTTTGACGGCGCAACAATTCTGTGTTGTGAGTCCGCAAATAATCAGCAAATGTGCCAAAAATAATCTTTTCAAAGTTTAGATGTTATGAATTCAAAATTTTTTATTTCACAAAAAATTCAATAAAAGAATATGAAATTAGCTCAACGTGTTTAATACAAAAGTTGTATAGAGGATTAAATAATAATTTTAATTTTCTTCTTTCTTTCTATTAAAGGACCAAAATGTAGTCATTCTACACTACGGAAAGGCAAAACAAAAGTCTTTGAAAAATAAAGTTCGACTGAGAACCAAACAAACTATAGCATCGTAAAGTTGTAACTTCAAGACAATTGGAGTTATATTATATTTTTACCCAAAACAATTTAAAAACAAAGTGATGGAGAAAAACCTCAAGTGTGGTCGTGTGCTATCGGCTATGGCAAATCAATTTATCTGAGAACCTCTGTATATTTTTGGTATAATATTATTATCAATTGACCTTGAACTCGGGAAACTTTTAAAATACATATGTATGTAAAATGAAATCAATCAAATCATAGATAGTTTCACTTTATCTCACATTAACATCTGTACATTTGTAGCGTGCGGCAAATGCCGACTTCATATCTTTTATTTGCTTACAATAACACATTTAACCCTAAAAAGATAACATGCCTCGAAGTGACGTAGCCACTCATTTATTTTCGAAACAACTTCATAAGCTCAGTTTTCTAAGTCGTTTGTTGTTGCAATTGGTGCTGGTTGATTTTTTGCGTAGAAATTTTTTCATCGGACTCGGATCACAAAGTGCATCAAAATTTTGATTATTCATAATTTCGATTACTCAATTAATCGATTAATTATGATTTTTGATTAATCAAAAAGGGTGTTTTTCTTTTTGATTAATCGTTGTTTGAATAAAATGATTAATCATACATATATGTATTAAAATGGCACAAATTTATAAGTTCCTTGATACTTCAACCATTTGTTGCGCCTCCGACATTTTGCCCATTCACGATCGGACAACATCTCAAAATTTTCTTTATTTTTTTTTATTTTTTAATATGCATGTTTGGTTTTTAATTTTTTTTTATTTTCAGCTATTTCAAGGCAAACTTTCACAAAAAAATGAGTAAATTAATCAGTTTTTGATTGACGATTTTTGAAAAAAATTTTGATTACTCATAATTTTGATTAATCAAGTAATCGATTAACTGAAAAGTTGATTAATCATCTTACTTGATCAATCGAATAAAGGCACAGCCCTACTGTGAATACTATCCAATTTTTGTTTAATTTTTGAAGTTAACTTCTTAGGCGGCGATATGAAGTTTTTATTGAGAGTAAAATTGAGAAAATTGTATTGTAATAGATGATATAACGGGAACTATGCAACGGAAATAGAATATTGGTTGTTGTCTTTGAAATCCTCACTACTGCTGCGTAGATGGCACTAGAAACGCCAAACTTGAAAAGGTGTTAGGAACAGGCCGAATACATAACATTGGATCTATTTATGCGAATATTGGTTTGTCTTTGAAATCCTCACTACTGCTGCGTAGATGGCACTGAAAACGCCAGATGACGCTAGATGGTGCACACCAACACACACACACGCTGTACATAATTAATTAAGGCAATTGCCTTTTGTGCTGGTTAGATTAGTACAGTAATTATGTACATAGTTGATTTTTGTTATTGTCATGCTTGTTGAGTATAATATGTTGAGTAAATAGCTATATTAAATGGACCTAAGGTGGCTTTATGTATGCGTCCAAACCACAACTGCATATAACATCTAAAAATCAATTAGTTTGGCCTAGGGTGTTCATCACCATCTTTTATAGTTTTAAATAATTCTTCGGATTTTGTAAGAATTTAATTCAAGTACATTAGAACTGGAATGTCCCCTCAAATCAATAAAATTCAATCCTCAGACTCGGACGGCTTGATTTTATACCGGCGCATAAATTCGTTCTACCAGGCACGCAGAAAAAATGCGTGCGCGGATGCTATTTGACAAAAATTTCTATTCGCCCCCTTGAGATTGAGACATGCCTTAGGTCCATGGTTCCATTCCATGGAATAAATCGAAATTAGGTAGGTAAGTTTGATAAAGTCGATAGAACTGATACCAATTATGTCCGTTCTTCAAATCCTTATACGAGTAGTTTCATAATCCTCATATAACTCTGTTGAATTTTAGCGGCCTAGCATGAATACTTCCAGAGATATGCAACATGAAAAATCCCATTTGTATGTCAGGTGCCCGCACCTTTTCCCCTATCCCTCTTAATTCATCGATGGTTTTCAGTTTCTGTTCTAAAGTTGGTTATGATCGGTCAATCCTTTTAGAACGCAACTTAAGTTATGCATACATACACACATACAATATTTCAATCTTATACATTATATATGTAGTAGAGGCAGACGTCCTGTCTAAATGCGAGCTCACTGTCCCCCCTTTTACAACTCTCCTTCCAATCTTTCTTCGCCTTCACTCTATCTCCCCCCTTTTTCTCTTCATTACCCGCTTTCCTTTTACCCCGCCCCTCTTCCTCTATATCCCATTCGTATTGGCCCCTGTTAATTTAGGCATAATTCTACCCACTTACCAAATTTGAAGCAAAACGCACAATGCATAAGATATTTTTGAATGGATCGGTTCCCTGGTCCACTTCCCGGAAGTAAGAAATTGTGAATCTAAACAATTCTCGAATACACCTTATTCATATTTCGTTATTTCTGAATTTAAGAAGTTAACTTCTTTCACGTGTACTGGCTACACGCGGTTTTTTTTTATTTTTGTATGTTTACAAAAATATGGCTACAAAACTATTTGTTCTACAAACAAAGGATCATATATTCAACTTATGCATTTGTACTAGAATTTCAACTTTCAAAGCGTTCTACACAAAAATTAAAATTAAGTAATAAAAAACGTTGACATTTGTTGATTGTTTGCAAAGAATTAGCTTTTAATTTATGGAGCCATATTTAGTTATAATTATTTTCTTGGGTATTTGCTTGTGTTTTGGCGCTTCTGTTAAAAAAGTACTCCTACTCCGTTCTATACCCGCTGGTAGCAGTAGAGCAAAAGTCTAGCCACTAGATGATGGAAAAATCTTGTATGGAAGGAATTGTACTACTTATCTTTGTAAACGATTTCTATTAAATAGACCATGGGATGGCATGCACCGTTGTTGGTGAAGACGGCCGCTAGTCATACACAAAAATCTTACCATTCCGCTTCGCTTTAAGTAAAACAGCTGATGAAAGTTTATACAAACTAGAAACTTTGCAAAACAAAAACGTATGTATGTATGTAAGAAAACTACCCAGAATGAAATTGTATATACATACATATGTACATATATGTATGTAAGTGGCATATAGGCGTACGCAGCAAAAAGTTAAATGGGTCTAGCAACAGTCTGACATGACTTCTAGAGGAGCATTCGACGAATGCTAGTTTTCATATCTTTATATGGATTGAAATCGAGCGACTGATCTCTAAATAGCGTGATCTGAGATCCATAAAATTCCTCTACAGTGGGCTATAACTATTCCCAACTATTTCGTTATAACATAGTTTGAATAAATATATTTTTTTTGTGTAACATACTTATATGTAGGTACCATGGGGGATCTGTCCGGTCAGTCATAAAAGGGTACAATTAATCTCTCAATATGACATGCTCAAAGATAAGAGATGACTTAAACCCATACATATAGATCGCAATTGGCGTCATCGCATTTTTTCAGGGTATGTAGAAACCAGTTGTACGCATTTATACCGGAACGGGTACGATTTGACAAGCCTGTTTTCCACAGACGGGTACGGCCCGATATGTCTTTTAACTCTTGTAGGTATGCTACACAAATCAAATACTTGCTTTATACCTAAAAGTGTACAAGCAAAATTAAGTTGACTTGAATTGCGTTATAGCTTACGATTTTTCGTTATCGCTTGTGTATTTTGGTTTCGGCGATACGCCATCTTCAGTGTATGTTTTCGTTTTGAACTATGGCTATTCGTTGTTATGTATTTATAGTCTGGTTGCTGTATCAGGTAATGCTAGTATGGGTGTACTCCATCTTCATTTAAACGGATGAATAAATTTTGGATGTTAATTCCTATCGAATTCACTGTCGCGTCTGGAAATTTACATACCGAACAATTGATTATTTGCCATACAAATTTCGTCGAATAACGAATGCTCGATACGATGAAAGTGTTTGGCTTTCTAGCAGAATTTCTTCTCGATTCGTATTGTGTAGGTTAAACTCAGCGCTTTTATAGCATTTCCTTTATCTTTACAAATAAACAAAATTGTAACATTCTGAAGTAGAATAAAAGCCAAAATAAGAGTTTCTAAAATGTTTGTTTGCCTATGTCGAAAGTTTCATGGAGAGCGAGTAGATTATTTACCTAATTATTTTATTATTTGGCTAAGGCCTAGACGACCGTCTTGCGCAAAATATTATTAATTAATAAAGAAAGAAAGGTTACGCGTCACCTTTAACCCATATACATACTCGTATGTATTTATTGGGGCGAGTATACATATGTGGCTCTGATGTATAAGTGCAGTATTGGCTTTAGGGGAAAAAATTTTATTTAGGTGCCTCGCCTCTCGAGATTTAATTGTGAATATTTTGAAAATCGAAAAATGTCTGCTTTATTGAAGTCTAAGGGTCACTCTCATTAAAGCCTGTTAAGCCTAATAGTCCCTTAATTTGACAGCTAACCGTACAAAATACGTCAATTAAACACCGGTTAGCGGTTACGGGCTTTTATGAAAGCAGCCCTAAAAACATACGAATGTAAGTGACTAGAGCCATCGTAAATTTTCATATTTACATACATACGTACCCACAAAACTTGCCGCACTCATAACAGCCTTATCCACTGAGGTAGTAGCAAAATCACATTGGGATGCAATCGTTATAATACTCATGCCCATCGTCTCGTTTATGACCACCATCAAAAGCAAACCACAGATTATTAGAACTAACCATTGCGCCCAACCGAAACCTAACAATTTTAAACACATTTTTTTTTGTAATTTGAAAAACTTTGTATATGAAAATAGGACACACACAAACACACCTATCATATCGAGAACATCTTCATAGTCATGTGCCACCAGCTGTGGAGGCTGTGGTAAGTTTGTAGAGTTACGTTGGTTACGTTGCGTGCGACATTGCGTATGTGAAATATTTTCAGCATTTGCCTTTGTAATTTGGCCTAGGTTTATTATGCTAACACTAACTTTCTCATCAACCGGCATTATTGTGAATTTCACTTAAAGCTTTTTTCACTGAATACCACTTGCAATTTCTAAGCACGGACATTCACATGCATGCAAGATGCCAGTATTTATATGATGATGAAATGATACGTGGGTATTTTATAAATGAAGATCAGTTCACTTGTTGCTTTCGTAATAGCTGCTGCATCCACTGACTGACAATTCGCAACTGAACTAGCTGTCAGCACCGATTCGATGTTTATCTAGCTTTTAGTTCGCACCTTGTTGGTGGTGGTGTTTCCCCCGAAAAAAAAATTAAGCGAATCAGGCAAAAACTGATAGTAACGTGTTTTAGGGAATATCAATAAAATTTCACATAGTTAAATGTTGGACCTAGTGATAGTTTTGTACACTCTTCCCTCCCCCCAAATTATTTTCATATGGCAAGAAGGAGGGTGGGTAGCCTTAATGTACATAAGCAGGGAGGTTACAGAGTTATTTTTATTTTCTGTTTTTCCGACAGGGTGAATGCTAGATTTATATTGGAACGATTTTCTGTCATCCCGCCATCTTCAGTGTAAGTTTTCGTTCTGACAAGGGATGACGGAAAATCGTTCCAATATAAATCTAGGTTACAGAGTATGCTAACAGGTGTACGCTCAATCAACACTGTAAGCTAATTTTTCGAAGCAGGGGATTTTCAGATCACCTAAAGATCACACTTTCCATCTTTCCCGTTCCCAACTCGCTTATTATCTCTCAAACTAAAGTACTAGGAAAAGGAACTTCGGCAAGAAAATTGTATCTGGTTGGCGGTTAGCATCAAGTGTATTTGAACTTGCATCACTCAAGAAAATGGATGCATTTCTGAATATCTCTATTGTTGCTATACATATATACGATCGCGGGTATCTAGTTTAAATGAAATTTGATTATTTACATTAAAAAAATGCAACCCGTTTAATAATAAAAGTATTAAAAGGGTCAATTAAAAAATGGAACACCCAAGGCGGGTTTGGCGAAATGTGTGCCGCTACAGCTTATAATTAACTACGTTAGGTTGTTTGAGAGCACTTATCCAGTTTGTAGTAAGTAATGCCGGAACGTTCCGCTTTGTTTTTAATTATTGTTTATAGTTTTTTGATATTGTATATATTGATTCTGATGCTCTACATTACTAATCCCAATAAGCTCATAACGGATTCGTTTTCAATATCAGACAATTTCTTCTCTCTTCTTAATATTTTCCGAGGAAACAAATTCGAGAAAACTTATTTCGCTAATCAACCTCGAAATGACATATATGTAGAAGAAATCGTCGTGTAAACTTTTCTCAAGGCAATGTTTTTTGGATCTGAGGTGGACTCGAGGATGGTTTAGATTCACAATCCCGACCACTGGATGATGTGGGCGTGTCATATCTCATACAACCCAGATTTTCCGTACTTTATATCTTTTTGGTAGAACATGGAAAACTGGTAATATGCTAAATGAGACCAATATCTTACAACTCAAAAAAGGGGTAGAAGGGAGAAGAGGGCGTGGCACCTCCCATACAAATGAGATTTTCCTAACTGCATAGCTCTGGAAGCATGTACATACATATGGTAGGATATTGAAAATTGGTAACAGGAAGAAGTAGACCTGGCAAGAGACAGGCAAAGGGAAAGAAAAGGCGTTAATGAAGATTTTAAGGAGTCGTCTTTAGGTCCATGTGTGAATACGTTCTCGATATATCGATTTATATATGAACCAGTGGTAAGCCTAGAAAAATAGGGATAGACGATGTGAAAGAAGAAGTGGAGATGATTTTTTCAGATTCAGAGTGTGTTTTTGTGCTGCCCTGCCTCTGCGGGGCCTTCTAGTATTCATATGTATATTTCTTAGTTTCATTGCCCCAAATATAGTGCTTAAGGACGGTTGCGAAAATAAATCACTTCTGCGAATGCAACAAAATATACAAATATAATTTAGTACCAGCTCTTATTAATGCCGGAAAACGTTTTAAATAAATAATAATATATATTAGCTTGCACACAGATTATGTGATTACCACTGTTAGTTACCGTTCGCTCAACTGAAAAAGATTAGAAAAGAATGTGTTTGGATTTTATTAACCTAGGCAACAGCTGGTCGTAGTACCAGTATGAAAAATGTACCGAGTGTAGACCATTCGATAGGCAACTGCCAGAATCGGCCATATTGAGCGAGGTATTTCTGACGTGCATGTTTCCCACTATAAATTACAATATTTTCCTACGCTCTGTTAAAATTTGTATTTTTCAACCATTTGTCATAGAATCTAATCTATGAAAATTTGTTTAAACACGACTTACATGTGTAAATACGTCGAATGAAATGGCAAACCATAAAAAATTACAAGTAATAGTCTTACCACCAAGCCAAAAGTAGATTGTTTTAAATGCTATGTATGTGCTCTTAATTGTGATATGTGAGTAATAATTAGTCATTTTCATTTGCTTCCATAGAAGGCTTGAGGCATGTTTCTTCAAAGATCTTTCAATAGTAGTTTAGGAGGAATATGAAATGTATCCATCATTGCTCTGCTAGGAGGTTTTCGTTAAAACGATTATCTCTGGTTCACTGGGCTCATTTATAATTTCTAAAGTGGTTTCAAATTAAAAAAAAAATTAAATAATTCGTTTCGAAAACCAGTTCCGTTTTAAATCGGTTTGGATCCCTGTTTTTGCAAGATCGCAACAAACATTTGATAAATGCAAAATGTCTGTTATGTCAATAAAATGCGCGTCTACGGCGGGGTTTATTAGACAATAATAAAGTAAATCTTTGCTTATTGTTTTCTGTATTAGACACATACATTAAGAGCACCCGCATGGGTTATGTGCACTGGGTGATGCGAAGCCTAAATCCCCAACCTCTATCGGAAGTGCCAAACAACACATTTAGATAGCACATTGGAAAAACGTTTATTTTGAGTCTGCAGGCAATAAAAACAATAATCAATTAGAAGACAAAGATATTCTTATCCAAATAAATGCTCATCCAAAGGCAGGAATAGTCCAAGAGTAGCACAAACTAAAAAACATTGGGAATATACAAATTTACACAAGCTCATTTTGACGGTTCTGTGAAAGTTCGCCTCTATGTAAGCAAATGGTTGAAAAGAGATTCAACTTCAACCTTTTCAAAAATATTTTGAAATAAGGTACTATTTCACAGAGCCGCCGATTTGAACAATTGCATTAGTAACATACTAAATGGAAACATCGAAAATATAATAAAAGCTTCAAAGCAAGAACTTTCAATCAAATTCCCCATTATAGTTGTGCCCGTGACAGCGCCCATCCGTCCAAACATCATGCAAATACACATAGCTTTTCCTCTATAAATATAATCGACTACAATAAAAGAGTCTATGATACTCACTAATATGTACTTGATTGTCTCACCTCAAATAAGTTGGTATAAATTCCAGTACAGCACTACTCATCAAATTAATTATCACAGCCGGTATTGAAAGGAATGCAATGAAAGATAAATGTATGACCTGCGGATTGCTGGCAAATGGCAAGGTTAGTCCACTTATACCAGAAATTGTTAATGTCATGCAAAAAAGTGGCTTGCGTGGTATGCTTAGTAACATAAGGCCAAATATGAGATATTCAATTAAAAAAGAGACGCCCAAGAAAATTGAGTCCCAAAATGCCAGAATTTCATCGTTGCAATCCTTGAATGGGGAATATAATTAAAGAAAGCATTTTTAAGTTATGTACATAAGCAAAGAAGTCTAAGTTCGAATGTAACATTAGTGTATGTATTTGCGATTTCTATAAGGAGTTTCAGAGGGGTTTGAAGCGAAATTCTTTTGCTCCCCAATCCATTAGAAATATATGTATGTAAATGCAAATGACCGAAGTGGTAGTTGAAAATCAACACCGAAACTAAGCCGAAATTAATTTTAAAAACGTTTTTAATACCGCAACCGAAACTTAAGCTACTTAAATCGATATCACTACTTTCTTCTAATGTCTTTTTATACGGTTTTTATCGATTTTCCGTTAATGTTAAATTTTCATATTTCAGCTTTTGAATTTTTGGAAATTCGAATAAACACACTGAAATCCCAAATCTCAAACCTTGCTCCCTTTTTTTATTTCCTTTTGATACGAGATTGTTTCACAAACAGTGACGGCGTTGTTACCACTTTTATTCTTGCTCTGTTGCTCCCAAACGAGTGTATGGTTTCGTATATCAGTGAACCAAATTGCGACACCGTTAGCCCTAGAACGAAATTTCAAATATGTATACGAATAGGAGATATCGTCGCTACCGACGAAGAAAGGCGCATTCAACAAATTGTCAACGAAAAAAGGCGCATTAAAAATATTGCGGGAAATAAGGACGCATTAAAAAATATTTTGACGAAAAAAGGCGCATTAAAATATATTTTGACGAAAAAAGGCGCATTAAAAAATATTTCGAGGAAGAAAGGCGCATTAAAAAGTATTTTCACGAAGAAAGGCGCATTAAAAAATATTTCAAGGAAGAAAGGCGCATAACCATTCCATTTGCTGGAAATATGAAATATAATCAGTAAAGGCCTACACCCAATTAAAATCAGGCTTTCCCATTTTCCGGCTGGAAAAAATACAAGGGGATACGTACATAAAATGAAACAGCAGCTTAGAGTAACTCCAACTTATATCGCCTTTCTTTCTATTTTAAAGCGCCTTTCTTTCTTAAAAATTATTTTAATGCGCATTTTCTTCTTAAAAATTATTTTAATGCGCCTTTCTTTCTTAAAAATAATTTTAAAGCGCCTTTCTTTCTTAAAAACTATTTTAATGCGTCTTTCTTTCTCAAAATGATTATAATGCGTCTTTCTTCAAACAAAAAAAATTTGCGCCTTTCTTCGACGACAAACAGCTTTGCGCCCTTTTTCGTCGATAGGAACGATATGTGGTGATATTTGCACTGACTTACACTAAAACTAATCCGAACATGACAATGCAGCTATTGATAAATCGTTTTATGTAAGGACTTCTGAATAAAGGTACCACTTCTCTAGCCATCGTTTTCAGTATACTAGACCAGATCTTAAGTTAATAGAAATATAGAGATTATATGTATTAAGGATGCTACGAAAGTGAGATTATGGGTACCGAAATCAGAGTAATGTTTTTTCGAACCGACTTAGAAATTAGAATCGAAATCTGACGTCGGAGCAGCGTGCAAGACACTTACAAATATCTAGTAATTGTCTATAAGGTGGATGAAGAAAAATTGCTGTATTTTTGTTGTAAAATTTTTCTAATGCTTATTTTGCGAAAAATGTATCTGGTGGCTGTGAATCCAAGCCATTTTGCTACGTTTGACTCAAGAATTTTCTACTGATCGACTACAGTTAATACCGATTCCAAATAGTCGGAGCCAAAACTATAGAAGTTATGAAGCCGAAACTCCGTAACATCCCTATTATGGATATATAAAAATTACTTTGAATGTCTCCTTGCGCTTGCTTTAAGTAACGGTCTCAAAGTTGTAACACCAAAAGATTCCAAATCTTTGCCATTGTTGTTCACACGGCATAACCAATTTAATTCTTTCCAACATTCTTCGTCGCGATGAACCAGGAGTAGAAATTTCGGACTTTCCGGCAATTGTAACAGCGAAATTAAGCTTATCCAACCGGGTACAGAAAAAAGCATTCCAAGTATACGCCACGAACGTATTACCAAATTACCAATGATGGGTATGTAAAACTTATATTTAACCAAAATTTGTGCAAGTCCTAAAAATTGTAAATGTTATAAAATAAATGCTCTCATCAGGATTCTGAATGTGCCCTAAGGTCCGTATGTGTAGTGTCGTAATTTATCTTCTTGAAAATGTGTTATTACAACAGACTTTAAATGTGTACTGCCTAGCCTAACCTATCCTAAACCACTATTTTGAAAAGTCCTTAGCCCAAGCAGAACATCACTAGTTTTCTAAGAACACAGCCGAAAGAGCACGACTCAAATGGGTTAATCTCGGTTAAGCAAAATTGAGAGTTATTAGATAGATAAATTGATTGATTAAAATGAGTGAGCTCTTTAAGCCTATATTAACTTTAGTGTTGGTCTACGCTTATAATGCGCAAATTGTTCGTGATTGTATGATTTTTTTTTTTGCGAAAACCGATTTCTTATAATTTTTGTGCATAAAAGCTAAATAAATAAATAAAAATAAATATTTTGATCGTATCAGCTGATATCAAATTTTGCACGCAACAGAAGCTAAGAAAACGTCCAAGGTTTGAAGTCGTATGTGTATGTGTTGAAGTATTTAGGTTGAGCTTAATAAATAAAAACCTGGACAGTAGACCATTGCTACGCCGTTAAACATGCACATATAGTTGATGATAGCAGCACGATTTCTTGATGTACAAAATTCTCCGAGATAAGTGAGAGCAGCAAATCCAGGTCCAGCCACACTTGAAAGCATTTAAAATTTAATTTAACTTAAACTTAATTTTAACTCTCACCATAGCCCGGTCATAAAGCGCAAAGTTAGGAAAATCCAAAAGTTAGTCATCAACATTGAAGAGAAGGAGCAAACTAAACCCATTGCAGTGCTGCGCAAGAGCACCGTCCGTCTACCAATTTTGTCACAGTAATAGCCCCAAATATAAGATGCGGTTACCATACCTTCAATATGAAATCCAAACATAAAGGAATTTAAAAAAAAAAAATAGTATAAGGTAAAACCAGAACTGAGCAATACGGATTACGGTAACAAGATTAATATGTTCACAGTAATGGTAGCTACAAACTTTCTAAAACTATGATTTCATATCTACATATACCATGCCCTTACCTATAAATGCCGCCGACTGCGTAGCTGCTTTGGTAAGCTCCGTAGTGCCGAAATCGCACGCACTGGAGGGTATAATGATGGCCATGCCCATTGTTTCGGTAATTGTAAACATTAGCAGCAGACCACAAGTCAACAATATTCGAATTTGTACCTGACCGAAGCCTAACAGAATTTGCTCGAAAGAAATACATAAATTTAGGCAAATAGAAAGTGGGATTGAAATTTACAGTTTTACCTACAATAACCATAACATCGTTGTAATGGGTCTCCTGTACGCCAGCACTTTCAGACATCAGTACTTATTTATTCGAGCATGCGTTTAACTAAACCACGAAAATTTCTAAAATAAACTCAAAAAGAAGTCCAATTAAAAAACAAAATTAATATATTTTGATTACTTTTTTTTGACAAAAACTGAGAATCTTTTGTTTGAAATCACACTTAAAAGGTGTATTTAATAGTAGCAGATCCAATGGAAATTAGCGGAGCGAACCGAATCCATATGCGGCCAAGGACTGCCAGTTCGACATCACTCCCCGAAACCTTAGACGACTGTTTTTGTCGTTAAAACAACAAGTCAACCCAATTGAAAGGACCTGTCTAACATTATAGACTGAAGCTGCCGAAATTTACCGGTACCCTACATGTTGATGTAAGCTTGATCGAGGGCAAAGGGGGCGCCAGGAGACTATTCAGCACTCAGGAGTATGTATCTAACATATTCTAGGAAAGTTAGGCCCGGATTGTAAATTATAAAAATCATTATAGAAATTAATTAATAAAAAACAATACTAGATTCTAAAAGTTAATTAATTTTTATTATTAAGATAACATTTACTTTACACCAACTGAATATTTTCAACTTCTTTAATCAAATCCATGTGTTTAAATTCATCTGGCTTTTTGTTAAAAGTCTCTAACAGTTTAATTTTAGTATCGTCACTTTTATAATAAAACATCTGCAATTCATTCGCCAAACATTGTGCTTCTTTCCCAGTCAATACGTTTACATCGTATTCACCACGCATTAGTACAAGCCCTTTATCCTTAAATTCAGTGTAGTGTACCAACGTTAAGCATTCGGGAGCATTTTCAGCGTGGACCTATAAGATGAATTTTAAAACTTTTACATATAAAACAGTAGCGATTAAATCAGGCCTATATCTACCTGATAAGCAAGCAATGGGGTAAAATGCACTGCATTCGCAGCAAATTGTAGCATAAAAAACTCGAAGCCTTCGCTACGTGGTAAAGGCAACAGGAAAAGAGGATATTGTTTAGCACGTTGCATAAGTCCTTCGAATTGAGACGAAGTCAAAGTTGCCGCCAGCACATCTTTAGTCTTATGGTATTCAATCCAAATTTTGGAAATTTCTTCAGCGCTCCTATCCTCAATAAGATCAAGCTTCATAATATCCGAAAGTTTTTTATAAGGTATTTCGTTAACTTCCTGCTCCTTACGCGGTTGTTTAGGATTCAAAAGCTCAGAATAAGTTCTGTAATTAAATTACTTTTTAATACTATAGCTTTATAGGTTTTAAAGAGTGCTCTTACCTTGCTTGACTCTTGCCTTCCTTAATAGGATGCACAACTTTGTCCACACGGCTTAGGAACTCATCTGGTGATGTTTTCTGGAGCTTTGCTATTTTTTCTGCATATTTTTCAAAATATGGATTCTTCTCCTTCATTTCATCCAGAGCTTCTTTGGCTCGCCTCATTGCTGACATGCTTACAGTTCTTGCTATAATATTATTAACGGGAATAGAATGTAAGCAACCACGAATGCAGGCCATAACAATCACTCGAAACCACGGTAGATTGAACGACACTCAGCTAAAAAATATTTTATACTTTAAGGCATGTGAATTCAGAAAATAGTAAATACAAAATTTTTAACTGTCAATTATACAACTCAAAACAGCTGTTTCTTCGAATACTTGTTCGAAGCCATTGTTACCTAATCCTGAGAAATATGTATGTAACCATCGGAAATGATCTACGTAAAGTATAGGACACATGTCCGCTATACTTCAACGTAAATTCGCTATGTGTACTTCAGCTCAAACGTTGGTGCGCTATCGGTAAACTAATACATCACTGCTGATTTTGATTGGTTTTCCTACAAATTGGCGACACCTACTTTTTTCAAACCAGCAACACTACCCCTATATCACCTTATTTTTATAATATGTATTTTCAGAAACTACAAAGACTAAAGTTTACATTGTTTTTCTTTGAAAGCATTAGGCCCATACATCTCACTAGAGCTTAAACTAATTTTGAAAGCTTTTGAGGCAAATCAATCGTGTATTGTGTTAAAACCGTTAATAATCGGAATGGCTTGAATTTTCGTTTTGGTCTTGTCATCTGATAAACAGGCTTAGCTGAGAGGACGGCAGCCCCTTTTTCGATATCTTGCAATGGATGCCAGACTTTCTCTAAAGTTTCGAAGTTAAAACAAACCCACATTTCTTTTTGCAAGCCAACAGTGAGTCAGGCGGACTGAAACATTTGAAGTAAATTTTAATTGCAGAATTTAACATAAAAATCTTCAAAAAACCTAAACAAAATGTCTACAATAGCTAGCCCTTTGTCCATCGCGGGCACCAGACAATCCGGAGCATCTGTACGAACCCAAAACGGTAAGAAAATTACTCTTGGAAAAACATCTGTGGCTATCAATTAGCACCCGGTAGTATATTTACTTTGGTAGAAATGTGCATGTGATATTTATTTAATGTTTTGTACCGGTTTATTTATTTATTGAAATTGAATTAAATCTAAAAATTTTACGGAATAGGTAAATACAGAGGGCAATATGCATTGAAGCAAATTATTAAAATAACTAGAAAAAGTAAGGTTATAGTCTCATGGCGACAGTACCAAGAGATTCTGACATAGCATAGTTGGTGGTCTGTAATCTAGAAGTAAAATGTAATTAGAATATTTGTTCAATGCACTTTCAGTTATGGCTGCTAGCTCGATTGCAAATATAGTCAAAAGCTCCTTGGGACCGGTGGGCTTAGACAAAATGCTGGTGGATGATATTGGTGATGTCACTGTGACCAATGATGGCGCAACAATACTCAAGTTATTAGAAGTTGAACACCCTGCTGCAAAGTAAGTTGGGCGAAAAACAATATTTCCTTGTTTTTTGGGTTATTTAACAACCATATATTTCAATTTAAGAGTTCTCGTTGAATTGGCACAATTGCAAGATGAAGAAGTAGGCGATGGGACTACCTCTGTTGTTATATTGGCAGCAGAACTGTTGAAGGTGGTTTCTTTTTTACATTATTTCTTGAAGCGTTAAAAATTATGAACCCCTTTTATTTTATTTTAGAATGCTGACGAGTTGGTAAAACAAAAAATTCATCCAACATCAATTATTGCCGGGTATCGTTTGGCTTGCAAAGAAGCTTGTAAATACATCTCTGAGCATTTGACGGCGCCTGTAGATGAATTGGGACGCGATTCTTTGATTAACATTGCTAAAACATCCATGAGCTCAAAGATTATTGGTGCCGATGCAGATTTTTTTGCCACCATGGTAGTAGATGCAGCACAAGCTGTGAAGGTAGTTTCTTATAAGTTACAGTTTATATCAATTAGTCTAATACCTGCTTACCAACAACTAGATCCATGATTCGAAAGGCAATCCATCATATTCCATTAAAGCAGTAAATGTATTGAAAGCACATGGCAAGTCTGCTCGTGAATCTCTTTTAATTCCTGGCTATGCTCTGAATTGTACAATCGCTTCACAGCAAATGCCGAAAAAAATTGTCAACGCTAAAATAGCTTGTCTTGATTTTTCATTACAAAAGACAAAAATGAAAATGGGTGTGCAAGTACTTATTAATGATCCCGATAAATTGGAAGGTATTCGTGCACGTGAAATGGATATCACAAAAGAGCGCATCAATAAGATTTTGTCGACTGGCGTAAATGTTGTACTTTGTTCGGGCGGTGTTGATGATCTGTGCATGAAATACTTTGTTGAAGCTGGGGCTATGGCTGTAAGACGTGTTAAAAAGGGTGACTTAAAGATTATCGCAAAAGCCACTGGCGCAGCATTCCTCACGTCACTAACGAATATGGAAGGCGAGGAGAGCTTCGAACCATCTATGGTTGGAGAAGCAGCTGAAATAGCACAAGAGCGTATTTGCGATGATGAGCTGATTTTAATTAAGGGCACAAAAGCCAGGTATTAGATAATTCTATTATTTTTTAATGGCTTACGATTTCATAACGATTATATTACAGAGCTGCAGCATCCATTATCTTACGAGGTCCTAACGATTTCTATTGTGACGAAATGGAACGATCTATCCATGATGCGTTATGCGTCGTTAAACGTGTATTAGAAAGCAAAAAAGTAGTAGCCGGTGGCGGCTGCGTTGAAGCTGCCCTCTCTATTTATTTAGAAAACTTTGCAACTTCCTTAGTAAGTTTCATTTAGAATAGTATTATCTATTACACATTGAAAATTTGCGCATATAACAATTTTATTTGCATCGTTTTGCAGAGCTCGCGTGAGCAATTGGCTATTGCTGAATTTGCCAAGTCTTTGTTGGTCATTCCAAAAACTTTGGCAGTCAATGCCGCCAAAGATGCTACTGACTTGGTAGCCAAGCTGCGTGCATACCACAATTCCAGTCAAACTAAAACGGAACATGCTCAACTCAAATGGACTGGTTTGGATTTGATTGAAGGCGTTGTACGCGATAACAAGAAGGCGGGTGTGTTAGAGCCGGCGATGTCCAAAATAAAATCACTCAAATTTGCAACCGAAGCTGCCATTACTATTCTGCGTATCGATGATATGATCAAATTGAATCCGGAGGAGAAAGGGGGCAAAAACTATGCAGATGCCTGTGCTGCTGGGGAATTAGATGGTTAAATGAGCGAACAATTTGTATTTCTTCTGCATAACTAGTATTTACACTTACATTTATACGTTTTTAATTTCTATGATAATGGTCATTTATAAAGACCAAAGTCGTCGCTATCATTTAATTACATATATGCTAAATATTAACACATTTGCTTAATAAATCTCTTTACAATAATTGAATTGAATAAATTCTGAAACACAAATATATTCTTTTAATGCCATTGATTTGGATTTCAAAAAAACGGTAGCACAATTTTTAACAGCATGCCGTCAGTGAGATTCCGTTTTCAAATATATGATTCTAATGGCATGTGTTTACATTGCGGTGTGCGCACTTTACGTTCTCACCTAAAAATAGCATATGAAATGTGGATCTATAAATATAGAAAGAAGAAAAAAATATTGAGAAGAAAAGCAGAAAACTGACTAAGCAGAAGTAAGTTTTCGCGAAATTTGGGATAAAAAATCACTTTTAAATTCAAAAATGTCTGAAAATACCACAGTTCCCGTTGAGGATTTGAATAATAATGTCGAAAATGGGGAAATGTCGATTTCAGAAGAGCCAGTCCCACAACAGCAACAAAGTAATGAACTATTAGACATAGTATTTACCTTGGAAAGTGAAAAGCAAGCGCTTATAGAAGAATCACGTAGAAGATTGACTACACTACGCAAGGAATTAGAGGTTAGAATCGTACACATTTCGTTATGAATTTTAAAAATTGTAAATAATATCTTATTTGCAGCAAAGCCAAAGTGAGAATGAACAACTCAAACGTAAGGTTGCACTATTGGAGCAATCATTGAAACAATCGGTTATGTTGGGTGGTGTAGATGCACCCAAATCAAGACAGGAACAAGAGGAATTGTTATTGAAAGCGAAAACATTGCTTTTTGAAAAGACTAAAGTTTGTAAACAACAGGAACAGCAGGTGGAAGTATTGAAGAATCAAGTAGACGCAATGCGTGATGTCGTGCAAGTTACCAAAGATATGCTAAACCTGAAAACTGCCGAATGTGATCACATGCAAATCCGTTTGGAGAAATCACAACAATGGATTCAAGCTGAAAAGGATAAATGTGCTATAACTGAAAAGAAATTGGCAATATCAAAGGGAGTGTATGACAAACTGCGATCCGAGTACGATATACAGTCCAAAATTTTTAAGGTAAATAGCGTATAATTAAAAGTGATGTATACTTACGAAATATACTCCTAATTCCAAAATCATATATACTTTTTCAGGAATTAAAAGGGGTATATGATCAAAAAATTAAATGGCTAAACGCTGCTTTAGAAGAGGCTAAGAAAAAATAATTAACACAACTTATATTCCCGATATCTCTGACGCTGTACCTGGCAGGGCTCTATGAAACAATCGAATGCTTTGACTACAATACAATGCTTTAATGCAATTCTATGTCTGCATTTGTGTGTATGTACTGTAACGACTAATCCCGACATAATAAAGAAAACACCATGAAGTAGATTGGACTTATTTATCGTAATTGTTGTTATGAATATTCATTCGTGTTTATTTTGAAGCAAATTTTCCCATTTCAAGCATGTGTTTGATATGAAACTTTTAACTCATTCATAAAGTGTGCGAAATTTATCATTCAGTTGCAATACGCAGGTTAATTATCAATTTGTTTCAGATGCACTACTGTTATTTATTCATTTTATGCAGTTTGTTGTTGCATCTGTTTTGCCATCGCCATCTGTTTCATCTCCATCACGCCGGCTACAGCATTAAGAAATCTGCTCTTCTGTATTTGAATTTTTTCAATTTTCTCTATTTGTTCTTGCACATAATCAACGCGACGCATAAAATAGTCCTTTGAGTCATCCAAATTCTAAAATGAAGCGTGTCAAATGATATTAGACATTAATAATAGTTATATTTATTTTGTACGAAGGTACAAACCTTTTCCACATAATAGCCTGTCCCAACATCAATTACAAAGTTATCGAGATCTTTAATGCGTCCAGGCACGTACATGCTGCTTGTTAGCGGTACCAATACTTGGCGATTCTGCCACTCTGGCTGGAATGATTCGAGTGCTTCCTTAGAGCTGGCATATTTCGCTTTACAACTATAGAGAGTCTGCAGTGAATCCTGAATGCTACTGATTTCCTACTTAGTCAATAGTTGTATATGGTAACGATAGAGTTCTAGCTACATTTGACATATGTACATACCTTTTCCATTTCTTGTCTGATCTGCATCAGTTGCTCCAAGTTCAGCTTTGCCAAGTCAATTTGTTCAGTTTTGTCATTGCTACTACTCGCAGACATTTTGAGACTTGTTCAGGACTTACTAATTATGACTTAAAAGGGAAAAATATTAACAAATGTTTCTGGGAACTCGTGCCAATAAGATTTACACACAAACCAACACGATTACAGATCCTCCTACACTGAAATGTCATTTTATAGAATTTCGAAGACTCATACCGAAAGAGATGCCAGCCTCACATTTAAATAAGTTTTCGGCGTAGAATACATCTTACCGTAATATGCCGTGATACACAGAAAATGTATGTTATGTAAATAGTTTACGACCACCCCCGAGTGCGAAAATACATCCGTACGGATGGGGGAATCAAATGATGCGTATCGCTGCTACCAAATCGAATCCGCCTTCTACGATACAAAAATATACAATTCCTTGCTTTAAGATACTCTGATATTTCACCGCCCAGAAGAAGCGTTCTCCACGCAGATATATGATAAAATGTTGCTAGTCCGAAAACTATCGTGTGACATGATTTAAAACTACATAAATCTTCTACGCAGAATCTAATTTGCTGTATGTATATACATTCCTGGTAACAGACAATTGGCATTATTGATTGGAATGCAAGCCGTCTTCTTATTCCAAACAAGTAGCAAGTTTACTTATATTATTTTTAAAAACATTCACAGAAATGCTTGGTGGGTAGATTTACATGTTTGTGTAAGTAGCCACAAAACGAGGGCGAAACGAAGTTCATGCTGTCCTCAAGAAATAGTCTACGCCACTGCTGGCAGCAAAATTCGAAATAGTGAGGGACTTCGTTTACCTTGGATCCAGCATTAGCTCCAACAATAATGTCAGCCTATAAATCAACGAAGAATTACTCTTGCAAATAAATGCTACTTTGGACTTTGGATTGCTTGGGCCGAAACGCGTCTTTTGATACCCATCCAGACATATTTGGATAAATATTAACACTCAGAGGCCGAAACGCTTGGGCCGAAACGCGTCTATTGATACCCATACCGAAATTTTTGGATAAATATTAACACTCAGAGGCGGTCGTAAACAATTACTCGGGCGTTTTTAAGCAGTTGCGTGTTTAGAAATCGAGCAAAATGTGTTCTCAGCTTTACATTTGTATAGTTTTAGCTTTTTCCAATTATGTGGCATCACTTCTCGCATTGCACAATTCTTCGTAATTCCTTGTCAGCCTTTCTCTGTGTTGTTTTCCATTTACGAATTCCATTGCTTAAATTTTGTTCTTTTAAATTAAGCTTATATTTAATTAGAAATAAACATTCATGTACAAATTAGAATACATATGTTAAGTTAAAATGAAGTCAATAATAATTTTGTGGGCTCTAAATGCGCTAACCATAGGTAAATAATGTTTGATTTGCTGCCACACCCTGCTTGTATAGGCCAGTTGTTTTGGGCGCTGTAGAATGCTGACTCAAGCTTGCTTTGTAATTACTTTTAACTGTTTTTTTATCTATACATAGCATGGGCGCAATACAATCAATTGGAAACAAGTAGATGTGTCATACCGAGGATCCTGCAAGGAAGTTGGTTCTCATGGGAAACTGGTTACCCAACACAGACAGTGATAGATGCTACCTCAATGTCACGCCGTGGTGTTTGTGTAACAATGTCTGGACACGGTGACGAATATTCATTTGTATTTAAAGAACGTTCAGCAAATTGCTATCACTGTGTACGAACACTGATAAGAACACTGAATGTCTTTGAAAAATTTGAAGGTATGAAAATGTGCACTTTATTAAACTATTACCTATATGAGGTACAAACGTAGATCATATCATGATATTTTTTTTAGGATCCTGTGTGTCTATACCGTCAGGTACGGAACCAAGTGTTGAAAATGTTTGTAAAGGTTTAAGAGACGATCAGCAACTGGTAACATTATTTAACGAGAATTATGTCCCAATCAACTGCCGTTCATCATTGGAGGGTGTGTGGCAGTTTACATATCAGGTAATGTATAGATATATTTGGAAATCTATTATAACAAGTATATTTAATAAAATCTTATAAAACACACAGAATCGTTTCCGATTCACTGGTTTTTGCAACAAGCCCGACGCGCTCATTCAATCATGTCAAACTGCTGGTACACAATTCTTGATACAAAATCAAAAGTTTAATATTACTTATCAGCAATGTGAAGGTATGGAAGGTACATTTACTGGTACAGTAGAATACAGTTGTTTAGGAGATTGGTTTGTCGGTAAAAATCATTATTTTGCCGTGGCTAACACAAAAGAATCGAGAAAAGATGAAAAATATCGTTGCTTCCTTAAGAATCGTGATGATGATTTGTATATTGGTGTTTCGATTACTGCCGAATGCAATACATTAAAAACTCCTGAAAATTCTCCAGAACGTCTTAAGCTTACACCCGTGAAGGCAGAATATGTTCAACCTGGTTGCACGCTTCCACAAAACTTTTCGGGTGACTGGGTCAATACTGCAAATATAGACGCTGATGTGTCTATTAGTGAAACTCATATCAATGAAACATATTATCCAGATAGAGCACGTTATCGAAAAACGATCTATGTGTGTCGTGAACGCCGTGATAATCGCATAATGATGGCTCGTCTCACCGTGGATGGTTGTCAAAAAGATTATGTGTGTTTTGATTTTCAACCACGTCATCATAACATTATACGCTACCGAAAGGGCTTAGCTGTTATTAAGGATGATTTCAGCACGGTTTGCTCTTGGGTACAGTTTAAAAATGCAGAGGCGTGGAAATACGATTTATTTTTGGCAAAAAATCCAGTACCAGTACGTTGCCCAGTGGCTGGAAAATTCAATTTCACACAACGTGGAGAACATCCGTTTAAAACGAGAATTTTAGGAGGTGTAACGCTAAGTCCTCGTCCAAATATACACTGCCAGCAAAATATATCGGATATGTCAGTATGCGATACAGATCAAAAAGAAATGGCTATTGACGAAAATTACTGTTTGTCAGTTGATCATTTGGGACGACCGGTGGATATATACAGTAAGTAGGAATTGATATACATATGTATGTATAACAAAACTTAGATCTAAAGACAACTAACTCAAAAAACAAAAGTTTTAAAAATATCTAATAATATCTTTTATTGAGACATTGCCATTGGTATATGCTGATTTACTACTAGCTGAGAAAAGGCTTGGTAAAACTAAAAATAAATTTAGTGTACTATATGGCAGCAAAATCATTTTAATCAACCTTTGGGATTTTTGAATTTGTGCACTCATAACATTGTTTCCTTTTAAAAATTTCAGGTGACCCCGATTATCGTATGAAATGTATTGGTTTTTGGAAAGAAAATCTGAAGTCTTACCTTATAACATATGATGATTTGGATCCCCTATCCAAATATCGCTGCTGGGTATATCAGCGTGCAGACTTGAATCGAGTTCTAATGTCGCAAGGTTTTTATTGATTATTGCACTTCCTTAAATTTGTTTATATAATATATAAAATTATGATTTGCAGCGGTTGGTGCATTTTGCAAATTAAACCAAGATGTCACTTCATGGAATCATACAGAAGGCGCTGCTGTTGCTATTGATGCCATGGAATACGAACGTGAACGCGATGATTGTCCAATGTTCTTTGACGATGGTGCCTACCCGTGGAAGGATTCGGACGCATCTAACATTGTCTTCGATTGGGACTTTTTTAAATCAGCCGCTAGTCCTTTAATATCATGTGCAAATATTGTACTTACAATCACCATTGCTTTCGTTGCAATCTAGTTCTTGACACATGTCATAATGTGAACTGCCACCAAACAAACAAGGGAGGTTTCAAAATTTCTCCAAGCAACGAAATTATTTATATAGAGAATCTCGAAATAGTTCTTTGTTGTAAATGTACACACATCGTGTCTTATTATCTTATAAGTATAACAGAAACATATTTAAATTGACATTAAACATTCCGTCCATTGTAAAAGTCCATTATTTTATAGGTCATAAGCTAAAATTTATTCCCGAAAAATTGTATGATTCCATTTTTCCAATATTTATAAATAAAAGAATTGGTCCATTTACAAATTAGAGCTTTGCGGTTCTGTTGCAGTTTAACCTACGGTTCGACCGCTAAGAGAGCGACCTTTCTATGTTGATGTAGTGGAGTGCTACTTTCACGGTATGAATCCGGCAAACGTAGGGGTGCAGTAAAAATCTTAAGTATCCTGCTGTATTTTCTTTTTTTTCAGTTTGGTAAATATGACTTTCAAATCAAATGTAAATGGGGTGTTGACTATAGGCGTACCTTTTGCGTTCGGGGAAAGCGAGCATGATTTTGCAAATCACTTCACATAAAACAAATGCGTTCAAACCTGCTGTTGTTAATTCTTTGCACAGGCCCTCGCAAGATAAATATTCTCCTATGGCAACACTGTAAGCAACATCTGACAGTTGTCAGTTTTTGTAGAGTTGTCTAGCAAAAAACAAATATAAAAAGTGAACTTTTTAAAATCGAAAATAAATTAGGTAGCTATTTTATATAAATATTTCACCTTAAACTAATATAAACAAATGGTTTCTGTTTCTACCGCAGATATATCCCGGAAATGGCACTATCAGTAATGCTCCGCGGTGCCGGCAGATGGAATGGTAAAGATGTGCAATTTTTTTGCGTTATATAATAGATAGTAAAAATCTTTTTTTTAATTGTTTAGTTGCTGGACTCACAAAGACTGCTCCCCAATTAGTATTACCGACTAAAACAATGACTACAAATAGTTCTATAACACCCAAAGGTTTGAAGGCACTTACAGCAATTAAGACTACACAGGTTAGGATGACCTCTTCTCAAATAGAAAAATTCGAATTATATTCTATGTATTTTAAATCGCTGATAACATATAGGGACTGCAAAGGAATATTTCACTGAGTTCTGTTAAAATGGCAGCAGCAACGGGTAATCATACCCCGTTGTGGACAGCCGAACGTTTGATTTCTCTTGGTCTATTAGGAATTATGCCAGCAGCCTTCATACATCCTTCCCAAACATTGGATGCTCTGCTTGCCATTTCTGTGGTTCTCCATTCTCACTGGTAGGTAGAATATAGTTACTTGGTATTTATCTACATTTTATTCCAATCATTTAGCTTTGGTTCGTTTAATCCACAGGGGTGTCGAGGCTATAATCACAGATTACGCGCGTCCACAAGTTGTAGGACCATTATTGCCAAAAATCGCTCATGGAGCTTTGATCGCATTATCAATTGCTACGCTCGGTGGCCTCTTCTACATCATTCAAAATGATGTCGGTATTGCCAATTCTGTTAAACAGGTGTGGAAAATCAAGCCCGCTGGTAGTCAACCCGCTGCGGAAGAAGAATGCAAAGACTAACTGGTTTTGTTAATTGATGTAGCTTGTAATATAATTCATGCTAATACGCTTAGTTTATTATGTTGCGTCGTATACATGCAATTTTGAGAAGATATTCGAAAATAAAGCGTTACTGGTGACATAAAATTCAAAGTACCTGAGGGTAGGGGTGTAGAATATGCCGCGGTAGGCATACCGGCCGTAAGAGGCGACTAATATGCACAAAGGTAATGATGTGCAACTCGATGGTTGATCTTCGGATGTGATGCCTATCACCTTTCCTTTCGGAAGGAGGGATGACATGACTTAGAAGGTTGCACTGGTCATACCAAGTCGCTTCCACGACAGTCGGGCAGTACCGCAAGGGAGTACTGGAGCGTACAGGATTCGTATCCGGCCACAGACTGTTATTTCGACAACACTCCCAAAACCTTCGGGGAGTGATTTTTGTTGCTACAACAACATAAAATTCACATACACATGTGTCCTTCAACTCTATGACATACAACTGTATAATTTCAAAAGTATTTGAAAGTACTTCAACGACTTCGATACTTTATGGACCCATATCTGACTATCGTTAATCTGAGTAAAATGTTTCTAGTTATGATGAATTGCAGCTTTTATATAGCTGATTGTAAAATAAATTCCTAGATAAAAGCATACGAAATGGTTAAGGTTTCAATGTCTTATTGCTCGAACAAATTTTTATTTTACGATTCCGATATTTAGAAGTCTTACATCAGTAGTTTTCTTCAAAATATGTGGAAGGAGAGATGAAATGATCACGATACCCGGGCAATACTTCAAGGGTGTACCGAAGCGTACCGTTTGTATATTTGGCCAAGGACTGTGCATTCGACATCACTCCCCAAAATCTTCGACGATTGTTTATGTCGTTAAAACGGCTCAGCGAATAAAGGCCTAACGAACTAACGGCTAAAAAAAAAAAGTAATATTGCCTAAATATTTCATATAGGAATTAGGCGTTGTTCATAATAAAAGAATATCTAACATTTTAGGCATTTCTTCATTAAAATTGTTAGGTGATTCTTCATAATGAAAGAAAGCCTAACAAACAAAAATGAAGAAACGCCTAATTAGGTATTTATTCATTTTTGATTGTTAGGAATTCTTTCATTAACGTTAGGCACTTTTTCATTTTGCTAAAAGTGTGATTTCTATTGCTTCTATGCGTTTTTGAGTGATATGAATGCGCTAATAGGGGTGTCAAAATACACGTTTCGACCTTGGTATCAATGAAATAAGTCCCAAATATTGGGACTTATATCATTTTCTTCTAAGAATTTTGATTCGGGTTGTTAGGCCTTCTTTCATTGGGCGTTATTTCATAATGAAAGAAACCCTAACAATTAAGACTTTCTTACATTTTTAAAATTAGGCTTTCCTTCATTTTTAAAGTTAGACGTTCTTTCACACTCTTGTTAGGCGTTCTTTTTTAGGTATTCTTTCATTTCGAAAAATTAGGCGTTTGTTCGTTAGGCCTTTATTCGCTGAGCCCGTTAAAACAACAACTAGGCAGGACGAAGCATCGTTACAACAATAACAACACGGTTGAGTTTAAGAAACACTATCTGAGAATTGAAGAACGGTCTATCTTAGATTGGCCATAAATCGACTGCTGAGTGGAAGATCACCTCGCTTCGCAGTATTTTTAAAAAACGCGGTTCAGGTTTTTTTCAAAACCGCAATATTCCTAATTTTAGATAGGGTCTTTCTCAGGCAAATTTTGAAATAGGGTGAAATTGAAAAAAAAAATCTGAAATAGGGCTTTTTTCAACTAAATTCTGATGGGTCGTTTTTTGAAATAGAGTTATCTTCTACCATGTCCCAATTACGCCATGTCTTCTACTCAGCAGTGTATATTTAGAAACCTCAAAATTTAATAAATTTAATTTTAACAAATTGAGCGAAATGGCAAATATTAACTATTTGGTATATTTTACTCAAGGTCACACAGTAGTAATAATTCTAAATATAGAGTATTTCACTTATAACAATAAAAACCAGTATTGATTCGCTCATGGCTTATCAAAGCTGAAATTTTTGATAGCGATTATGATTCGACAAACTGGACAGGATTATCACAAAGCGTGTTATTTGGTTAACACAACACACAAATGTTTCGGCGTGACATACCTGATATCATTCATCTTATATTTCAAATTTAATAATTAATTTCAAGGTTTCCTTTATATTTTTTTGGTTTGGATTTTCTTGGCTTCCCAATTGTAATCGATAATAACAATCTGCGTTAACACTCTGTAATTACGAACTAGATTATGTGATTATTTGGGCGATGTTTTGTTTGTAGCTACGACGGAGTTAATGATAGGCCTCTATGCATTTTTAATGTCACGTACTTTTAACTTTGGTTTGATGAAATAATCGTAGAGCATCCCATTGTTTTGTATGCAATAAAATATGTGGACGACAGGTACGCATGTGATCCACTGCTTGGTCTGGCGTCCAGCCGTTTTTCTGAAAAAAAAAAAAACAATGGATAAATATTATGTATGAGAGGGAAAAGTTTATGCGGCTTCACAATTATATAAAGACACTGCTTAAAATTGCAAACTTAAACTACAATACTTTAACTGGAACCACTAACTTCAAGTCGTAATATTTCATTTCATTTCCTTTTTTAACTGTTTTAGTTTAACTTTTTAGCTTTTCGTTCGGATTTCGATGCTAAGGCGGTTTGTTAAATCAATGACAGGAATCGATTCCAATCGTTAAAAATAAAGAAGTGGTGTTAGTGTACCTGCTAAACAATACAATACTTGCCCACTAAGGACTTTTTTTTCTAATATTTATAAAACTCACTTTGATGCATGTATTTTACTCACCAGCATTAAGTAACAGCCAACAAGTGTAGCACTGCGCGTGCGCCCTGCCTTGCAATGCACATAAACAGTCCCAATATTTTCAGGTGCTGCCGTTGTATCCAATCCTTTTATACGCTTGTCATGAGGTAAAAATTTGTTCATAAACTCTACGCCTTTATAAAGTTTACCTTGATCGGGAGCTTCAAAAATATCTGTAGTAGCTAATTGAAGAAATTCAATTCCAAGTAATTTCCATTTAGATGCATCATTAGAGAACATGGATAGTTCATAGTCTTCATTCATAGAAACAACTGCTTTCATATTTTCTTTGGCAATTAACTAAATTATGAATTAAATAAATTGAGGTTTTTGTGAAAACGTGCATATTTACATATGTACTTACTTCGTTGGACTGCGACCGAAAGGGCAATGCTCCCAAAATAACATTTTCATCAATGCGATCATACCAATTTCGAGATGAAGCCTTTTCCATTAACACATTGTATAGTAGTGTAGGGTAAAAGCTAGCACGGGCGAACATTGCAGCCTAGTTAGAATGAAAATTAAGCCAGTAATATTAAGATTAGTGAAAGTTGTGCTCCTATTATAGATGCGTGTTTATATGTACATATGTATGTAGCTTATCGTGCTCGTGTTGGTAGCAAACCGCTTATAACCAGTTTTCGGAAACATAAAAATGCAACTGAATAAAGAAACGTTCACTATTTATTCAATAAACGTAATACGATACTATTTGATTCTTAAATACTTTTAAGCCATTTCGTTATTTTAAGATTATTTATTAAATACTTTACCGAGTAGGAAAGTAAACATATCCAGAAACTCTGCTAGCTGGGCAGAACTGAGACCAACATAGAATATCCATGGAAAATAATATTAGAAACCACTTTTTGTGACGTGCACCATAGTTATGTACATAAAAACCAGCGGTGATAGGTTAATACTTACACTCATATCCATGCCGCGGTCAAATGATTTTCGTTCGATTCGTAAACAAAATGTATCTAAACAAAGAGCTTCCCGGATTTCTTATCAAGCAATCACAAACTTTTGTTGTTTGTTCCCATCTAAATTCCAAATAATTTACATAATAATGACAATGGTCATTAAAGTCAAAGCACATTAGCGTCGTAAGCGTGCTGTCGCTATTTCCCAGTAGCAAAACTGGTCATGCATACCTTTAACGTCGTATGCGGAGATGCATGAGAATGCTAATATTCAAGCATACAACCATTAAAAAAACTCTAATTTCCGATGAAGCGCTCTGTTGTTGTTGTTGTTTTAGCAACAAAATCACTCCCCGAAGGTTTTGGGGAGTGTTGTCGAAATACCAGTCCTTGGCCGGATATGAATCCGGTACGCTCCGGTACTCCCTTGCGGTACTGCCCGACTGTCGTGGGAGCGATTTGGTATGACCAGTGCAACCTTCTAGGTCATGTCATCCCTCCTTCCGAAAGGAAAGAGAAGATGGGTAATGAGAGGTGGGAGGCATCATATCCGTAGATCAACCATCGAGTTGCACATCATTACCTTTGTGCATATTGGTCGCCTCTTACGACCGGTATCCCTACCGCGGGCATATTCTAAGCCCCAACCCGCAGGGGCCAATGAAGCGCTCTCTTTAGTTGTAGTTGTAGTTCCAACTAATGGGAAGCGTCCTTTCGGGATCATATACGTATGTTTGAATCTGAAGCTGGGAGTCGGGATGTGACCAGTTCACTGTTTGTAGGATGCATTCAAACATACAACCGATTTCCCGTTGTAGTTCCAACTAATGGGAAATCGGTTGTATGTTTGAATGCATCCTACAAACAGTGAACTGGTCACATCCCGACTCCCAGCTTCAGATTCAAACATACGTATATGATCCCGAAAGGACGCTCTGCGTTAGAGTTTCCAAGGTGTGAGATCAAAAACATATTCTAGAATGCATTGCGAAGACAGCTACCATGTGTCATTGATCCCATACGAAAGAAGCTAAAGATGAGAGCCCAGCCATTACCAAATTCTCTTCGGGAGAGTGCTTACTTCAGTTAGCCTGCCTTTGATTAGTTATCCAATTAGTTGATTAGTTGGCCAAATAGCCATTCCATTGTACATTACTATACATGACTTTTCTCACTGGGTTGTAACATTTACGACCTCCTGCATATTCTAGCAGCGCAGCGTATAGCGTATCGGTCCTAAACCAAAAACGAAGAGTGTTTCACAAAGCGAACGAAAATTGAACTGATTGAAAGAATAGAAGCCCAGTTGTTTTTTTTTGCAGTTGCCTCATACACTGCTCGGTCAAATTTAGTCTTTACATGTTTTTATGGGTGATACTTTACATTCAACTTCAACTGCTAAAACACGCTCAAAACTGACGGAAGAGGTATCAAAAACCAGCTTTGACCGCAGTATCAATAATCCGAAGGGGGCAAAATAAAGCAACTTTAATTGCAAATATCTGTTGACCGAAATAAAACATCGGATTTCTCCCTTCGAATTATTGAGACAGAGGTCAAGCCCGACAGTTTTTGACTTGTTTACTGGTGACTTTGAATGGATAGTATTACCCGGTTCGCAAGTGAGATGACGAATTTTTAGGTCATTTTTAATGAATGAGTCGGTTCGAGTTTTTGGCACATACCAACTAGTTAGGGAACAACTCTAAAAACATCAAACAAATAAACGCAACAAACGATAAATGTCAAACTAGAAGCAAAACAAAAATTTACAAGTCATCGAAAAATAAGAAACTGCAAATATTTGTTACCAGTATTTTTGCGGAAATTCTTACAAATAACCATAAATAAACACATTGTCTGAAAAATGGCGACCACACTTGAAGATAAATCCATTTGGGAAGATGGTGAGGAAACGCTTGGCGAAGAAGTGCTCCGTATGTCCACCGATGAGATTGTGAGCCGAACGCGTCTTATGGACAATGAAATAAAAATCATGAAGAGTGAGGTTATGCGTATTACACACGAAATTCAGGCCCAAAATGAAAAAATCAAGGATAATACTGAAAAAATTAAGGTATGAATTGATCTAAGCTACCCCATATATAAAGTAAGGTAAATTTTGTTTTATTAGGTGAACAAAACATTGCCATACTTGGTTTCTAATGTGATTGAATTACTGGACGTAGATCCTCAAGAAGAAGAAGATGATGGTGCCGTTTTGGTTTTGGACAACCAAAGGAAAGGCAAATGTGCCGTAATTAAGACGTCAACACGCCAAGCTTATTTCTTACCTGTCATTGGGTTGGTTGATGCAGAAAAATTGAAACCAGGCGATTTGGTAGGTGTAAACAAAGATTCATATTTGATTCTGGAAACATTACCTGCTGAGTATGACGCCCGTGTTAAAGCTATGGAAGTCGATGAGAGGCCAACAGAACAATATTCCGACATTGGGGGCTTGGACAAACAAATTCAAGAATTAATTGAAGCAGTTGTGTTGCCCATGACACACAAAGAAAAATTTAAAACTTTGGGTATTCACCCACCAAAAGGTATGGCAATTGTCGTACCAAAGCTGGGTACAATGTTTTGTTTTGTATGTAATTATTTATTTATTATTATAGGCGTTCTCTTGTACGGCCCACCTGGCACTGGCAAGACACTATTAGCGCGTGCTTGTGCTGCACAGACAAAATCAACATTTTTGAAATTGGCTGGTCCACAGCTGGTGCAAATGTTTATCGGCGATGGTGCAAAATTGGTGCGTGACGCCTTTGCATTAGCTAAAGAAAAAGCACCAGCTATAATATTTATTGACGAATTGGATGCTATCGGTACCAAACGTTTTGATTCTGAAAAAGCCGGTGACCGTGAGGTGCAGCGTACTATGTTGGAATTGTTGAATCAATTGGATGGTTTCAGTTCTACTGCCGACATTAAAGTAATTGCAGCCACAAATCGTGTTGACATATTGGATCCAGCTTTACTTCGATCAGGTCGACTTGATCGTAAAATTGAATTTCCCCATCCAAATGAAGAGGCACGTGCCCGCATAATGCAAATTCATTCGAGAAAGATGAACGTTAGCACTGACGTCAACTTCGAGGAGCTATCACGTTCCACCGATGATTTTAATGGCGCACAATGTAAGGCTGTATGTGTTGAAGCTGGTATGATAGCGTTACGGCGCAATGCTACTTCTGTTACACATGAAGACTTTATGGATGCTATTATGGAAGTCCAAGCCAAGAAGAAAGCCAATCTCAATTACTATGCTTAAATATGTTGGAAAAAATTACATGTTCCGCTGCTTCGACGAGATTTAAAACATGCCTCGTTAACAGTTTGTAATAAAGCATCGGAAAACTACATATAATAACATAAAATATAATTACTACATCCAATTGCATTGACCTAAAACTAAATGTGTTACATGCATAAATAAACCAATATTTATACATACATGTATGCCCTTAATCCGAATTAATAGTGTGATTAGAGCATTGTGAACAGCTTGATCAGAAAGTTTTTTGACGATATGGTGTCTCAACTTAAAAACGTCCTAGATGATGTCAAACAAGTCATGGAACCAACCATCTGTATTGAATAGGGTCCCGTAAGAAGATTTTGAGACCATGATTGGCAAGGTAAGTGACGACTAGGTAGGGCAAAGCATTGTTACTATAAGATTCTAACATGCAATTGCTTCAAAGAGATTCGCTTGTTGTGTCATTCCTCCTTCCGTAATGAGAGAGAAGAGAAGAGATGCGTCACCACTGGGTGCGACATTGCAATAGGTTAAACTGTTTGTTGGCTATAAGAGATAGTACTACACATAAATATACACTATTTTAGTTCACTAAAATATGTTTGAAGCGGAAATTAGGCTTCATTGATGATATTTCGAGTTGTCTGATCTCCACGCTCACTACCTGCTTGGAGGCTTCAAATCCGTCATCTGTTTGTGGTGATCCTTTTGCGATTAATTGAAAAATAGTAGTTCCGCTGGATTACTAGCAATACATTGTTAGATCTACTTAAATATGAATGGTTTCAAGTACTAAACAAGAATCAAAGAACAATTTTTTGGTATAAAATAATTTATTTAAACAACTTTTAAATAATTTGAAGGGTACATCAGTTTGCGCATACGAATCTTGAATATCGTTATTGAAATCTTGATTACAAAGGTATGGCTGCATGTCATAAAAACTTTAATTTTTTAATTACTCAGATAAGATACTAGTGCTGTAGTAAAAATTTGCCTTTTAGAAGAGGCAAGTTTTGTAAAGTTACATACCACTGAGCAATCGGGTTATAGGGACTTTGCATTGGTGGCGTGAATGTTAATGCCATAAGCATTAGCGTAGTAATATTAAATTAGTAACTGTTATATACACATATAAACTAATTACACCTATAAAAGTATTAATATTCAATATGGGGTTCTTTTTAAGCTTATTCCAACATTTTCAAATAAATTCATAGGCACAGTAGAACTACTCTGGCTGTTGTTGACTTTGTTCCCCTTCTTCTTTTTCCCCCTGTCGCTGCTCCTGTTCCTGCTCGTTAGCTAAATGTTTCTTTTGTTCTTGGTCAGCTGATTGTTGAAGTTCAGCTGATTGAACAGCTGATTGTGGTTCTTGGTCAGCTAAATGGTGCTGTAGATTAGCCGGTTGTTGTTGATCAGCTGTTTGCTGCTGTTCCTCAGGTAGGTTTTGTTGTTCCTCTTGTTGTAGCTGTTGATATGGACGCCTTGTATACATTATAAATCCCAGCAATAACGTTAAGATAGTGATCATGTACAAATCCCAATTAGCGGTAATATTTTCATCCATGTAGAATATAAATTTATAGGGTGACTGAAAGTATAAATAAGATATATGTAAGTTTGAGAGACGTTTTTAATATTAAAACAATCGACACCTACTTCCTTTATAGATTCAATTTTTGCCAGCATTTGTAATTTTAGCAACGCTATCGCTACTGGCACTTTTGCATCGGCATTTGTTTCAGCTGCAAGATCATATAAACGTTTTGCCAAGTGCCAGTCTTTTTTCATTCCCAGTCCCTGCTCGTGCATGTAGCCAAGATTGAACATTGCTTGTGCATTATATTGCTGTTCGGAAGCTTTCCTTAAAAAATGTAAAGATAATCAATTAATAGTATTGAACTATTGCGACATCCACTCCCTGTAGACAACGTTAACCGCAAAACACGCCGCGGCCCAAGAGACAAGGAAATTGAAACGAATTAAACTGAATCCGGATATGGCCCTGTATTAAAACACTTTTGTGCCAATGCGATTTTAATATTCAATAGGCATACCTCATCGGCTATATAAATATTGTTAACTTCAAAACTTTACATGTTTCCTTTAGCACTCACCTATACAATGAAGCGGCCATCTCAAAATCTACATTGGTACCCCATCCATAATAGTAGTAATCACCCAACTTAACTTGCGCTGATGAATAACCCTGAGCTGCGGCTCTTTTCCAATAATAGAATCCACGTATAAGCTCCTCATGGCGGTTATGAAACACACCAACTTCACCACGATCCAAAAGAAAAGCGGAGTTACTTTGCGCAACTTCATAGCCTAGTTCGGCTAATAATGCATATTGCATGAATGCTTCTTTAATGCGATAATTTTTATAATCACTGTAGGCATGCATCATATTTGTACTCCACCGACCACGTTCAGCGACATTTTTGAAAAACTCTACAGCTGCTGCACATGAACGTAACATGCCCATGCCATAAGCGTGCATTATGCCTAAATTGTAGTAAGCCAAAACATGTCCTGATTGTGAAGCCAAATTGAAATACTTAAGCGCTAATTTATAGTCAGTTTTAACGCCGTTTCCCGCTGCAATAAAAAAGTTAAACCTTTACCAATGTTTGAAAAAATGTCAAAGGCTCCAAATATTTACTGAAATACATGTTCCCCAATTGCAGTTGCCCATCAACCCAGCCTTGATCTGCTGCTTGCGTAAAATAGTTTAGCGCCTTTAGCGAATCTTTTGGTACACCAAGTCCTTTCAGATACATTAAACCCAAACCACTTTGGCCAACTGGGTCACCCAATTCGGCGGCTTTTTTGAAATACTTTAAATAGAAAAAAATAGATTTCAGTGCATAATACTTATGGTTGTAACTACATACGTCACATTTCACACTTACTTTAAATGCTGTCTCGTTATCAGCTTTAATGAATTCGCTGCCCTCCAGGTAAAGCTTTCCCAAAAACGCAAATCCAATGGCATTTCCTGCATTCGCAGCTTGTGTAAAGTATTCCAAAGCTTTTTGGTGGTCTTGTTGAATTGCTTTTCCTCCTTGGTAATATAGTTGTCCAAGGCCAACTTGGGATTGAACATCGCCTTTGTCGGCTAAAAGTTGGTAGTAGTCCACAATTTCTGTCTCTTGGCTGCCAGGGTTTTCAGATTCATCCAATAAACGTACACGGTGTACCATAGGCCCGTTGGAGAAAGTTACCTTTGCTGCTACTTTTTTGGCTACTTTCTTGTAATACATTAACGCCTTTTCACATTTTGTTGGCACATTAATTCCGAATGAGTAACGGTAACCCAGAGCCATTTGGGCAAAAGTATGTTCACCCAAAGCGGCTAAAGTTAAGTGAATTAATGTCAGCGGCTGACTTACATTTTTACCGCCGACACCAACAGAGTACAGGAATGCCAAACCCTAAGGAAATATGATATATTAAAATAAAAGTTACACAAAATATTTAATTGTATTTCGGATTTCATGCAATCAAATAGTTTCGATCAATTTTGGAAATATTTGATAATAAGAAATCGTTTGAATACTACCATATTCGCTTCTGGTACTCCTTCTTTCGCAAGCTCATCAAATTCTGAAGCAGCGAACTCAAAATTTAATTCCGCATGGTGACCCAGTAAATGTGCCCAAGCTAATTCTGCACGCGCTTTCAGATGATTCATTTCTGCTGCACGGGCTATAAACCTATAAGCTACAGTTTTATCGCTGCGTGGTTTTGAGAGCATATCCATTGCAATTTCATAGAGCGATTGAGCTGTTAAAAAAGAGTTCCGTGTTAATACTAATTCTTTAGACAAAAAGAATATTCAAGCTATACCTTCGACTTCTTTTGGCGTTTGATCAGAAACTTGTGTGTATTCGCGGCGTGCCTCTATTTCTTCTATCTGCTCTTTTAACTTTTCTCGTGCCAATTTCTCGTTCCATAGACGTTCAAATAATGCTTGTTGTATTATTTTGGACCGTTGTCCAAATTCTGTTTCAAAAGTTGTTATGGGACTTACTGTTGAAGCACCTGGCAGGGGTTGGTCCGTAGATGACACCTCTGTCGGTGATGCATTTTCCGCAAGGTATTTAGCTGCTTTGCGGTCATTGCTTGTCGCACTGTTGCTACTCTCACTTACTTCCGGCGTATTACTTTCCGCATTATGAGATGTGCCACTTTCTGTTTGCGTAGTTGGCACAGCTGGCGTTGTTCCCTGCTGTGTTGAGTCCTGTGCGGGTACATCTTTCTGTGTGGGTAAGGGGCCTTGCAGCTCGGCCGTTGCAATATGGACAATAAAAAGTGATGGGAGCAGAAGTAGAGTAATCGACTTGTAGCGAATTTTCATATTTCTTTATATAAATACTTTCACAACTTTGTTAAATTCTATTTATGTCGTGGCGTTTATTGTAGATTTCGTTTAAATTTATTTTTGGTTCAAACACTGATGGTGTTTTTTATGTTTATTTTTCTATTTGTAGCTCTTGAGCAGATAACCATAACGAATTAATGGTATAGTTGTTCAGCACATTACTTGAATTATGTTGTGTCTAATGATAAATTTGTTTGCCTTTGAAGCATTTTTTATACTGGAATATTAGGATCACAAATAAAATTGTGTGTCCAATTCACACGTAAGAAATAACTTTTTACTCGCTTCGAAATGTCAAAAACAGCTGATTTTAACATTTTTGTGGCTGCCAGACGCAATAAAATTATGTGAGTGGGTAAAAGGAGTGGCTCAAAAGTTCATTACTGTTTGCAGAAACAGCGTTTTGCATTTTATATATATTTTGGGAAAATTACACCAAGTGTCCTACCACTGGAAAAAGAAAGATTTGGCAATGGTGCAGCTTAGGGGGCCCACCCAAAACTAGACCAAAAAAGTCGAGTGGGGTGTCAAAAGACGCGTATTTACGTCTAGATTTAGAATCTGAAATGAGATTTTTGTTTTTTTCAACCGTTCAAAAGTTATGAGGCGTGATCCATGTTTTTTATGTACAGAACACCATTCCGCGTAGGCGGCCTTCGGCCGCGCTTCAAAAAAATAACCCTGGGCTACGCCATTCCAACTCCGGGTGTGTGCCATAGCCGTGGCTACCGCCACGGTGATGTCCTTCCGCGTCCCACGTTTCCACTCTTTTTCACTTTTTTGGCTCAGCCTAATATGCCATTACAACAACCACATGAAAATGACAGAAAATTGTGAACTTTAACTGCAAATAACTTTTGAACGGTTGAAAAAAACAAAAATCTCATTTCAGATTCTAAATCTAGACGTGAATACGCGTCTTTTGACACCTCACTCGGCTTTTTTGGTCAAGTTTTCGGTGGGCCCCCTAAACTGCACCAGTACCAAAGATTTTTTTCGGGGGGATAGAGGGGGTCAAACCCTTCACAAAACTGGTCCCTGTTTGTCTGGAAAGTAAATGGTTTATTAATAATTTGTTGTTAAAGTTGGAAAATTCACTGAAAACAAGTGATGAAACTATGCGGTGTGCAAGAAATATAAGGGCACATCATGAATATACTATTTTAAACACATATTAGAGACAGTTGCAAATTTTTTTTGAAATATACACAAAGTATAATTTATTTACTAGAAATGTTCGTTGTACTGGAATTGAACAGTCCGACGCTTGCAATGCTGCCATATGGCTATAAAAAAGGGTAATTTATCATCACATGAGAGTACGGCATTTTAAATAGCGTAAAATTGTGCATATCGTGCGATTTTTAATCAAAAATTTTCATATTTAAGTTCATTGTTTATTTAAAAGAATTCGTATAAAAATCTATATATACATATATTTTTATCAAAAATTCTCATGTTAAAAATTATTGTGAATTTAATAGAAATCCGAACTCAATTCTGTATAGTTACATCATAAAACTTTAAATTAGTTATTTCTTTTGTATTTTTCGGCACAAGTCTGGCAACACGTTTTCACATATATATGCACATATTCATAGAATCAGATTTGAGATTTGCGGTCATCTTCAAATGGAAAGTAAATTAATTAGTGGTTTCGTTAGTGCATATATTTTAACAACAAATTACTGAAATAAATTATTTAAATAAACTTCAATTTTGGAGTTATTAACCAATGAAAACAGTAACAGGCGATTAAAAGCGGGTGACGTGTTCTACTAATTGCTGCGTGGGAAATCTTCAACTATCTGGGTCCAAAGATGCATATTCTGACGGAATAAATTTGTTATTTTGAAATTTAAAATTTTCCGCGAGTTGTAGTGAGTACAGGTGCAGGCACGAATCCACACGACATTTACACATAAAACATTATTAATGGAACTCTATAACTATTTTAATTTCTTTATGTCGCTACAAACCTACCTTTCGTCCGTTTGTCCCTGGCTCTGTGTAATGCTATATTGTATGAGAAACTATCTTAAAAAAAAAACAGGTTTCCAAATTAGTTTCGAGAGGTTTGAAACATTTGTAGCAGAGTTTTCAAATGACTAGGTGGTCAAGTTGTTATGCAATTTTTAAACTAAAGATGTCAAATTTAAATCTCGAATATTGAATAAATAAATTAAAAACTTATGCTGGTGGTTGCAGGGGGTCCACTGTTTCATGTTAAATACTAACATTTCTAAGGTAGATAGAACTTTTCCCGCTTGCTTAATATGTAGATGTTTGAATTGAAAGCAAAAAACCTGAACAAAAGTGACCAAAAACAATTTTTTAAATATGTCACTATGTGTTTACGATACAAAATTGGCTACGATCAACACAAAAATTCAAATATTCAAAAAAAAAAAAAAGTTTTATAAATAGACATACCAGTGTCCCTTTTTAAAAATATATTTGTGAACAAGCAGAAACTTTGAGAAAAAAAAAAATTGACCTGCATTGCGTATGAGCAACATATTTACACCCAACTAACTGTATTATATAGTGTCCAGTAGGGATGTTAATTGCGAAAAGTCAGAAATACCGTAAACTATTGCGTTTCAGTGTTAAAGCGTCGATCATCTAATCCTGCCATGCGGACTTTTTCCATCTTATGCGTGTTAGGGGGTTAGAAGATCCACTTCGAACCAGCAAGTGCAGCAAAGTGCTTGTACCAGAGCGTACTATCAATGTCAATATAATCCTGAATGGTCCATTAAGTCCCATGCCAAGAATGGATACTAGGATTAGCAAAGGGAAGTGCTATTACAATAACAATAATAATATCTTAGTTCCTTATTACTATCACAATTATTATTTTATTGTTTTTAGTACATACATAATAATTCTTATTGGTATTGCATTCTAGTTATATCAAAGAGCATATAACTTTTATCTGCACTCTCTTAAAAGCCAAATATTTTGTCTCTTACTAACACTTCCTTATAACATTTTCCTATCCTAACTCTCAAAGAGAACAAATTCCTGCAGAACAACGCATTACTTGCTCGCTGTGATGTGGTGTGTGAGCTTCGGTAAGGCCTTGGACCACATACGCAACCTATCATAACACAGCCTATCAGCTTCCACCATCTTCCTTCTTCTATCTATGTTGTCTACCAATTTCCATACATATGTTCACATGCTACCCTTCGAATTGCTGGTTAAGGCGATGTCTCTGCCAACAGCAGCTATTTAGTGTGGCGCTCGAGAGCAACGGTGCAGGTTTGTTTTTTCGCTTCGGAATTAAGTGGTTTTGTGAATTTTTGTGAACTCAACACTTTGGTTGTGGCATTGTGTATTGGGTGTGACTATACAATATACATATATACATATGTACATGTGTATTTAACACGGAAAAATGGCTTTATTACAAAATTTTGTGATTTAAATTGTGTGAAGTGGAGTTAAATAAAGCAAAGAATAGTAAAAAATCGTGTTTTCTCTTGAATACCTCAAGTTTCAGGTCATCCTTTAATCAAAGTGGCCTAAGATTTATTCACATAACTATTACGACGTGTGCACATACATACATACATAGATACTAGTGTATATGGAAGATTGTAGGGACTGCAAAAATGTAATTATATATTCCACATACGAGTACATACAAAGGATATTGGAGTATAAAAAAAGAACACACCCACTCCCATACACACATATCATAGCTGCACATATTTTCTAAACTAAATACTTTAAACTTTTAATTTTCCGATTACATTTATTTTCCAAGTAAAGAAAAACAAATTCATTTAAAGTAATATTTTCAAAGCTACAAAAAATCGGCAAATTTCATGGACCAAAAATATTTGCAGAAGTAATATCTTATATGTATATACACCATAAATATTGCTTGATCTATTAAAATGTGCGATTTGACCAGGATAATGGCAAACGTAACAATTATTCGGTCTTAGCGACTTACCGACTATTTTCTTTTGTGTTTTGCGTGCAAAGCCGCTCCCAAATTGCGAGTAAACGAACAACAACAAAACGCAATGTCACGAGTAGGTCCGATGGTGACAAGAGGATGCTGTGTAGGACATTCCCTACATAAAATGTAAAATGTTGCGAAAACGCGAGTAACATACATACGTAAATACACGTATACACACAAACATATTGAAATAAGTAGGTGGATCAGTTGAGAATATGAGAACGCAAAAGAATACCGATGAAATATATCAACAAAAGCAAAAAAAATGTGCAATAACTAGCACAAAGCAATGGGAATATGTTGATATGTACGAATATGTGTAAATTAGACTGAATAAACCTTTTTTATACATCCAACAAACATTACAGTAAATATCAAAAAAGAAAAATTTTAAATTAACTGGATATAATAAAAGATGTACATATGCATTAGTGTTGTAACGTAAATTGAGGAGACATTTTTATTAGGGTTTTGAAATAAACATCAAGCCTACAAAACCCCGACTTTTTCTTAGCAACATATTTGAAAGAAAGCGTTATACAATCGAAAGGACAAGTTGATTTTACTGACTGCCTTAGTAGTTTTTTTTTCTGCTTTACTCTATGAAAAAAAGCTTCTGTATTAAACAATATTCATTTTAAAATACTGTGATTACTTATCGAATCTCAAAATTTAATTCTAATCCAAGCAATGGTGTAATGGTGAATTTCATTGAAAAACGACCTAACTCCACCAAAAATGTATTGAAACTCATTCTGAGATAAAACTCTCTTAAGCCCAATTTTTAAATAGGGTTCAATTGAAAAGAAATTTTGGCGTTATGCAAAGAAATTCTGAGGCAGGGCATAATTGGAAAATTTTTTGAAATAAGGTGATATTCCACTTAGCCGTCGATATCCTAATCACTTACATATACGAGTATGTATGTATATAAATGCACTGCAATGACAAAATTACATAAACATACGAAAACTGACTAGCCCATGAGAATGTTGTGGGCACCACTGATGCAAAATTTATAAAAATCTTCTGTTCACAAATCCTTTGTCACTAAACTCCTTCCAGAAGCCTGGGCCGAAGTTTATGAAACTTTTTTTCTATACTCGCGTGGGCTAGAGGATGGTTTAAATTTGCAATTCGGACCACCGGATGATGTGGGCTTGGCAGCTGCCATACAAACCATATTTTTCATACTGCAAATCTCTGGAAGTATTTATGGTAGGACTTTGAAAATTGATAGGAAGTAATGGTTCTCTAAAACCTGAAGAAAAAAGGGCATGAACGGAGAAGTGGGCATGGTACCTTCCATACAAGTGAGATTTGTGAATATGTTTCCGAGATATCGAATACCATATGGACCATAGGTGACCCTAGACAAATAGGTATAGTGATTGGAAGTGGAATAGAAAACTGGCGATATGGAAGAGGTGGATGATGGAGCATAGAATAGGAAACTATAGATAAGCCGTAATTTTTTTCAGATGCAGAGTATGTTTATGGGCAGGGAAACGTCTGCCCGGTTTTCTAGTTTCTAAACAAATTTCGAAGCAAACTTCAACGGTAATTTTATACTCTTAGCTTTTGCATTGAAAAAACCTTTTTCCCTTCAGTGGATTGGTAAATCTTCTAGGATGCAACCATGGCTTTTGCATTTTCGTTGCAAAAAATGTGTTATAAATTTGTTATTGAATAAAAAAAGTTTATTCTTAATTGCTAGAAAAGCTTAGATATGTTACTTTAGGTAACACAATCAATTAAATGAAAATGTTTAGAACATCAAGAAAAAAATTCAGATGTTTTTGGCGAAAAAAAATAGCAAGGGAGCTCGGGATTACAATCTCTAGTATGTATAAATCTATCTTTATACCGCAACTAGGCACAGGTTTGTGCTGGTTTTAAGGTAAACTGAAAATAAATTTTTTATTCGGTCTAATGATCATATTTACAATAAGAATACTCCAAAACTAAATGAAGTGACTTAAGTTCAAAATTCAATCAGCGTTGAGAAAAGCACATATCGTTTGCATTTCATTGTTTGGAGGTATGTATGTACTTACTTTGTTCATAAAATTTCTAAAGCACTCACTCCATCACTTTCATTGCCCAATTGCAAATAGCCTATTGTTATTGTTGTTGCTCTTGACACTGTCACCTGCCTATGCCTGCTCGCAATTTCATCTGAAAATCGGTTAGTGTGCGGTAAAGTTGCATAAAATGTCAAGGCCTTCGCTGCACTATCATAATTAAATGGTACACCAATAAAGCACTGCTCTTTCAAAATTTTCCTTTTATATATTCTCTTTCTGATATATGTATACTTACATAAATATGTATGTATGTAAGTGTGCATCACACGAATTTTAGAAAATATGTATACATATATAAAGAAAAATTTCTCATCAATTAATCTTTCATCGAATACTTAAAAAGCGGAAGCTAATAAAATTGGCATAAAACATTTGAACTTTCAGTCAGATTAGTGTTTCAGAGTGTTGCTTAGTATTCAAGTACAGTAGTATTCAGACGACTTCTATTCTGAGTTCTACTACTAGCAAGAACTTTCAACAAAAAATATCTGATGCAGTTGTGATTTTAAGTAGATCTTGATCATACTCTTAAGTTTTTTGGTTTCGGTTCCAGTCGGAAATTCAACCATCGGGCTTATTATGGTTTAGTAGAGTTAGTTTCGGTATTTCATGGTTTCGGCTCCATTTTCAAATTTAATCTAATTTGCGGTTTCCATTATGGGTTTAATTTAGGTGCGACTATGGTTCCGTTTTCTGTTCCAATTCCGGTTTCGGCTATTTATTTAATTCTAGTTTTGGTATTTATTGACTATTTATGGTTCCGGTGCTAAAATTTTCGAAGGAGGAGGTTTTAGGTTTTAATAAAAATACATTTACATATGCACAACTACATATATATTTGCAAAGTTATACATATGTACAAATGTATGTGGATAGTTTCTATACTTAATGGAATTATTTTCAACAATAGCGAGATGTTTCTCCAGTACAACGTAACCTCCTTAAATTGAAAAATTTCAAAATGTATGTATTTACATAAATAATCAGAGATGAACAATACAATACAATAGAGTGGCTTGCAAATATTTGTATACGTACATATGTAGGTATATATTCCTATAAATTTGCATGTACATACATACATGTATGTACATATACCCTGTAGAGAGCTCAGTTAGCCTACTGAGACAAATTTCTGGTTAACAATGAAAACTAATGTTCTTAAAAAGTTTACATAATAATACAAATTATTATACAAACTAAAAAAAAAATTAAATTAAAAAAATTGATACTAAGGTTTTTTTTATTACATGTCACTGAAAATGATGCTGCGTAATAATCACAAAAATTTTAGAATTTATCAGATTTTTATAATATAATTACTGGTTTCTTAGAACCTTTCCAAATAATCATTGCCACTTTAAATAAGCATCCCTTCAATCGATTTCAAATCCGATCTAAATTAACAAGTCTGATATGAATAAATTGGTCAAGTGCAAGTTAGAGTTACATAAAACTATGAAATGTATACTAAATTCGCTAGTTGGTGATACATAAAAGAGAGGGAGAACTATAAATTTTTCCTAAAGGTATATACCTAGTTGGCATCTTTATATGCTATTTTATAAGGAGCGATATACATAATACGACTTTTATTATTATTGTTAATCTTTTCAATTTGTTTTCTTGTCTATTTAATTTAATCAACTCAAAGAAGACACTCAAGACTTACATGCAGAGCTGAATCGTGCTAAGTTCAGTGCATATGCACGGGTGGAACTCAAATAGGGCTCATTTTTATAAAAAGAAAGCTACACGAGCTCTATGTACTTAGAGTAAGGCATGTTCTCATCTAGTACGCTAGTCATTGTTGGCCAAAGTGTTGACGAGGTAACTTGAAGAGAAATGTGTGGTTAAATTTTCCAATGAAAACTTAAATAAATTACACTGTGCTACAATTTCATAGTTGTTCAAAGAAGGAATCTTTACATGATTCCGGTTTAGATTTAGTTTCCGTTCTAAATGGAACTTATAATTCTATGGCAGTCGGTAAACTTGTACCTTTAATGAGCTATATTAGTACACAGGGCTTTCTAAGAAAGCGACTTAGAAGCGTAGCTCCATGTATGATGAGTTGAGTAGAAAAATATATTTAGTCCATACGTTCCTCTGCGCGCACGGGGACTTGAAAAAAATTGATTAAGTTAGAATATATGTAAAAGCTTTTTTCGATATCGAAAAAATTTAGTATGTAGTTAATGGGTGATACAAAAGTCAAATTGGGTAGCAAATTGTTGATAAATGGGCTTGGCACCACCCACTTATGAGGGAACAAAAAATTTTAACTTTATATGTTTAATAATTTACAACCCTGTATGGGATCAATCAGCTATTCCGCTGACGTTTTCGTAGTTATTGCTCCCTACATACCAATTTTCGTCCATCGTTCGGTTAGTTACCAAATTACCCACCGGCTAAGACTAACTGGATTTTATAAAAGGCAGACACTAAAGTTGGTTTCCAGTTTTCGTATATTTTTTGTATGTAAATAAATTTGAATGTCAATCAGCGTTAGTGATGCCAAATAACAATATTCGAATTTTTGGGAAATTTTCATTACACTGGCCGAATAGCTGTTAATAGACCCTTATGATGAAAAGCCCAACTATATACCAACTGAAAATGACTAAAATTACTACAGCGGTGTATTTATTGTTCGGATCCACTAGAACTTTTAGTTCCTTATTTGTTTAGGGTGCTATTTTTGTCTGTAAGAATAATTGTTTTTATTATTAGAAAAATAGTATTTATAATTAAATATTTCTTATAATATTTTATTTCAATTACTTCAATAAAAAAATATAAATTTTAAGGATCACTCTACTAATGTGCCTTACAACGTATGTATGTATGTATAATAATAAATTTTGCATAGTACTTTCGCCTCATGGCACCACTTATTAAAGGCACTCTACTTAAATATTTATATACACAAATAGTAAAAGTAACTATTTATTTTGCTTTGCTTTGATTTCGACATCAATTTTAGCAATTGCTTTGACAATAAATTCAATTAACGTTAAAAATGAATACTTTTGTGTATAACAATTGTATACGTAACTGCATCTGAGAAATATACATTGGGGTGTTTAATTTTTATACAGCATTTTTTTGGATTTATATTGGAACGAAATTCCGTCGTGCTTCCGTCTTCACAAGGGACGACGGAAATTCGTTCCAATATAAATTCAGTATCCACCCTGTCGGAAAACACAACAACCAAACAAACTGACTGACATCAAAGTCTGCAATTAACAGCTTTTCGCAATTTTAAAAGGAAATAACATGAACAGCAAGAGCATGAACATATTTCAGGTTAATTTGGGTGTAGGGGACATGCCCTGATTTGTAAAAGAACACACACACAATTTTTTCCAATAACTTTACAATCGTTTTTAAATGAAGGATCGTGAACATCGTCTCATAGTTTATTATACTACGGTGATGTGTAGAATTTTGTTGTCATTTAGTACGGCCACCCTAATGCATACATACGTGCAAATATGAAATTTTATTCATAGGCTCAGAGGTGTATAAAGAATTGCATATTTTAGATTTATTTGCTTAATAGTAAAAATATTGTTACTTAGTTGTTGGTTGGGCTGCGGTCTTCGTTGTGCGATATCGGTTATTTAGTTTGAAAACCGTCGTACTAAATATGTGTAGAATTCATAGAAGAGTGGTTGACAATGACAAAACGTTGAAAAATGTAGGTTAAGATAACCTCAAAATATATTAAAAAAAAAAAACATGGAAAGAAGTAAAAAATTGCAAATATATGAGTGTGAAACATAAAGGTGGTAGGGGTTATTACATTTGCCATTTACGAAGTTATGCGGGTAACAGTGATGCAGTGGCTAAACGAATACCTACAACAACATTTAGTAAAAAACTAAAAAGTGAAAGTTTAAATAAATAAATACTAAATGTGAAGTGAAGGTTTCAAGAGATTACAAAAATACTCAAAGAGAAGGTGTTTAATCTATTCTCTTTTCGCAATAGCAACAGCAAATATTCGAAACATTTGTGTGTAAGCACTGTGGTGTAGCTAAGTACTTGGAACATACAAGAAAAATAAAGATAGAAATCTAATAAATATGTTAACTGTAGCATAACGATTTTGAAATAACTGATAGTTACGAAAAACGAGTTTCAAAAAAAGCATAATGAACGTGCCAAGTTTATAACGAGCAAACAAAATTGCATAATAGATAATCACATCTAAAAATAACTTCAATCTACTCATCTTAAATAACAACAACAAAAGCATCATCGTGGATTCGTCTTATGTTTCTATGTAAGTACCTACCCACGTTTTTAACTGAAATGCTGTCATAATCTCTTTTGTAAATATGAATATTCTCAAGTAATTCAAAGTGTGCGATAGAGAGATAACGGTTGATAACAAAAAGGATGATTTTACAACAAAAAATAAAGAGGTTCATGTATGTATAGATATGTAAATAGAGAATAGCAAACCTAGAAACCCCAACTCGAATTTGCAGTCATTTGACTTAGCCACACACACATTTTCTGGAATATTTGCTGCATAACCCTGTTAGCTTATATATGTACAGTTGCGTGTGCAATTGAAGCTTACATTCTACAAAATTTTTAAAAAACTCAAGATTATTTTTCTTTTATTTATTTTATTTTTTTTGGCATGTTAATCGGCGTAAACAGCTCGGCTCTTATAGTAAACCCAAAGAGGTTTATATGCGTTCTTAGTTTAAATCTTTTCGATATTTTTTTGAAGTTTATAATTTTGTTTGGGTTTTATAATTCTTGAAGAACGTCTATGCTCATAATATATTTCGGTATCCCTCTATTTCATTACATATATATAAAAACGGGTTTTCTCAGCTAAACATGTGTTAAGGTTCCTCCAAAAAATTCTGCTGAGGTTGGCTCCTTTTGAACCGCCTGCCGAGATAGAGGAATCTTCCTAGTTAAAATTATCCCCAAAACAACTCCTCAAAGATAGGTTTGAGGACTTGTTTTGAGGATAATTTTTACTGTTAATCACATTCGAAAAAATACTGCCCTGGACCTTTAGTGTTTTTTTCGAATAAAACTTAGTTTTGGATGTGAATGTGATCTTGAAAAATATGAAAAAAAAAAAATTGTCATTATTACAATGGAAATTTCAATATCATTTCAGTACACATCTTTATTTTCATTTTCTGAGAACACTATAAAATTTTTGGATGCTTTTCAAAAATATGTTGGATTGGCCAGTTTGGTTCAAGAACTTTCTATTTCAGAATAAGTGTCAGTTGCGAAAATTCAATCTTTAGATTAAGTAGGGTATTTTTAAAGAATAATAATGCAGGTACATGCCGGTTGAAAAAAATTATTTGGAATTGGGTGATCTTCCACTTGTCCATCAAAATTCTGCTCCATGATAAGCGAATATATTTATATTTCTTTCAACCTATAGTAATTGATCTTTAGGTAAATAAATATATCCGGATTTATAAGTATAATGGGTATGTCTTATTAAGGCAAATATTTTCCGCTTTACTAATGTATGTATATCGATTTAACAATTCGCGATTTTGAAGACGGTCACATGTAAGATAGGGCAGAGCAAAGAATACATATTTTGTAGAGAACTGAAAGTGTCCAGCAAGCTGGAGACATATTATTTTGATAAGCTTCAGAGTAATAAGGACGATTCATGCCAAAGTTTCTTCGTCTTCTACAGACATATTTAGCTGCTTCTATCGGAGATTTTCTCAAAGCGTGCTAAGGTTTCGTTTGAATTGCCAAATTCTAGAAGTGAAACGAATTACTGCGAAGCATTGAAAGAGCAGAGTACTATTTATGGAAAATCTTACCTACCTTCCCAGAAATATTGCCACTTCATGGTTTCATCAGTACCGCAAAACAATTCTTTTTAAAAGCAAATTAAAAAAAAGTATAGAAACCTAGTTGCTTTGCAAAACTTATTTAGAACAAAATATTCAAAAGGAAAATTAAAAGAACTTCTTTTAATATTTCGTGTTAAAACAGAAATATTTCGTTTGACTGACTGGCATCTTTAATCATTGGATGCATTAATAGAGTAATAATTTTTTGCCATTCCCTCATACGTCACTCATACGCCGTGGTTCCACTCCCCTCAGTACGAACGTTTGCCAGCATATTTGTTAGAATCAATCTTTTGAAATCATCTAAATGTATACATAATTATTTTTCAAATAAATTGTGGTAAACTATATTACAGATTGTTTTGCTTTTAGGCTATTTGCAGGAAAATTGTGCAGATATATCCATTGAGTAAATCAAATAAAATATTCCGCTCAATTATATTAATGATGCATGTGCTATTAACGTTGTTTGTTTCTGACCGTTGACCAGCACCTAGCTTACTTTTTTGTTTATTTTCCATTGATATGTATGAACCATTCTTAGTTGAGTAAATAGCAGTTCCCGCACCAAAGCTGCTTTTTGAAAATTTCCACGAATTAAGTAAAAATCACGAAAATATACACATACATACATACATACATGAACTGCATAGGTTAAAACTCTCTTTGGCTCTCCGCTTCCTTTGCATAAACGTATGTACGTACATATACACTTATGGACAAAATAATAGGTGTAAGCTACTTCAGTTCCATAATATTACAACACATGCAACACATGCAAAATATTCCTGTATTCCACAGCGGTCATTGTGTCCTTTATCCAAAATAAAGGACCAACACCACACCATAATGTTTCCACCTCCATGTTTTATGGTCTTGGTGTGGTCCTATTGGAGAGAAAAAGTGGCGAAATATTTTATTTAGTGATGAAGTAAAGATTAATCTTTTCGGAAATGATTCCCAAAACTCTGTACGTCGCTGGAAAGGCAAAGAATTTCTACCACGGTACACAAAAAAGACCATAAAACATGGAGGTGGAAACATTATGGTGTGGGGTTGTTTTTCCTGGCAAGGTGTTGGTCCTTTATTTTGGATAAAGGACACAATGACCGCTGTGGAATACAGGAATATTTTGCAAAATGTAATGTTGCCATATGCAGAAGAAAACATGCCTCTAAGATGGTGTTATCAAAAAGATAACGATCCGAAGCACACTTCGAGATTGGTGTTGGAGTGGTTCAGGGCTGCAAATGTGACCTGTATTCAATGGCCAAGTCAATCCCCTGATCTCAACCCGATTGAGAACTTGTGGAGTGACCTCAAAAGAAGATTATCACAGTTTTCTTTCCAGAATAAGAATCAGCTATGGCAGAAAGCTCAGGAGCTTTGGAATTCTACTCCACTGGAGACCTGCCAAAAATTAATCCAATCTATGCCCACTAGAATAGGCAAACTTGTACACAATAATGGGGCACATACGGGTTATTAAAAACCAAGAAATAAATAATTAATAAGTCTTATTTTTTTGCTTTATTTTGAAGAAAATATAAATACACCTATTATTTTGACCAATGAATTTTTTGTTTTTTTATCAAATTTTCGTTTAATTGACTGTAATAAAAGAATTTTTGCATATTTCGTTTTAATAAAGGAAGTTATTCATTTCACCAAAAAAAACTTTGTTTTAATTGCATGTGTTGTAATATTATGGAACTGAACTAGCTTACACCTATTATTTTGTCCATAAGTGTATATGAATGCACGAATCTGTATACACGTGCCAGTGTGATATAATGCAAAAGAGAATATTTGCTCACACACTTGAAGAAAATGTGCAAAATAGAATTAAAGAAAAAAGCAGCTAATAATGGCTGAATAAATATACCAAAATGAAGTATTTTTAAGGAGCACATTCAAGTAATGTAAATATTTTTAATTATATAACTCCCACAGGATAATGCAATTATATTGCTGTGGTACAAAAAAGATTAAAAATAAAGCAACGAAAAGTAGTTCGAAACCATGCAGAGTCTAAAAGTAAATTTTAAATGCAGTTCAGTTCACTGCTCACTTTAATTAACATCTGTTAATCCTGCTTTCAATTTGTGTTCGACACTCATTTAAAAAATTAAATCTTATGATGGAAACTGCATGAGTTTCAATTGCCCATATGTAGGCCATAGTTTTTAGAATGGACGAGCCGATAGTCACAAAGATTGCCTTGAAATGGGCAACATGATTATGGGAGTGGTCATTACTAAGAAAATTATTCTTTCTAAAGCCTTGAAAATACCTTTTATTAGAAAGGATTACAAAACTTAAAACAACGAGGAGCTACTTTTTTCGAATAAAAGGATATTACAGCGTTTTAAATATACGAGGTCACGAGGAAAGCAATCTGATTAAAAGGTAAAGACACCTTATTTTGCGGTTATTGAGTGTGAGATTAGATATTCGCTGCCATCAAACAAAGAATCTGGTTTCCTCTACTCGAGAACCAAAGCTCTTTTTTCTACCAAACAATGATAATAAAACAGGGTAAAAATTTGAGAAATAAGCCACATACAAAATTTTGGAATCTCTTATATGTATGTGTGTATTTCAATGAAGTTCGCGAAAACTATTAAGCTTTGAAAATAACTCGAGTTTAGAAACACCGGCTTTGGGGTTTTTGTTGTTGTGAACTATACAACGAAGTTTCACAAAGAAAGTCAAACTTCCAAAAAAAGTGGCCCCACTTCACAAATTTTTACCCAGCATTAAAGTCTAAAACGAAATTCGAATGAAAGCAAAAAAGTCACTTATACGCCCCGGGGTACTTTAATTATAACATTTATCAGTACTAGCTCATACCCGTGGGTTTCAACTCCCATAACCTAAATACATACTTCCAAATATACATATGGACTATGAAAAATTCCATTCCTATGCGAGCTGCCACGCCCCCATATATATAAAAATATCTTTTAACCTATGACCATCTGTGGAAGTTATCCATTACATCTTTCAAATTTGGTTACGACCGGCTTATTCGTTAAGGAGCACAGTCAGTCTATACTACATAATTTGAATTTTATATACGAGTACAAAGCTGCCTTGGTATGTCCTCGGGACTGGTTTTAGATCAATATCAGCTCGTGAACGTTTCTAATAAAACCGTATGTATGTAGTATATATCGCGATTGTTTTAGTAGTTTTTTTAGGCTGAAATAAAGATTTTTATAATTTTTTTGAATATTAAAACCTCAAAAGTGATGCTATGCCCAATGTGTATTTCAGAAAAAAAGGAGTAAAAAGAGAGCTTTATATTTAAAAGGAAATTCGGTGCCACACAGTGAAAAAGTAGCTCTTTGTAGGAACATCTGGAATTGCAATCTCTTAATATTGAGTTCGATTATTGTATTCGAAAAATTTCAAACTAGCATTTGTAGATGAATTAAAATTAGTGAGGGGATTTTTTTGATTTGAGGAAGAAGCACAATAATTATGATGATGGTATTGATTGCGTAATGAGCTCAATGAACCGTCTAAAGAAACTAATGCTCTTACTTTGAATTAAACAAACAAGTTTGGTATAAGTATGAGAAGAAAGGGCAATAAATTAATTAGCGATTGCTGCTGGAACGCATCAGCGGGTTAAACTAATGATAATATATGTACATATATCCTGGTGTCAGCGAAAAAGCAATGATTATTACAGTGAAAAGGTTTCAAACATACAGTAACTTGCTTTTTATTATCTTAAAATAAGCCACGATCCAATAAAGTGTTCTAAAATTGACAGTGGCTCTCTTTGCATGTGGTCACGGAACGTCCAAAGTGAAGTGCTCGCTAAATCATGGCTGGAGTTGGAAAACGTTTGGTGTTACAACATTTTGTGTGCTCTTGATTTAATTGCAAATTAGGACCCTGCTATCATTCTCACTCGAATGAAGCATCGTTACTGCTTAACCTGCTGTGCTTTACCCTTTAAACCTTTTGAACTTTCATATACATATGTATGTAAAAGAGATGATAAACCAAACGAATCTAAAGACAATACTTAGTTGTTATTGTTGTTTCATGATATAAAGATAGCAAGCAAGTGCATGTTGCCTTAAGACATTATCGCCATGACCATCACATCAGTGCCGTTTTAACGTTTAGTCAACTGACAACTAGCAATGCACATACATACTCTCATACATGTATACGTGTATGTATATTTGCAGGAGCACATACGATTTTGTATAGCAGTTTTCTAGAAACAAAGGACACTCAAGTCGCGCCAACATCACTTTTGAGACTGTAAGTTGTTATGCAGGGTGCAGCTGCAACTCTTTCATGCACTTACACTCACGCTTAAGGTATGTGTGTGTATGCAGTTACACAGATGCCTCCTACTGCCACTCCCTTTTTGTTTTTTCGTTACTAACATCACATATTTTCTTAGCTTTGAAGCTTTTATACTAAATATTCTGTTGTTATTGCTATTGTTTACTAGCTACTTGTTGTTGTTTGTTTTCTTATTGTCATCAAAATTGTGGTAGTTGATTGTTGTTGTTGTTATACTCAGTTGCATTAATGCACACTGCAAATAAGAGCAACTAATCCGTTATGATCCGGTAACAGAACCTTTATGTATTAGGCCAACTGCAGCGGGAGTACGTAATGAGTTCAATATCTACGGGAATTAGTTAGCAATGAGGAAAGCATGACCTAAGTACGCTCCTACAGCTAGCATCTCGGAAAATAATTTAAATCAATCAAGACTGTCAGCTCACCGAACTCACGCCATACGGCCACACTTTTCTTCTTTTTCTAGGTAGGTTTCTTTTTACCAGAGGCAACCCGACTTTTCTTATAGACCTTCCGGGATCGTTAAAACCCTTTCCTTATAATCGGTGACTTCAGCTACAACGTCGCTTTGTAACAGGTTTCACGAATAGCCGCACCCTGTTTCGAATTTAAATATGAAGTCTAGCTCTTCTTTTGCAATGATTCTTGTATCTTTCACCGCATTTGTCTATATTATATTCAACTTCATCCGAACTTAGACTACCTTACCCGTTTTCCATTGTCGTTGTTACTGCTTAACGCTCTTAAGTGGTCCAGTAAGTTTTGGTCGTTAGCTATGAATAAAAAATATTTATTTGTGAAACCGTTTAGCAAGCATTGCGTGCGGTCTTTTTCAGCTCAGTTTCTTAGGTGGTAGCGGGTGGGTGTCTCCATGCTTCATCAGCCATATTCAGTTTGTTTTTTAAACAATGCATGCGAGTACAATGGCTGTGTGCATTTAGGGGAAAAATACTCAGTGAATATCTCTTACATTATTGTTTTCCTTTTTTTTTTTTTTTTTCACAAAGCATCTAAGTTGCTGTGTCTATTTACTAAATAAATATTGTTAGTATCTATGTATGCATGTGTGATATGCTGATGACTTATATTTCGGTAAATGTGCGTAAGCAATGTTGTTTTTGTTGCATGTAGAAAATATATTCAAGCTTAGATATTTGTGGACAAAAAAAATACGTGCCCTTAAGATTATTTGGGGCGAATAGTCTTCTTTTAATACATATCTACATATTTTGCTTTGAGTTTTGCATTCCGATGCATTTTTAATGAAAACCATACGTTTCTTTGTTCCATTAGAATGCTGATACCAAAGTATGATGAAAACTGAATGGCTTGGAAATTGGTACTCTTTCGTTGTCATACCCAGGTGTGCTTTACAGTTTAAAGACCCTATCTGTTCGCTTAATAGATGAATCGAAATACACATGTACGAACATATACTAGAAGCGTGTAGACCTTTCAGAGACCCAGGCCTAATTGAGGTAATATCATTTTCCTGACTCATTTCAATGAAGTAAAATTTTTGAATCAAATTTAGAGCTTTACTTCTCTGCTCTACAATTACGGAATATTGATGGGTAAATTTCGCTTTGTTTTCTATTAATTTGTTGTTTTTAATAAGAAACACATTATATGTGTGAAATTGTGTTGGTATACAAAATAAGGCATTCGGCGAGACTATTTGCTTGCTTGATTTCTGGGTAAATTAGGGATAGTTTAAGGGATAATTTAAGGATCTTTTCAGGACCATTTTGAAATTGTTTTAAGAATTACGTAAGGAGTTTTTTGGGGCCGGTTTTGAATTGTTTTAGGGATTATTCTTGGACTTTGTAGGCCATTTACCGCGAATAAGTCCTGAAATTATTTTAAAGTGGTCCCGGCAACAATACCAAAAGCAATACGGAAACGAAAATGTTCACAATAAAACCAGAAAATGCCCCGAAAGGACCTTTAAAGCTCCAAAAAGATCCCTAAAAATATCCGGAAAACGTCAAATATGAACTTGCCGCTTGAGAGATGGCAACCAAAATTTCAAGTTCTTATACATAATTGTTTCTGCTGGCTCTTTTTTATTGTTTTCCTTAAAAGGATTCGTGTAATAAAATATGTAGCAACGAAATGATGAATATAAATCGGAAAATATTTTTTTAGCAAACGTCATTTAAAAAAAAAATGCTATTAAAAAAATAGCTATTCGGACTTAGTTTCTAATTCAATTATTTACAACAATAATAACAACAAAACTAGGCACAAAATCAGCAGCAGCAAAATAAAAGCACCAACAACAATGTACTAGCAGTAAGAATAAAAATGACAGCAGAATCAAAAATAAATATCGAATATGAACTAATCAATAGTAATCAATGTTTTCTAGCATGAAAATGAATAAAAATGTTCACATTATTTTGGGAAAACTTTTTATGTTATTGAAATTAATACATTTCGCTTTTAAATGAATTATTTTTTCAAATTTATTTTTAATATGAGCTAATTGTAATGAAATTAACTCTGTATTTGTCCATCTCGCATATCCTACTCGTATTCTTTTTGTTCTCCCTTTCATTGTTTTTGTTTTTCTCATATCATTTAAACCGCTTTCATAGATATTTTTATCTGCGCACATTTGAAACAAAAGTGGTTGCTCTTAATTATCTGCTTTCTCTTGCTTATTAACTACGTTTTGGTAGCAATCAGTTCTCTTTTGTGTTCATGGTGCGCATGCGCTTGAAGTAAGCGTCTACGTGAAACTCATAATGTCATAGTAACTTGCATTTCCTTGTGCTCACTGCATACTTATTTTTCATTCATTTCTGTTATTTTGTATATTTTATTTGTTTTCTGTGATTTCCTTTCCGTATTTGTCAATTATCTCTTTTATTGGGGCGGAATATATGTAGGCAAGCAAAAAAAAAAAATAAAAATATTACGTGCTTGTAGTTGAGAGTGTGTGGGTTTATCCTGCTCTTTTACATCTTATCCCAAATAGTTTAGCTAGTAAAGTGTTTATTTGTGGTATGTACATATGTAAATGGATTAATGCTTAAGTGGTTAGGCCTGTGTAGATATTTTTCTTATTCGTTACATTCAATTTTGATAAGAAGGTGATAGAAGTGACACAATAAAAGTAATATGTGCACTCTTTTGTGGTCGAATTAAATATTTACCTTCAGGATGTGTGTCAAGATATGAATCCCTGGGTATTATTAATTACTTCGAGGTATTTATTTAATTTCCGCAATATCGACGGATACTTTACGGGGAAGTACTTATCGGTAGGAGAAAAAACTGTTGCGGTTGTAAAGTGAAATTATTAGTTTGAGAATCAATTCGCATCTCTCCGCAAAGCACCCGTGGGATGCCATAATTGGCACTCCTAACCATGAACTAAACCATAAGAAACAAACACTGAAAGTGACCAGAGCAGTGAAAATGCTATGAACAGTAACAATAACCGAATACTGGTGACTATGAGTGACCATGCGAGTTATATTGTATGCGGCAGTGACCCGAACTGTGACGGGTGTGGTGACTAGGGAAATGAAAGTGATTGTAGGTATGAAGTGACTTTGAAGGTGTGAGCGAAATTTCAAAAGTGACAGAAACTGAAATATACTACTTTAATGCCTATGGCGGTGACACTGACCTCTATCGTGGCAGTAACATTTGCACAAATATTCACAATTTGATTTACTTACGTGGCCGTAATGCAAAACGCAAACCATGCAAATAGTCAGGCTTTCGACGACAGCATCGGACAAGTATATCGACAGCCACACTGCAAAACCCTGTATGTTCAAAACAAAAAAGTTTTCAGGAGAGGGAAAAAACTGTGATAATTATATTATACACATATGGTCGACGATTATTGCATTTCACCACTGAGAAGAAACGGGAAGTTGTAACCGAAATGTCACGTTTTTGGGAAAGGCTCAGAACCTTATTTTTTAGAAAAATAGTGACTTACGGGGTTTTTGCAGTGGGGCTGTCGATATATGTAATAATAAAAAATTTTGAAATTTCATTATGTTTTAACAATATTCAACAATTTTATTACAACGATGGTACTGAGCAAGTCAATTTATATATCTTTTTTAGAGCGCCCAGCTGTCATTCGATAAATTATGGAGTCTCTTCCAGGATCCATATTAATTAGTGCCATAATAGATGCGAGCAACGCTAAGCCAAACGCAACCGAAAACCAAAGAATTATGTTGAATATAGCGGCATAGTTTTCATCATATGTTGGTGATATGTTGAAATGTTCCTGTTATTGAAAATAAATAGATCTAATTACTAGATTCTAGTATTATGAAATACTAAAGTCTAACAACCTCATTCCCTTTGGCGTTATAAATAGTGTCCAAAACGATCATCGTTCGGGTGTTCGTAGCATGAATAGCGAACGATAGTCAATACGATAACAGCTGACTGCTCCGTAACAAAAGTGCTTAATCGGTACACACTTTTACGAAAACAAACAATTTGACAGTTGCTTTAATTTAGTTCACGAAAAACGCAAAGCTACACGATCATCGGCAACATAACATTCAGGTTACCAAAAGCACACGATATCGTCTGCGCAGGTATCGTGCATTAAGCCTGTCGTTCGCCAGAGGGGACGAGGCTGTTAATAAAAATTAATGAAAGAAAAAAATTGGAGGCAAAACAAAAGATAAATTGAGAAAGATAGAATATTAAAGAGAATAATAAGAAAAAGCAAAATTATGATAATAATGAGAAGGATAGTGATGAAAAGTTTCAGCCCGCTTGTGAGAGTATTTGTGACTGATTGTGAACGCTACCGGATTTTTCTTTGTGGTCAAGATTGACAATGAACAGTGATCATGACAGCGAAAGTTTTATTAACAATACAGTAAAATGTGTGGCAAACTTGTCTAGGCATTTTTGAAGGAAGTTTTGGAAAATTTGAGTTATTATTTTTTTCAATATAAAACAAGGTCAATGAAATTTTTTTCACGGCAGTCGAGCTAGTATCACAAGGTGCTAGCACCGGGGTGCGGTCATACTTGACAACTCACTGCCAATATCTATCAATACAAACCTGTTTGGACCGTCATGGCATTATTCACGGAATGCGTCGACCAAGCAGGGTGAAGTACAGCTACAGCAAGAGCAACAAAAACAAACTAAGGGTTTTCATTTAACCATCTAAGTTTACGCGATATATAAATTTATACATTTATCAGTTCAGTTAAATGAACGCCCTAAATAAATTTATACGTAATTTGTGTAAAACGAAAACTTTTATGTCGAAACTCATAAAGAAAAACAAAGTGTTTTGTTTTTTTCAAGTATATTTTTTTCATTTTCAACTAGTGTGCATTGAATCTAATAAAAAAATTACATGCCATGCGTCGTTATAGAAACGTATAAATTTATCAACTTTTTTACGCACCAAAATTGTCGCGTAAATTTATCAAATTTGTGTAAACGATTTTTCATACAAAATTTGACAATTCATTTACACGCTAGGTAAATTTACGCGTTTACACACTTTACGAGGCATTTACATGGTTTAATGAAGACCCTTACTAATTTATAATGCATCAAAAGCTATAAAAACATTTTTTGTAGACTTAAATAAAAATAATGTAGCTTACCAATTCTGTGCCATCAACAACGGTAATAGTTTTATCGTTAGCAGTGCTTTTGTTCGCATTATCTGGGCCATATACCAGAGTGCCAAAGAAGTAGTCCTTCAATATGGGTTTCAATTTATTGATGCTATCTTTAAACCTAGCGAACTCAAATTCATTTGGTTTTTGATCCAAGTGAATTGAAATGAACTTGCGTTTCTTAATTTGCACTTTTATTAGTTTGGCTATATCCGTTGTTAGGAGATCGCGCAGTTCTTGAACGAACAACTTAGCGTCGGTAAAATTGAGTTGCATCAATTGACTTTCCAGATTGGTATACTATTTGTGTTTATGTAGCATTAATTTTTTTAAGCAAACTTTTTTTTTGTCTATTTGCATAGTCTTTTGCTTACCTTTTTTTCCTTGGTAAGAGTGTCGAGGCTGTAATCAATTTTATTTGCATCATATGCTAGTAAATTGATTATTGGTCTAGTACCCTGAACTGAATATGTTGCAACAGGGGTCAAGTCTGCATACTCTTTATCTTCCTTTTCAGTTTTTATTACCATCAAAAAGGCCAAATTTGGTAGTTTAAAAACATTTTTAATTTTGAATGCAGAAAACGTTGAGCCACCCGTTGCCGATGCGCCCACTATTGCATTGTAAACATTTTTAAGCTGTACCAGTCTTAATGGCGTTTCGCTTGCTTCAAATTGTAAAGCCTCTGGACAATTTATCACCAGGAAATCTTCAGTAACCACTTTTATTAGAAATCGAAAAATAATGTTATCTGCCGAAAATCATGTGCATTTATACATACATATGTACTAACCTGATGTGAAAACTAAGGTGAAAAACGTTATGATTGTCCACAGTTTAAACATGGCTGAACGATTTGAAAAATTCGGAAATGAATTGACAATAAGAAATTTGTTTTCGATAGATTCAAAAATATGGAATGTAAAAAAATAGGAGTTTAGTTGACAGAAAAGCTGTCTCAATTCAAATTAAAAGCTTTGAGGAATTAATTAAATTTTGAAAGAATAAAAGCAATACTAATTTTTATAAAAAATAAAAAAAATTTAGAAATTATTATTTTTAGTCTTGAGCTCGGTTACAGCCATTAAACAGTTTAATTCATTAATAAAAGCGGAAGTTTCTAGGTTGCTCCCTTATCGTGTTCTCGAGGGGCCGGTGCTATATATCGATATCTCTTCCATGCCTCGCATTCGTAAACACACGTTCTATTTTCCTCTCCCTGTTGGTTGCATGCATAAGAGTAGGCATTTTTAGCTCTATTGTGCCATCAGTAGTGGGAGTATTATTTGTTTAGGGATGGTACATACACCGAGTATTCGCCTTAATATGTACATATGTATATGTATATTAAGTATTTATAATCTAAATTGTTTGTTGTTGAATATTTTGAACTTTTTACCAACATTCTACAATTATTTTCTGCCATCAGCGTTTGTTTAAAATATACTGATTGTTTTATTATTATCATAATAAAATATTTTTTTTTTTTGATTTTCGCTTGCTAAGGTATTGCCGTATAGAATTTTTTAACTTTCGGTCATTTTGGCATATCTTTTCGAAATATTGAGTACCAAACTTTCTGCAATTGTAAGCATTATTAATTAAGCCAGGAATCGAAAGGAGTATAAATCAAATCGGAAGGGAACATAATGAAACCTGAACAACGTATGCATTCTAACTACTCGAAAATTTCTTGCAGAGTACAAAACGCCCAGTTAATTAAATATTTTGAGGAACATGAGTCATATTGAAGGGGTAATATTTATTAATCGATTTTTTTGATTTTCCGAACAGCAATGCAGGGTGCTACAAGAAGTACTTCTTTCTCGAATTCGCTCCAATTTCACAATTCAATATATTTTCTTGCTTATGTTAACAACTTAATTTTGGATATAATTTTAAATAAAATTGATATCATTTGAGATGTAATATGCACTGTCATTCTACTTTAGCTTAAGTCAACTTTATTTCATTTTCATTTTGTGTGCTCTCTGGTCATACTTTAAAATCCTGTAAGCGTAGCATCCTGAACTAAAATGTTGCTAAAGTCAACTTAAGTGGCTATTGCAGGAGATCACACATGAATAAAAAGAAACCCCAATTTTTTGATGCTCCTATGACTAGGAAATTTATTAAAATTTTAAATTTGACGTATTTTTGCTAAACGAATGCTTATCAAATATTGTAAAAGTGTCTCAATAAAACTTGGAAATACAAGAGGGAATTTCATGATCTTATAAGAAATGCATTTGTCAACTATTGAAACATATTTTTACAATTCCCTAACAAAATGTTACCCTATTCGAAACATTGAAAGACATATATAGATATTTAAGTATTTGCATATCGAAAGACATTTATTCGAACACTCTTAGAGACAATAAATCAATTTAAGCACGAGTGCTAAATCGCACTTGGAGGATGCACTCGAAAGGACAACAAAAACGAAGAATTCAGAGAACTCACTGAAAACCCCAGCAGTAAAAGTAACTGGTTAAAATACTAACTAAAGTCTTATTTGGCATAAAACTGTAATTTACTTGCCGCTGATTCTTTATTTCATTGTAGCTAATATTTTGTATTACCAAAACATATTTTGCTTGAACTTGAGCTCTAAAAGATCTCTTGATTTCTGAATCAAGATTAACGATGTGAGAATGAAGTGGAGTTTAGTATTATTCTGGTGGTGAATCGGATTTTTTCAAATAGGCATAGGAGATCACCCTGTTTTACGAATTGTTATCTTTTATTGCTTTCCGAATTCCCTTGATTTTTGTTTACTGCATATCAATGAGATGCTCTCACTAGGTCTCAGACCTTAAATAGATAAGCCAATTTGCGAGATCTTCATCAATTAGTAATAAAGGCCAGCTCATACTTTGACTATGTGAATCCACGGTAGGCTATATGAAATAAGTTTTGGACAAGTGGGCGTGGCACCTGTCATAGACATGGCGTGACCTCTGTTCATGCAGTATACATATGTATGTTTAGGCTCAAGACAAGTTCCTCGGTAAATTTTTATTTTATAAATGGCTCTACTTTAGTCACTAACGAAGTAGTATTAATTTCAGTATGTCACTTAATTTTCTGAACCAGCGTATTTATGGAGTACTTTAGAATTTGTAATACAGGGACTATTTGCATAAATGTATTCTTACGAACCCACTCATACATACATAAATATGTAGATGCAACACATGCATATGCACTTACTAACATTCGTGCACTCATACTTGCCTTAGCCTCTAGAAAGGTCTCAATGGCATTCGTTGAGTGTATGAATGAGTGCCCATTTCTGCCATCGATTCCCTTATGCAAATCGATAAGTTACGAACGAGAAGGCCAGCCAGTGAGAAGGAAACAAAAACCCAACAAAATTTATTATCGAATACTGTCGCAAATAGTTGCAACAACACAATACCGACGAATGCACCAACAAGTTGTTTTTATTGCTATTGATATTACTCATATATACATACATATGAGCATATGTATGTATGTATGTAAGTATGCATAAAAAGAATGGCATGAATATGTAAAAGGTTTATATTAAGGTTTATTGTAATGTTGTTTAGAGCGCTGAATTCTTCTCTCTGTCGAGGAAGGATGATGGGGACCAGATCTGATGGAGTTCACTACACTTAAGTTGGAAATGGTAAAAACCTAGGTGGAGCTCAGAGGGAGAAGGCCGAATTTTTGGAATCCAGGTCTTGTTAAATAAACCTCTATGAGACAGACATGCCGACTAGTGCGCGAAAAGAGGCTTTCAGGTATAGACCCAGCTGCCGCTCCTATAGTCTGGATGTCGCTGAGCACCGAAATTCAATCGAAATTTGTTCGTCTTACTATTCCACAAATTCAAAAACAATGCACAGGACTACACAGGATACCCAAAAATGATGTCACTATGATTAGTCGCAGAGATACAAGGCATCAGTTATGTCCAAAGTCCTCCCTCCCAAGTTAAATACCTCGTATTGAAGTTCCAGGGCTAACTTGAATTGGACATAAAAATATCGAAAGGAGTAAACTAAGCTATTCAAAACTATTTGATTTAAGAAAAGTGGATTACACACATTCAAACAAGCCATTCAAAATATCTTACCCTTTGTCATTCCTACATTTGTATTTGCATTTGATTGCAGATAATCCTCTGTGCCTGTTTGTGCTATAAGGCCATTGCGTTACAACACTTTTGTGCACATAATTCTCTTACGACATGCATCCAATTGCTGGCTTATCTCTTATGCAGCGCTTTGGAAAGCATTCGCTGGATTCAAAGATACGAGTTGATGTCAAGAGATTATACCATTTGATTTTTTTCCCTGCTTGCTGCCAAAGTAGGTATTATTTCTCAGTTGCCTACTCATACCTATGTAACACTTCTTTGCTTCTTCGCTCGTTTCCAAAAATACGTAATAGTTAGGGGTTTTCAACTTGTATCTGTCAAAAAGGAATTGTAGGGTCCTTCGTATTGATCCAAAGTTTAATATTTTTTTCTTTATTCAGTCGAGAGAAGGCATGTTAAAATTGCACTGCATAGAGGCGCTATATCTACAGACTCGTTTCTCTTTCCCAATCTTGAATTAGCCATTGGCTTAAGCTTGACAAGAATCTCAAATGCAGATGAGGAAGCATACAGGTGTCGATTCTCTTATAATAGATCTTGCCATATCGTAAAAATTTTACGATCTTGGCGTATCGTGAAGATCTCTTTGACGGCAGACTTACCAAGTCTGAAGCCGCACTTATAAGTTGGCAAGATTTGACCTACATACTTTACCGTGGGTATATTCAAAGTCAAATATCGCAAAGGGAGTCCTCTTATTCGTTTTGAATTACTTATCTTACCTTCTGGCGCCATCTTTCCTCTTGCACTGAATGTCTTTCAGTTTTACCCTCATTCATTTAGCTCTATTTCCCTCTTTCTATTGACGCAAAAAACTTCTCAAAGGATCTTGGATTTTAGTCGGCTCATACTACAGACCTATCTTACTGAGATGTTATTCTAGTAGTATGATTCGTTGGTAGTTTTTTTTTTTTTTTAATATTCATCTCTGTTTATTTATTCATATGTTTTTCTTCCACTTTATGTCCGTTCGTTATATTTCTTAAAATTTATTTTCCGTTACTCCTATCTCAGCGTATGTCAATCTTGATAATGGTATATGCTACCATCTACCTTTGCCCTCTTTCTTTATGATTTTAAAAAAGCTTTTCAAAATAAGGTCGTCTGTCGGTAGTGGTCGCCAAGCCTCTGAGTATATTTCGGCCATAAAAATATTGGCAGATAGCGTTCTGAGTAGGCATAAAACGTGTAGGTCCCACCAATACATGAAAAATAATAAGACGTATTTTGCAGGGAAAGCTCAGGCTCAAACTCTGCCGAGGTACATATATCTCGACTATTATTATTACGGTCCTAAAAGCTTGGTGCTTTCCTTGTATATCTACATACATGCCCAGTTACCTATGCTCGAGTGCACAAACTCGATTTAAAAAAAAATATTCCTCGAATATAGGTAGTGCAGAGGTGGGGAACTTAGGATTAGGATTACATTTAAATTACGATTACGTTAATTGCAATCCCTACATTACAGTAACCGTAATCATGCTTGTGTTAAATTACGATTACAGTAATCGCAATCGTACAATTTTTATGATTACAATTACAATTACAGTAATCATAATTAAAATTTGTATTATCACGATTTCTGTAATTGTAATCCTATTAACTTTTAGATTGAGATAATTGTAATTGTATTTATTTTTTTTAGATTACAATTACAATAATAGTAATCCTCCAAATTTTACGATTACGGTTAGTGTAATCGTAATTATGCAAATTGTGATTACGATTTCACGATATCATGTAGTCGTAATAGGATTATATCTAGTTGTCATTACTGCATTACATCCTTACATAGTATTATATAAGTTGGTTTTTGCCACGCAGTGTAGAAAGACTTTCTCTTATCAATGTGTAAATACATACATATACACTAGCCTGGGTAAAAAAATGTATAACTTTTGCTTCAAAAATGTAGAATATAAATGGAATTTTTCGTCATGCGCTCCAGAGTTATTAAGGTAAAAAGTTATTAAGGTAAAAAGTTCAATTCACCGTAAAGCAATAAAAAGAAGAAACGTTTTTTTTGGACCACCCTAAGTATGTACACAAATAACATAAGCATTGCCTGCTGTCTTTTTTTTTTACTAAATCTGTTGGCAATGTATGGCAGTTGAGTGAAAAGCAATTTGCTGCATTGCATCAAAAATGGTGCAGGAGTGCCAAAAGAGTACAACAAACAGAGAGTATAGTGCATGAGATGAACTAAATGAAAATGAAAAGATGTCTGTGGCAGCAATAGAAGCAACAGCAACAACTGTGCTGACAACTAACCAGTGTAATAAATGCAACAAAGACAGGACCATTGTCTGCAAATCTAGATTTTTTTATGATTACTCTGGCATGTGTTCAACGAAAAAAAAGAAGAAAACACATACAAATACGTATATGCACATACATACATTCTTAAATATGTATACATACGTATGTACATATTATATAAATATTATTGCAATAATATCGCTCAAAGAAAGAAAAATGCTGGTAACCCAATTTTTTTATATTTTTCCCTTGTTATCTAGCCAGTACCCTGCTGAGCCCAAGTCCGCAAATCAGTCAACGAACTTCAACTACAATTGCGCTTTTGTGTGGTCGCTAATTACAATCGAGCTTTAATTGCTTTGAAGTTGTTAATGTAAATGTACTTCATAGAATGTATAGACAAAAGAAATTTTACAAGCTCGATATAGTTTCAGCTCAGCCTAATTTTAAATTCCGGCAGTAATTGGGCTATCATCAATTGAATGCTTGAAATGCATGCCAGTCATGGGCTCTTGTTTGGTATTTAGACAAACAAGCACGTTTTTCTATGTATTTTCTGGACAATGGGAGCCCTTTAGATACAGCCTTCGGACACAAAGAAGCAAAATAACTGCTGGACTAAGCCGTGCAATGAGGTCCTCAGTTCTTCGACCTAATGGTGTAAAGTAGCAGTGAGAGCATATTTCTTACGCAGTACGTACGAATACTGGGGACACAATATCGATCAAGTGAGCTAAAAAGAACCAAGCAGAAGGGCGATCCGACTCGGGAACAAGCTTCGCTGTCTTTAGGGCCTCAGTGGCTTGGTCATGTTATGCGAATGACCAAAGGTTTCTGTCCTGTTAAGTTTCTTATCGATTGCAGAGAAAGTAAGGGAGCCACTAACGTGAAAAAAGCAGGAAGATAATAAATTTGTTTCCCATCTTGATGACTTGCGTTCTACTAAAAACCGTTTAATTAAATAACTAACAATGGGTATAACAAACTGTAAATTTAAAGTATTCTATTTTTAGCAGTCCACGTCATAATGAAATAATTTCAATGCATTGCAGCCACAGGTATATGTAAATAGCTCTCAGTAAAACTTAAACTATGCTCTTCGCCTGTGAGCATAATTGCTTTAAATTAAAATTCAAAGAAAGCTTTCAGAACCACCTTCCTTCCACTTCCAACATTTAGATAAATTGATTGTTGTTGCTGTTTGTTATTGTTATCATTTTTGCTCCTCTTCCTTTTCGTTAGCACATAGCTGGTACAACACTTATAAAATTCTCCAAATGTGGTTAGCCAAGCAACTGATATACAAATTTCATCCAAAATTAGCAACTCACGAAACCTCAGAATATCTCATTTTACCTGTATTTTGTTTTGATTTTGAAGAGCAGATGCTAAAAAGAATATTAAGGATTCATTATCCTTTTTGTAGAAAAACACTGCTTACAAAAGAAGAATGGATAAGAAAGAAACCATTAATTTGCTTCGCTTAAAAGTTTTTCCAGAAAGTTAGCTTGCACTTGCTGCATTTATTGCTAAAGGACGAGATAAAAAGTTGAAAAGTTTTGCATAATGTAATAGAAAAAGCTGTGTAAAAGCTTGTGGTTAATGGGATGCAAGGAAGAAATGTTCATATTTCAGTAGAATATACATATACCGAATGTAATTAACAGAGTTGGGTAAAATGCATACAGGTATCTACATTTTTCACTGTCGAAAGTTGATTTGATATCGACTAAGTCAATTTGCTAACAATGATGTGAATATTCTTTTTATTCATAAGTTGCTAAATATGTTCGAATGAAAAATACTTACATATATCTTGTATCTTTCATTTCTTATTCAAATAAGTATTGCCCAACTCTGCAACAAGGCGATGGACAGAATTTTATTTAACAAACACAGTAAGGTTACAGGAGTAGGGATTAGGGTCACTTTTATGGTAATGATTTTTGAAAAGGGTGATAAATGAATGCGATAAATAATCGGTAGATAACCACGCCCACTTTTAATAATAATGTTTGATGATTGCCAAATGATTTTTGCCAAATAACATGTTTTAATTAAAAAGTATGCAAATTCGTGAAAATTCCAAGAAATTTATTAAAATGTTAAATTTTTTTAAGATAATTTTTCGAGTTTATGGGAATATGCAGTATTACAGGCCATTGAACTTTAGTATAACGATTTGTTCCTTAGATATTTTGTTGATTTTTGGTATGTTTTTCATGCTGACTTGTGTACAAAAAAATTAACACATTCTCGGAGTTTTCGAGAATTTTGCGTACATTTTTAAAGCAAAATTTAAAGTTCTTGTATTCGAAATTGCCACACGCTACAGGGTAAGGTACATACATACATATTAACGTATGTATGTGCTGTGTCTTGAAGTCTTAAGTTGAACGTAAAAACAAAAAAAAATTAGAAATTTATTAATTTAAGAATAAGTTTATCTTTTTGTTTTCAACATTTAGCTAATTCTCTTTTGAAAATTTTCTTTTCAGGGTTTTCAACATCGATATTAGGAAGTGTTGTACCCTGACGCCCTAATGCAGACGATATGGTAAGTCAAAAATAATGTATCTTGCATTGATTTAACTTTTAAAGTAACAACAAACTACACATATCCGGTATTTCAGTTAACGATTTCTTGAATTGCTGATTAGTTTAGAGCGATATAGTTTCAAATAATGTGCTTGTAAAGAACCTGTCAGCGAAATTCCGAAGTCTCAGTCATCAGGTTCCATAATTTTTATTTATTCACAAACGATCTATCTTACCTCATCTATCTCTATCTTCCAAACAAATTCTGAGAAATTATGCTTTTAATTGTTTTTATAGTAGCAGTACTTTGATTTTATAAGCTTAGATTCTCAAAAGTGGATATGGTTTAAACAGGTTCGCATATACATATGTAGAAAATTTATAATCTAATAGCCATTATTGTTTGACAACTGTAACATTTTTATTTTATCATAAAGAGTGCTTTCCTAGAATTAAAAGTACTTAATTTAAACACAAATCTTTAGAAAGTTATTCACATAGCTTCAACTAAACAGCAAATTCCAACATAAGTAATGCAAAAAGCCGATTACGAATTGAGTTATACTTTTAATTAGCAAAGGTGAACTAAGATTAAAATAGTCAAAAAAATATAAAAAGAATAGCAAACAGATTTCTTCATGGGGTTAATTATGAATGGAAAGCTTCTTTTGTTTACCTTTGGAAAAAAGAATTACAAAAAACTAAAAGTTAGAAAGAGCTGATCAGATTTTGTAACTATGGAATTTAAACAATGCAAATTAAAAGGAACTGAGTTGCAATAAAAGGACATACTGGTTATATACTGCTTTATTTCGCATGCTTATATAGTTCGTATATATTATATACATTCAAAATAAATAACAAAAATTCTACCGAACTTGGTTAAATGCACAGAACCAGGCAGAATTCCAAAAGCAGCTTTGCGAAACATTGCTGGAGCTAACTGGCAAGAGCACCGAAAAATCTCTGCCCATTCATTTGCTTGCATATTTACATGTATAGGTATATTTGTATAGGGTACAACGGGGAGTTACGGTACCTTAAGATAGCAGAATGAAATCAGTATATTCTTCTGCTTCACCAGGCCAACTAAAGATAATACATTATTTGTTGCCAAAAAAACGAAGGAAGGCAAGCAAATTAGTGAAACTTCTGGTTTCGACCAATGAACACCTTTTCGTTCAAGAATTTGAGCAAAGCTGTAATTTCAAAAGCTAATGGAAAATTTCAAACCGAAACGGCAGAAACATATGGCTGCCGGTGTCAGTGACTGCAACTGTCACGGGCATTATCAGTTCCACTACTACTATCACAGTAACTTTCCCTGTCACTATAGTTGCCACTGTCACTGCAACCAGCAACTATCACTATCACTATCACTATCACTATCACTATCACTATCACTATCACTATCACTATCACTATCACTATCACTATCACTATCACTATCACTATCACTATCACTATCACTATCACTATCACTATCACTATCACTATCACTATCACTATCACTATCACTATCACTATCACTATCACTATCACTATCACTATCACTATCACTATCACTATCACTATCACTATCACTATCACTATCACTATCACTATCACTATCACTATCACTATCACTATCACTATCACTATCACTATCACTATCACTATCACTATCACTATCACTATCACTATCACTATCACTATCACTATCACTATCACTATCACTATCACTATCACTATCACTATCACTATCACTATCACTATCACTATCACTATCACTATCACTATCACTATCACTATCACTGGAACGTTATCTCTCATCCTCACTTCCACTCATGATTATAGCCAATACCACGATGTCGTTCACTGTTCTAGTTACGGTTAACATTCCGGCCGGTAATCGTCACTATTATCTCTAACTACCATCATACATACTTATCGTAATTATATTTCTTCATTTCAAAGTCATTCTGGGGCGCTGTGCTCTGTGGCGCTACTTCCACAGTTGGGCATCACCTGTTATGCCGTAACACACGTACTTACTCTATGGTTTCGTTACACTTTCACACTCTCTCCCATATCTGTTTCCATTATCGAGTCCCACTGCATGCTCCATTTCTTCTTAGCCATGTTGTTGCATTTGATTTATGTATGTAGTATGTTGTGCAACCGCCATTGTAATGGCCCATGGAAACGACTACCGATGGTAAAAACACCAAAAAATGTAGAAACTAACTATACATATTCATATAAATATATGTATAAAAAATTGTGTGGAGAGTGTTACAAACTAACGCCAACTGAGCCGTACAAAACGTGCACATACACACTCAAACTCTCATGTGACCAAAAAGTTATACAAAAGAAGGAAAGTATTCTCGAATGTATGTAGTATGTATGTATATAAGCACAAAATGCAGCAAAAATGCTGTTGCCCTTATACCATTCCTTGCATGCATGTGTAGTCTAACCAACTAGTTGTAAACTACTTCAAAACCGGTATACTCTAACTATCCATTTGGAAATACCGCAACTTGCGCAAATTAAGAGATATACTGCTGATTTAATTTAATCGCACGGTAGTCACGCCCACCTTTTCTATATCGAATTTAATTTTTACGTGGTTTAAACTTGTTTGGACTAGTTTGCTGTTAGTTAGAAACATCTAGTTGTAAACTAGTATTTTTTCTGACTAGTTCAAAGTTTGATTGCGGGGTTATTACACACATACATAAGCACACACTTGGGTTTTGGCTTGTAAATGGCATTCGTTGCACGATTTCAAAATGGCTTTACGTCTATTAAGGTTGTTTTATTGTATTTCACAGGAAATTAAATGAATATTTTAAACGATGGCATAATGCATTATTATGATAGTTGTTGCCTTAAATGGCTAACTATTCAGTGGAAATTGAATAAAAATAAATTTGGACACATAATTCACATGTAATTTCGGTTATTGTGAGAATATTTATTACTTTCTCTGTTATTTCACAGCTTATGCTGTTCTTTAAGAATCGCATTTTAGATAAAATCTGGTAACCAAAAGCTTTTTTATACCCAGCGTACTAGTACTAGTACAAGGGTATTATAATTTTGTTCACATAAGGGTACTATGTAACGGCGCAAAATAATCGAGTTAGATATAGAGTTCCATATATGAAAGTTCTTAGGCTGAAAAGAGGAATAATCAATTATTGATTAAGGCATGTCCGTCCGTCTGTCCGTCCGTATACACGATAACTTGGGTAAAAATTGAGATATTTGCATGAAATTTTGCATATAAATGGGCGAAATCGGATGATAACCAAGCCCCCTTTTTCGATATCGAAAACTTCGAAAATCACATAAATTAACATAACTTGCGTAAAAACTGAGATTTTTGCATAGAATTTGTTATGCAGGCTACTTTCTGGCCAAGGTGAGCTGCTGTGAAAATTGTCGAAATCGGATGATAACCACGCCCACTTTTTCGATATCGAAAATCACATAAATTAACATAAGTTGAGTAAAACTTGAGATATTCGCATGATATTTGGTACACAGGTTACTTTCTGGCCAAAGCAGGTTGGTGTTTAAAATGGGCGAATCCTGATGCTAACCACGCCCCCTTTTTTTGAAATACAAAATTTCAAATAAGATTCTAGGGCCTATATCATTGCCAAGTCATGGTATTTGTATCTCGTTCTGAAAACTAACGCTGGGTATTTAATGTTCGGTTCACCCGAACTTAGACTTCCTTACCTGTTATATATCTAATTTAGTTGGGGGGGGGGGGGGGGGGGCTCTCTTATACAATATAAATATCCATAGTGACAACGCTTGAAATAACGCCGAGAAGATAACGTTAAAACAGAGCTTGGTTAGCTGACAAGTAGGTATTCTTTGCTAATGCTAAAGCTCCGTATAAAGACTAAACCTACTCCGACATATATCGATACAATCGAAAGTTAGGTTATTCATTCCAAGAGCACAGTACAGTCACGAGTTGTGTGGTCATAATCTTAATAACCGCTTGTCTCTTAGACTAACTATTTAATTTTGTAATTCTAGTAAGTAAAAGGATGCGATTAACGGCATTGGTTATTGGCAGCGACTTACGTTCGAAAAATACTGCAATGATCAGGGAGCTTGAGCTCGTTTTTTACGCCAAGAGGTTTTGCCAGCCCAGTGATAAAGTTGTAGCTGCCAAGAATGCGTTTACTGGCGGCCTTGTCCGCAATATAGACCGGATATATGATGCTGCTAAATATGACCAAGAGACGTCAGTTGTAAGAGGCATCTAAAATCCATGTCGACTCCGGTTACGAGGTCAACGAAATCGTTCCTAGGCCAGGCTGGCAGTGCGTTCCGCATTTATATCCGGCAAAGTACTGGCAACATAACTACAAAAGTGTTTGACACGTCACGTCTTCTTCCGTGAACAGATGTGTCCACTGAGCAAGTTCAAGATCCAGCAAAAGTTCGTTCATAACCACAACTTAAAGGAACATTGAAAGAACAAATAATTGAGGCGTATCCGTGCATAGTTTTCGTTATATTGAGAACTCCCTCAGTTCTTCAGAGTTTCTCAGTCAAAATGTTATTACTGTTTTACAAGCATTTCAGTAATAAACCATGTATGCCTTTGCCAACTTGTGAACAAAAGTTGAGACCTCCTCTGTACAATCAAAAAAGTATGAATGTGTCTGTCACAGATATATTTCATGTTTGTCAAGTGCAACAAATTAAGCATGATTAACTCGATGGCAATTGCATTCGGACACGCAAACTAACTGAATGTGTTACACAAGCAACAACAACTAACACAACAACAACATCAACATCAACCACTTCAAAGGTCGTATGTGTAAACGCAATAAAATACCTGCGTAAACGTTAACATTTGACCCAATTAGTAGTTTGCATTGCACAACAACAACAGCAACAACTGTTATGCTCGCTTGTGTTCAAGTTAAATAATTAAAACCCTACTCTGGCGAATGGATGTCATTTGCATGGTTGATGCGTTTAAGCGTAGAAGATGGACAAGCATAACCAGACATAGATCATCTTTTCACTTTCGTTTACAAAACTACTAGTACTAGGCATGCAAATCCCGAAACTCCATCAATCTGTGTTTTTAGGAGACGAAGTTTCGGGATTGTTACTACAAACCTATTTCTAAACAATATTTTTTACTTTTCGTTGATGTGAAATAATTTTGCCTTACTTGGTTTTCTTTCTTGATTGCGTTACTTAAAGTGACTTAAGCACTTCTAGCCAATAATAAAAAGGATTTTTTTTATTAATGAAATATTCGTTTTGTTATTTAAATATGTTCCATTAAAAACCATTAGTTAACGTGGCCTTTTAACTTTTCAGAAGTGCGGGATTTTCATGTAAATTTTAAGTTAATCATGCCCATTGATAAAGAGCACGAAAACGTTCCTTTCGAATCTTAAAAATTTGTTTTAAAAATTCGAAACTTAAAAGGCGAAATGTTGGGTAGCTCTTTGGTTTTTGCCCTCTTTTGTGTTTTCCATAGGAAAAGTTTCAAAATTCCAATTATTGAGCATATAGGCCAAGACAGTTTCTCAAACAATGTATTAAACTGTTGGAGAATATATAATTTTTATGTTCCGGGACTACCCCGAGTTTGTAAAATAATATCCCGAAAATCCTGCTCTTTTAAAAGCCCAAATCAATTTCTTCACTAAGAGAAGTAAATTTTAAGAAAACCGATTACACTATGTATAATATAATATTTATGAGTTGAGTGATGTTTTCAGGGGTCAAAGGTGATTTATTTCCGTTGACCTTGTTAACTGTCAGAGGTTACTTTGTGAAGAATGAAAGGTACTTGCCCCTTGTGTGTTGTAAGTCAAAGGTCTCGTGTAACGAAGCAGGAAACAGGCAGGCCTATTTAGAAAAAATAGACGTCAGATCAAAAGTCGTTAGTACGAGGACTTGAAAATGTTGGCTTATATAAACAGCTAAAAGGCTGCCCAAAACCCGGCGGTTGACATAATTTCCCAAGGCCGGCGTGAGTGCCTGCATTTAAAAGAAAGGTAATATTAAAAAAAAAAACACAATTGGGAGTTATTTATTGGTGCTTCTAACCTTATGCTGCCGAAATTTGGGTATTGGTAAGAGCACCTTTTTTAAATCGTATAACGCCTGCTCAGGAGTTAAAATTTAATGTAATGCAATGTCTAATACAGCTCGTAGTTATTTTAATACATGTTACTGGTTTCACGGCAAGCAGCATAAATCTTCCAGATAACTTTTCCATCACATACATATGTACATATGTACTTATCAAAAAGGAACTTGGCATCACCCACCTCTAGTCGTTATTTCCTTTTGCGTTACTATAAAATAGCAGTGTATGTATGCAACTCATTATAAAGCTCCTTTTGAAAAAGCTTTTTCTTACCTTTGTAAGTTCTCATAATAAAAAGCAGAAGCTTCCTATTTTTCTTTGAAAAGCTTTTTCAACTTTTATGCTTTGCAAGCTTTTACTCACAGCTTTCCTATAAAAAGTTGTAGGTGTAAAACATATCATACAGTTTAGTGGGTGAGCAATTAATTTATTTTACGCTAAAGTAAACTCCTTGTAAGCGTCTCACTAGGCGTATGAGCAATATTTTTGTTAAAAAAAAACTTTAAAGCAAAGGAAAAGCAATAAAAAAGAAAATGATGAAAATATGAAATTGCAATTCGTCATAACTCTAAACGTGTTTAGGCTAAATTAATGATATTTAGATATATGTGGCTTTTAGGTTAGATTTCCGTTTATTTTGTGTTTTGTTTGTGCTTTATTAATCATAAAGTTTTTGGAAAAGAATCCAGGTTATATAAAGCTGCAATTCGGTATAGAAGAAATGTATTTGGTTCAAGTTAATGATATTTTATGTATACAATATGTACATGGATGTGTTTAGTGAAGGCTGAACCAAGACTAAAAAATAGTTAATTTCCTATGTCTTCGAAACTTTGCACATATCAGTACACGAAGAGGAAGAGGGTGACGAATGGGCGTAGAAATAGAAAATTTGAGAAGTAGAGAAGGTGTTAAATGATATTGAAGAGGGTTACAAAAACTAACAGAATATAGGGAGGGGGGTTGGAAGAAAGAGAGTATGAGAGAGAGGAAGAAGGGAGTACAATTCTTTAAATGCATTTCCAGTCAAATTCGGACATGCCACCGTCTGCCCGATTCTCTTAATATTGCAAAAAAAAAAAAAAAAATTGAACAATCTTTAAAGTCGATACAGATTTCATTAAAATTTGGTTAGTAGTTTCGGAGTACATTGCTGACAAAGTGTATTACACGAGATATATATAATTATTAAACACTCCGAACACTTTTTTAGCTTATTAGATTAGAGTAAATTATTTCAAAAGTTCATTTAGAGAAATCTGACCAGTTTAGTTTCTCCTTTGCTCTAAAAAATATTATGGCTTTAATTTCATAAGGGTTGTCAAATGAAATTGGCCTCTGATTTCGATGCGGTAAATTGATATTTTTATGTTTTGAGCTTACAACTACATATCGTTGGTGACACTGTAGAGCCGCATAAGTGATATTTTAGTTTTCTTTTCCCTGTTTAATTTAAAGAGGAATAATCACTTTATGAAAAAATTTCCCATCGAAATCGAACCTTTTAATTTTTTCCTAACCAATGTTTAGATCTTAGCGGCAGGGGCCTATGAAAGTTTTTGATAGAAAAGTAGCTTACTCCCTTTTGCATTTGTGAGTTACGCGGTTTTGCAGTGTCACCTACTATATATTACAGCATTTCTGTATAAAATTAAAAAAAAATAACTTAAAATCAACTTGCTAGTTTGCCCCTCGGCAATCGTCGTACACCAGCCGAGTGTATTTTTGTTACGGAAAAGCTTCTCTGAAAATTTACTTTAAGTTTACTTTAGTTGCGGCTACTTTACTTAATATAAATGCAACCGACACCACATTGATTGTCAATTGATGAACTGAAAGACTTTCATATGAGTTTTTTAATTAATTCATTATTTGTATTTTGCTTGTGTTTCTCTTTCCGGTGTGCTTCCGATGGTGTCTCATTGTGTGCGATGTCGGTCAATAGGGCACAACATGGCCTCAGCACGTATATTACAACACTACAGTAACACTACAACAGCAACAAGAACAGAGACAAAAGCAACACAAATACTATCTACAACAAAAACAACAACAACAGCAACTAAAACCATTGCAGAAAATTGCTTTTCGCGAGACACTTCCGGCACAACAGAAACATGTCTCAATACTAACAAGCGGAAAACCCTCACAGGAGAACTGTCGAAAACATTGGCTACAACAAAAACAACAACATTATCGACACTATTATCCACGCAGCGCGCTGTGCCTTTGGTGCCATCAGACGACTGCATTCCTTGGCCCAAAAGCAAAACGGCCACAAAGAGCCAACGCACTAGTACAACGAAGCAACAAAAGCAACAGGAAACTAGTGACGATTACATTCAACAACACCAACAACAAAATATACAAGAACATTTGCAAGGCTTTTACACGAGTATTTCCGTTAAATCCTCAACGATATGGAAACAAATTGGTTTTACGAAGGCATCGAACACGAATCGGTCACAGCTCTCATTGCCAACAATTTCGAATTGCCAGAGCAAAAAAGTTGATGCGTCACACTTTGTGGAAAACGGAAGAAGAGGCAGAAGTAAAAGTGCAGACTGTGTACGCTTTAAAACAGAGAAGAATTTCACAAAGCAACAACAACAACAAAAACACGAACGGCGGTGCTATTCAGCAAGCGAAGACAAAGTGGAGCGTGGTAGTGGCGCAAGAAATGAAGGCGTTACTTGCATTCCACAACTATCCAAATCAAATGTCCAGTGCCAGAAACAGCAACAAGAACTGCGCTATGACGCTGTTGCTCGTTTTCCTGATAAAACTGTCAGCACAAATACAATGCCTGCAGGAATTTGTAAAGAGCAATGTCCACAAGCAATCACTTCAACGCACATCGCACACACAACAAACATTAACAACTACAACAAGAACAAGAACACAACCAAATGCTGCCAACCAAAAGAAACAAAACAAAATGAACAACAACATGACGATAATGCAACAAGTGTGTGCACTTGTTGTTGTTGCTATACGCATACCAATGCTTCAAACTCTACTCAATCTTATGGAAAAGTTAGCGTACAACAAAAGCAAATACAACAATGCATTCAATCAAATGACCTCAAAGCGAAATTGCCGCAGGCCTTTAACAATACTGCGCCTCAGCCACTACACCTACAACAACAACAACAACAATATCAAGCAAAAGCCACAACGCCAACAACTGCCCATACAACAACAATCGAACAACGAAGCATATTTAACTATGAAAACTACAACAACAACAACAACTATTATAAATGCAATCGCTGCATTACTGGCGTACATTATATTGGTGAAACAGCTGTTGCTGAGTTTGGTAATGGTTGTGCTACACCATGTACAATCACGCCTAAAGCAGTTTGTTCAACTCTACTGGCTGCACTGCGTTCTGGGCTGCGTTCGAAACTGCAGCTTGCCATGGCTGACTTACAGACGTTATCACGTGCTTTTCTATCTCTCATCATTATCTTCAATATGCTGCCGTTATTCTATGCAGGTGAGTGACACACAAATTTGATATTTACTCGTACTAGAATGGAAGTTAGAAATAGAAGTTTAAACTAATGATGTTGTTTTCACAACATATATGTACAACGCGTCCGCAGAGTGTTTTTTGTTGTCATTCATCACAAGACACACTTGTTTCTCATCTTTTTCTAGGGCAGAGAAGGCAAATCACAGATGCCCATTATTTGATCACGGATAAAAAGTTAAAAATAAGAAAATTTGACCAAAATATAAAAATTCATATTTTTGAGAAGACAAAAACCCCTTTTTGAAAATTTCAGGTGGTTTGTTGCGAATGAAGTTTCGCTCGCATTTAAAATGAAATTAATGTAATTTGACTACTTTCGAATAGCTTTCACAATGCGATGCATTATACCAAAGGCATAAATCAAAAAAAATGTTAGTCCAAAATTTAACTTAAATTTTTTTTAATTCGCAAAACTGATGATTTTTCTAAAATTGGAAATTATATTTTTGAAAATAACTTTTTTTTTGTTCCGAAATATTAAAAAAAAAATAGAAATTTTAAATACGTGCGTTTTTTTTTACTGTAGTGTTTTCCAAAATATTAAAAAAATTATTTCTAGCAAAGCGATATTTCTTAAAAACCTCCAAATTGGGGGTGGTATGTATTTTCATATAACTAAAGGTCGCCCCGTTCGCCCAAATTGGACGAAAATCTAAATTGTACCTCGGTTTTTACCTAATATTTCTCACCTGTGCGATGTAACCAAAAAACGTATACGATTCTGCAAACCAGACGTTCAATACGAACATTTTCATATATGTATGTAGGTTTACCGTAATACGTGTTGTTTTTCCCCTTCAAAAAGGGATAACAACGTGATTTTCATTACCGTATTTATATATAGATTTTGAATACTCCCTTTTACCATTGCATGTCCTAGGGGAGCGACTAATAGATAAACTCCCTTTCACCTCCCAAAAAACAATAGTGGGGTTTTTGTTATGACTTTTTTATGAATCGCAATCGAGTAATAAAGTTTAAAAAACCTCCTAGGAAGAGTACTTGAAAATTCCGCATATATAAGTGTCTAAGCTTTGAAGGAGCGGGAATTTTTTTTAAATTTTATTTAATTTTTATTTAAAATTTTTATTATTTTTTATTTATTTAGAGAAGATAGGGGGTGTGCGGAGCACATGTTACTGGGAACGATCTTACCAAAACTATTATTTTATTTAATTTAGTTGTTCTATATAGAACTGGGAGGGTGCAGAGCACCTGTTACACCTTGTATTTATTTATTGGGGGCGAGCACTGTTGGCTCTGAGGCATCGCACGAGATTGGCTTCCTCATTTTCGTTTGGAAAAACAACCTTTCGGTTATGCAGAAATAAACAATATCTTCAGAATATTTCATTAGCTGGCTGAGAATTATGAAAAGGGTGTGCAAATGAAATAAAAGAAAGAAATAGTTTAAGTCGCTTAAACAAGAAGTAATAAGGGCATACAGAGAATTAAAACACAAAAATTACACAGGCTATTAGCTGACCAAATGTGGTACTGAACTTGGATTACATAGATACGTGGATTTACACAATTTCTGTTTCTTATTTTGTTAAAAATTTTTCCATTTGTTGAAATTTTTTTCATTCGTTAAAAAGCTGTTAGCTGAGTAGAAATTTTTGCTTTCGCTCTAAAATTATATAAAAGGGAGCAATTTTTTATTATTTAGTTGAGGAGGTCTCTCTCGTTGCTCCAATATTAGTAAAATAGGAGCACAAAATATAGATATCTCTGCTATTGTTCCGAAAGTATGTTAAGGGGAGTATTCTGTTATTCATCCTTTGAGGATGTATCTAATTGTCCTCCACAAAGAATCGCATAAGAAATGAAAACGAAAAAAATATCTCCTATTATTAAAAAAAGATTTCAAACAGAGTACTCTTTTATTCATCCCTTGGGTAGATATCGCTTCAGGTTCTACTGGGATGTGATTGTTACAAACTCTAGTAGAGTTAGTTGTCTTCCTAATCGGCTCTTTTTTCGGCAATATGTGGTCGTCGATGAAGAAACTATGAAAAAAACATTCAATTTGTGAGTTCAAACCGAGAGAATTTTGGTTATATTTCCCTATATAGAGGCTTTGAATAAAATAATAACCAGCCCAAAATTACCATTTCTACTACTAGTCCTTGATACACTGTTAGCATATAAATGGGCCAATTAATCCCAGGCAGTAAACTCAGTGTCTGAAAATTGTTCCAGGGTTCGCAAAAAAATGCTCTGGACAAAAAAAGGATTATACAACAATCTGTTTAATAAGGTGGTCCTCAATTACATGTCCCTCTCGACCATAAGCTACCAACAAAAAATACAATGGTTATATATCTGAAGCTGTCAAGTATCAACAGCAAATATTGACAGTGGGTGGTAGATATTTATTTAGGAACACTCATCAAGTGACTTTTACATCAAAACTTTCACTCTCTCTATATTACTTATATTTATATTTACATATATGAAGGGCGAGAGTGCAAAAGGGCCTAACCCACACTTTTTTCGAAATTGAGTTTTTAATTTTTTCAGTGTGCCAAAACACGTCTTGTCACGTAGGCGTTGACCAAAAAATTCTAAAAAATTTTTTGAATTTTTTATGAATTTTCAAAGTTGGCCGAGGTCCTAACCCGCGGGGTAGCGAGAGTGCAAAAGGGCTTAAGCCCTCATTGCTCCTTATGGGGAAACCGTGTTTTTGTTCATATCGCTCAAGTTTAAACAAAAACCATAAGTCTGCGACGACATCTAGGGTGTTTAGCGTTAATGAGAAGCTTCAAGTAATTATCCTACGACAGTGTTTTTTGATTATGTTTTCCTAGGTTATGTTGTGACAGTTCAAAGTGCGATCGGTATGTTGACGTTCATGTAAATCGTTTTGTATTGGCAATTTTTAATCAAAATTTCAAAAAACCGCAATCAAGGCGTTGTGGAGTAATCCCCACTAATCATTTTCCACTTTATTTCATTTCTCTAGATTGAAAACTAGCGGAGAAATGCGAAGACAACGAGACTCTCGTCGCGAATCGCGACGCCAGGGTCACGCGTATACGACAGCCAAGGGGAAAAACATCAGTGCGAAACAGTCTCCGACTGTTGATGTGAGTGTGCAATAATAATTAAATAAAAACAGGAAATGAACAATAGCTGACGCCGGCAAAGTGAAAGGCACCTTCGGGTTAGGCCCTTTTGCACTCTCGGCACCCCTTGGGTTGGGCCCATGAGAAATTCGAAGTCTCGTAATTCCGAAACTACTGCACCGAATCGCATGAAATTTGAACCCCTAAGAAATGCTATCAAGATCTAAAAGTGATATCACTTTCAGATCAATACACTGAAAATTCGAAAAATGCGAACGTTTTTCTCGCGCCTTGAAAAATTTTGAAATTGTGGGTTAGGCCCTTTTGCACTCTCGCCCTTCATATGTATATCATCAGTTTGTTTCTTATGAATTCTCGCCTGAAAATGACACTTGTCAACAGCGCTTTGACACTGACAGCACATCATTGTTCAAATGCCAAAGTCTCCGTCTGGCATATCGCGGTGATACACAAGGCATTTTTTTCATGTAGATACGAGTATAGAGCACATACATATATGTATGTATATGGTAAATATGTATACTGGGGTGGGTAAACATTTATTTCCGTCAAGCAGAATCTGTATTACAAAAAAAAAATTATAATAAGAGATAGTTACTTGAATTAAGGTGGCTATTTTCGACAACTCTAACCCACTTATTCATGAAAAGTAAAAGTATAATTAAAATTCCATTTTTAAAAGCTTTGGAAACAAATTTAATTATTTATTAATGAATATGGGCCAAATTCTTTTCGTTTAAGGCTGCCACTTATTTGAAAATTTTCAAAAATTAACTAACATGTGACAACGAATGGTATGGTAGTTTCAATGAAAATATATATAGGTAGGGTTGCCACCTAATCCTCTAACACTTATCTTACACTTATTTATCACAACTTGAGCGAACTTTTTTAGATAGGTAATATTACAAGCCCTTCTACCTAAGTGTTGCCATTTGAGATATGCTTAACTAAATCTGGAAAAACTGCATGAAATGATGCCGGTTAAAGGTTGATCGCCTGGAGGCCAATAGGTGAAATGCAACTTTATTTTGGTTTCAAATCGTAAAATACTTAGTGTTAAACCTTTCTTTAATACAAATATTTTATTTTAATTTATGTATTTATGCTACTAAAACCTTAAAAAGAGCGCTTAGTGCAAGCCTGTCTTAAAGAAACACTACCTCTGTCCTGAGGTATAGTAATGTCCCGTGCTAACTTTCGATCAGATCGCTGGGGCCGTTTGAATACTGTAATCGGGACATGATACGAATTTTAAATAACGAATTACTACCAACATTTCTTATAAACCAAAGCACAAGATGTTACTCTGCTACAACAATATTTCCTTGTCAGGCAGCTTTGTTATTCTTATCACACGCTTCGTATCTTTAACTGGTCTGCAAGCTTTTTTCAAGCTAAAATTTAGTTTTTGGAAAGCACATTTCACTTCCAGACATTGTGTTCACTCACAATTCTTTTCTCTTTTTCTTTTTCCTCTGTCAATGGAATATGTAATATGTATGTATGTACGTATGTCACAGACTCTTAGCACTTATTTTATCAATTGAAAATTGACTTTGATAAGCAATCTGTGCGAAGTTGCCAATTTACATTTGTATGCTGCATGCCTTGATGAATTAATAAGAAATATTATAAAGTCATCTCTAAGTTGCTATGGTGCAGAATATACCTATAGATTTACCTAAATGTATGTTTGTATTTACTTAATGTTAGTTACTTTAATTAAAGCAATATAAGCTTGAACCGCTTAAAGTAGACCAAAGGCGGTTTGAATGTTAAATGCCAAGCAAAAAGGAAAAAAAAAAAATTACCACTGATTCTTCAACCTTTGACCAAGCAGTGTAATTATTTATTTCGTTTATGTATGTACACAACATAATAAAATAATTAAAACGTGAAAGGTAAAGCTTGTGTGAAAACGATTTGTGCGTGCTCAGCTCATAAACCTTCTTCCCATAACCCAGAAAGTTTATAGAATTCGCTTCCAAATTAATTGTAATTGCAACTAACATGTAAACATACGAATGCTGATTTGGTTTAGATATTTTAATGAAAATGTGGGATGATTGATTTATCATAACTTTGGTCGGAGTCTTCGCTTTCCTATGCTGCCAAAGTTGGGTGTTCATAACTTTCAGCACGTTGGCGAAGCAACACTTTGCAAGCTTGATGTTACACCGGCTTTGGTGATTATTTCATTGCCAGTTTTGATTTATGTTTTGAATCCAGACTCTGTTATGGTTTAACTTTCGGCTTCGATTCCGATTGCAGATTCGACTACGGTTTCGGTTCCATTCTGGGTTTTCCATTAAATTTGGTTATAGATTCGTTTCCAGTTCTAATATTTGTTCCGGATGTGCTTCTGTTTCGGTTATGGCTTAACATTTGGCTAAGGTTCCGAGTTAACATTGGTTCTAATTGCAGTTTACAATCGATTCTATTGGAGTTCAAGTTCTATTACGATTTACATTTTTGGTTATGATTTTCAGTTCAGATTTCAGTTCCTTTTTCTACTTCTTCCGCGTTATGACCTTCCGTTTTGGTGCCGATTACAGTTCAGTCCGGCTAGAGTTCCGGTTTTAATTTAATTTTTCTGATGCGATTAGTACTAGGCCCCGCTTCTATTTCGGTTTCGATTAAAGTTCTTACCGATTTATTTAGTTCCCTCTTCAGTTGCTCACTTCCAGCTACCCCAGCCGGTCTTTATTTTGTTTCTGTTAAAGTTGCAAGTTCATCTGCCATATCGCTTGCTCCGGTTTCAACTAGTCTTCGGCTTCGACTGCGGTAGCGGTCTGTAATTCGGTTCCAGTTCCATTTCCGGTTTCGAATTTAATTTCCTTACTGATTTCTCAAATTATTTATTACATTCATTAAGCTTACATCAATTTGCAATAAAATACAGAAAACATTTTTTGCACACCGAAAGCACCCAACCCATATTTGTGTATTTTTATTCAGTTTAAAGCTGCCGTTGGTGTAAATTGCTTTCGCTCAGACACCTTTAATCGAGAAAATATATGCCGCCACGCATTTTCCTATGCCGGATATGACTTGCTGTTATTATTGACTTGAGGTGGTTTTACATTTATGACGACGAAAATAATTTTTGCATGAAAATTGAATCAAAAGGCTGTCAGCTGTGTATTGAGACCGAGTTTCAAGCGAAAATACTGAAAGGCTAAAGCTTACCGCTCATAAAGGCAATTCAATTTATGGCAAGGGACTTAGTGCCCTTGGGGGAAACAAAACGATTACAAAGAGATTAGTGAATGAATATACAGCTCTATAGCTTTGATGGGCGTGCTGGATTTGCTCAATTACAGATGTAGACGCTTGGTCGTGGACGATGTGCTGTTAGTATAGTTGAGAATTCAAACAGCACGCAGACTCAAAAGCAAGGTAATACGGCTTTGAAGTGGGAGGGGACATTGGTTATGAAGTGAACCACTATAGACAGAGTCTTTTGTGCTGCTTACTACCACTTTAGGCTCCACGCTCTTCTCATGTTTAGAAACGAAATTTCTGCTTTCGGATTAAGAAAGGGCCGCTGTAGAAGTTTCTGTCGACATTGAGCTGGGAGCAATCGGTCTACAAGTTCCCGGTGTTCGGCTCTAACTTCATACGTGGAAAGTATATTCATGCTTTGGCGTATGCAGGGTTTGAGTCATCTTAGGTTGACTATAAGGCTCAGTAAAAGCAAATAAATGAAAACAGTTCCCATCTTCAGCTCCAATCAATCAAAAAAGTTCAATGCAGAGGTTTTTATTTATTCAACTTTCAAGTAAGAAATTAGCTCCAGCACCTTATCAAAAAAAAAACCTCTTCAACAAATACCAACGTTTACCAACTTGGCCAGCGTACTTAATAGCAGAGTTGCTCATACGCAGTGTGGGCCCCCACAAGCGAGTTCACACACACAATGAGGTGCTGGAAAGTGTGAAAGGTATTTATGCCAGAAGTGTGAGTGCAATGCACAGCAGGCAAAATGATTTGATTTTTATGTACAAGTACTTACTGTATGTCTGTATACACATTAGGGTGGGATGGACTTTTTTTGCAAGTTTATTGCTGAGAAAGGAGCTAGAATTTATGGCAAGGACCGGGACTTTGATTATACTTAAAGCAAAGTTCAAAGAAAAAAATATTTGCGAATTTTTAATTTATTTGAAAAAAAAAAACTAAGAAAAAATCATCTTTATTTAATCCTCTTTTATTGTTTCTCGCCCGCAAACAAAGTTACATACTTGACTAATAAATTGTTTAAGCTTAAATGTTCCGTTTTTAAAAAATAAAAATTCTAAGCTAACCTGTTCCACTCTAATATACATGCATTAGACTAGACCAAAAACATATTTTTATTTTTAAAATTATTTCTCATCATGTTTTTATCTTTTTAGAAAAAAATACTGTAAAGAGAAGTGTGTTTAGACATTAATATAAATTTTTAGATTCTTTCATTGCTGGATACGATTTTTTAAGGCTGAGCACAATTTTATTTTAAAACGGTCTAATTTTTGAAATAAAAAAATTAAGCTGCATATAGTTTAATAGAAAATTGAATTCCTCACAGAGTAGTTGTGAATAGGAAATCTCGTTAGAGGCTATTTAAGAGTACATAAGCTTTAAAAATTGATTTAATTTTCCGATTGCATATTTTTAATTTGGAAAGGTGAAGAAAACTAAAAATCAATTTCTTTTTCCCGTACCCTGAAGAATAATATCAACTTTCTTAATCAGTCTAATATGCGCATGTATGCCTACATATAAAATATAGACTCTCAATGTAAAGTTATGAATTGCTCGAAAGCTTTATAAAGCTTTCAGCACCTTATGATGAGAGCAAATGATGAGCATACAAAGAGTGTTTCTGCAATGTTATACTCGTAATTCTTAACTTGGTTGTGGCAAAAATTGTTTAGAAAAATTTATGTATTTGTATATATGTACAATGTACTTATGTACATATGTATATAAATATATATTTGGGTTTGGCGAAACTATTATAATAAGGGTTGTTATGAATGTAGAAAGACTTGGCTAAGGAACTAAATAATTTCTTCTTTTGAATGGTGGTACATTTTTATTCTGATTATGATCATATTTTATTTGATAAAAAACCTTGTTAAAAACTTGTTTTTTTGTTTTACCAATGTCTCTGGGAAACTTTTCAGCGAGGAGGGAAGTTGGTAGAACCTGCATGAAGAATATAACGTTTGAAGTATGTTGGGTTTAGTTTGTATTACGGTATAAACCTCCTTAGCTTAAGCTATTAAAGTCAAGGCGGGAAATCGGAAATGATCGACTACAGACAATCATTAGTTTTGGTGCCTATATAGCTAAATATGTTTTTTCTTAGATCGACTTAAGCCCTTATTGCTAACGACCATAGAAGAATCCTGCATTGATAACGAAATCGGACAGCAAACACATACATTCTGCCACACATATAAAAATACTCAAATTCGCTCACAAAGTACGCTGACCTTTGCTCATTTTCGCTCTATAAGTTTTCTCTTTTCTCTCTGCCAACACACTTTTCCGCTCTCATCAAACGACTATTGCTAACGAGCTACTGGAAAATGTTAGCTTTTCACTGGAACTTCACACATAAGCTTTTTGCGTGTTGGTATTTTGTTGGGCTTTTCTTGCCGATTTTCCTTTCGACATATCAGTCGATTCGTGTCGGCCGTGCACAAAAGCTGCTTGAAATCATAACAAATATTTTATCACCATAAATCGCTCGCTATTAGCTGTGCAAAAGTGCTTCGTTTCCGCGCCTAAATAAATTAACGAAGAAGCAGAAGAGTACTAGATTGTTATCGACGCCGCTTTTACTGCTACGAATTTCGGTGCGGGTGAAGATAACGTGCAAAATCAACGTTCATACAAACATACAAAAGCTTGTTGGATTTCTCATCCACCTACAAATCTTCTACTCGCTTTTTTCTTTTCCGCTTTACTTTGCGCGTGTCTGTCATTTACGGAAACGCGCCATCCGACTATCTATTAGATTGATAACATTTGTGACGAACTCTTTTATTAACGGCGCTTTGTCGATTCTCGTTAGAAACGCGTTGCTTTTGTTGCATTGTAATTTGTGTGAATAATCGTGCATTCAATTTCTTTTTGATTTGCTAATGTACAACAACAACAAGTGTGCTAATATCAAAAAAATAAACTCGTGCGTCCATTGTTAAGAGATTCTCGATTTCTTTGACTCGAGTGTTAGTGTGAAAAGGAAGCACGCCTCCGCGTTAGACGCCGCCGGCTACAAAAGAAGACTTCTTACTTCTGCATATGTGAAGTATGTTTTATAAGTTTGGAAATCCGAGCGACGAGAGATGTGTTATTTTTCAATAACTTGCTTCTGCTTGAAGAGAGTTGGAAGAACTGTTACGAAATATTTTTGTTGTTGCTTTTTCCGTAATGTTAACCTGATCTATAAGTTATGTTAGGCCTACACATATCTGTTATACCACAGCAGCTGCAAAATTCCACATTTAGCTCAACACATTTAGGTCTGTAGTCCATCGCACCAAGAGTAAGCTTCACGTCAAGAAGAAACATCTAAAAAAAAAGCAGAAAATGGTAATGACCTCTTTAGCTACTGTTTTAACGGTGCTTTCAATGCCACAATTCCATTGACCTAAGGGCGAAAATTATTTACTCTGAAAATATAGGAAGTCGGCTGATTACCATACCGCCTTCTTAGAGTTTCGTTAAAAAGGTGTTCTGCAACAATATCTCTGTAATTAAATAGACTATCAAAGCCACATTTTGCCACGATGCTATTCCTTTAACTTTAGGCCTGAAACGGTTCCAATGTGATCCTGAAAGTGTTCGAATTGTTCCAAAAATGATATCCAATACTTAAACGAAAAAATATACCGAAATCATGGCGGAATGATACCGCAACCAATTCCGCCATGGCTTCGAAGTAATTAAAGAACGTTCTTGCAGTAATCCCAGGAAGACCACAAAAAGTTCCTCAGTTTTTGCTAAATAAACGCGAGACCTTCCTGTTGCTCTCATTTTTGAGTTTTATAGTGGGTTGAATATAAAAATGTGGAAGAAAAAAAAATCTAAGTTTAATAAACTATGATTTTCCCTGATTTTATTCAAATGAAAAAAATTTCGAAATTGAAATGCGAATTGAAATTGAATGTGTCTGAATAGTTTTAAGTTTTAATTTAGTTTTTTCAAAACTTTGATTAATGTTCCCAAACATTGTCTCAATTGAATCCTTTTTATTTTCCACATAACTGTAAATCATTTTAAAAAAAAGGGGAGTTTGAGTTTGACTGTTTTTGCAATTTTATGACTGAAGAAACAAAACAGATAATAGAGTAAGGGGCTTAAAGAAGCAATAAAATATAAAGTTTGTCGTAAAAGAGAACTCAGGCAACATTAAGCTCTTAGCTGTATGAACACTTCAAGTTTAATTAAATAAATTTCCGTTACGCCTTCATTCACAAATATATTGTCGGCATAACGATAAAATGTGCTAACTACACTTTTCTAGTGAAATGAGTTTTTTTTAAATAGACATCGATTACTTGACAAATTTCTGCAATTCGTATGAAAACAAAATCATGTGCTCAAAGTTGTAAAGCACGTAATTTTATTAAAAAGAAAATCTGTTAGATTTAAAAAAATTTAGAAAAATAGAATCTACAATTTTCGTATTTATTTTGACATTTTGAAGGTTGCTTACATTCAATTGAGTTATTTCGTTTTGCCCAAAAATGTATGCTGAACGAAGCTGGCAGCTTTCTTTATTTCACATCAAAACAGCTGTTACCTTTTGTCGCACAGAAGCCATCTCATAGTCGTTGGTCGTTGAGCGTAGATGAGAGAGAAGGTTGTTGGCTGACTGTGACTGATTATCCTGTGCTGCGTGTATCATTTGTATGTCTAGATTTTCACCCCTTTGTACTCGTAGCAAGCATTTGTATGGATAATATTAAATGTTGGGCAATCAAGTGTAAAAGTAGGCAGTGCTGTAAACAGCAGTTTGTTTGTTTAGATTTACCTTTCTAGATTGTGAAATGGTGTGGCTTTCTTAAAAGCAAAGTATGCGTGGTGTTATTGTGGCTAATATAACATATTCAATACCTAATCCCTTGAACCCTTTAGCCCTAAATCTGAGGAGAGCCAAATCATTCTTCTGAAATTATTTACATTCCATTTCATTTCTTCAAATTCTAACTCCTTTTCTTCACATTAGCTGAATTTAAGATTAAAGATTGCTGTCACTCTAAAAGTTATTTCTTCTTACCTTGATTGGTTAGAAATTCTATTCTAATGCAAATTGTATGTTTTCTATTTCTTGTTGTGTTCACGTAAATCTTACAAGCATATTCCCATTTACTTATGTATACATATGTGAATAACATCCACGCAAAAAATTCGATTAGTCTAGGATGAAGGATGAGGCGCAACAAAGGATGCGACTAATCCCAGTTGTGGTCACTTTGTATGGGCTGGACTATTCACATTTGTTTGAGCATGCCTTATGGAGAGACCTTTTGTACCCCATTTGTATCCAAAAGAGTACGAAGCTAAAAATTCACTCTCTACCCAAACGGGTACCTTAACTCCTATAAGTATGCTACAGTAACTAAAATTGACTTACACCCCTATGAGTATGCTACACAAATAAAAATTTACTTACATATGTATATTGAACTATTGTCAACTGTAGACTACCGATTTTTGCAAGGCACTAGTTTTGAGATACTGAGGTCACAATTTTTTGTGACTGGCACTGGTACTTTCCATACCGTGAAATATGCTTATACGAGTATTTAATTTAAAAATTTCCCACCTTCAAAATTATTCTATAAATATCTCGCAAAACCTAGTGAACACAGGGCGTCTAATGTGCCATTCATGCTGAAGTTAAAAAGCAGCATTTTACATTTTCGGACATTGGTTTCGAAAAAGCGTTCATGCTGGCGCATTTAGCAAATGTACATTTAGCTAGTTCGAACATTTTTTTGAGGTTATGCCACGTGTGAAAAAATGTACAGATTTTCATTAAATCTTTTATTTAAATCCATTCACAAACATCCGATTAACTTGTAGAATGACTTATTTTAACAATATCACACAACACGCGCGCTAAATTACAAATTTAAAATCGGAACAAATTTGCTGTATGTTTACGAAAGACAGAGAATGAGAGAACGCCAAGTAAAAACAACCAATATTGCCACTCTTTTGAATTCGAATCGCGATTTTCTTCGAATATTACAGGGTTGATTTCCGCATTTATAATGCTAATGCAAAACAAAAGTTGCTTTTAGTTGCATTTAGGTGTCAAATTTTGTATGGAAAATGTGAAAATAAAAGCTGCTTTTCGGGCTAAATGCTAAAATGCGAGGTAAATGCAAAATGCAGCCTCAGCATGAACAGCCTATAAAACCATCTCTTTGAATGCACTCATCTCAAAAATATATAACTCAGAGATTACATAAGAAGCCCCTTACAATATTCTCTAAACTCCGAGGGATGCTGCGATCATTTATAAACCTTTCCATAACATTTTATATTTTATTTTATACTTTATATTTTCCAAGCCTAGTCTGTAATTTTTTTTTTTCAATCTGCAGACTTACCCCCCGATTCTGTGTTCTTGACAAATTCTCAATCTTGATAAAAAATCACAAGAAAAATATTTTTATCATGTTTTTTGAATTTTACGTTAAAACTAACAAAATTAATGCAGACTCAGAACACTTCAAATATTTATTTCTTGATATGTTATCGAGATTGACAATTTATCAAGAACACAGAATCGGAAGGTTAATAAATATTTAAATAAAAGGGGTCCTTAGGTTTAAGTTGGACATCTAGGAATGTCCCGGTTCTTTGTAGCAATTTCAACAGATCAAAAGATAAAACTTTACTAAACTGTTGACTCTGTTGCTCTACTTAAGATCTGCTATGCATTTTTCTGTGAATTTTATATAAACATTTTATGGTGTTCAATATAAGCGATTGTGTTACTGCGTCTTACATAATTACCCCATTAACCAGCAAAATTATCTTTTTTATATCCATCTATAAATTTTAAATCCGAGCATAGGCAAATTTAAAAACTCATTACCGCAACTGGTACCCAAAGCTACTATCATCCTTAACGCTGCTGCTGGGTATTTGACCATATTAATACATAAAAAAAGCTACAATAGTACGCCCAGTTTATTTATATACTCATATTGCTTGTGTTCAGAAAAAATATAAAAGTAGGATGTTATATTTAAAATAGATATTTTTATTTTTATTATTTATTTATGAGGATATTGGCTATACATTTTCCTTAGGTATGCAATTTTTGACATTTCCAAGCGTCAGCAGAGATTTAGTTTCAATATCTTCAAGTACGAACGGTTACCAAGTTTATGGCGTACTTAACTTTTTGTTGCCTTGCATTCATTTGTGGCCATGTGTGACTAAAGATATTTGTTTATACGTACATATGTACATGCATAGATGATAAATATACTTATTTCTTACTATATACACAAGTGTGTACATGTGTGAGTAATAACAAGCCAAGTGTATTCTATAGACCATGTGGGCACTTTCAAGAAATTATACAACAACGTTGGCATTAAAAAATTATAAATAAATATGGGTGACAGTCGAAGGCATGCCTAAAACTTGTGAGGAAATTGTTCGTTAATGGATATTGCATGTTTTGACACTTCTTCCTCCGTTTTCGAAATTTAATTAGCCGATGAAGAGTACAACAGGTTTTAGGCAGCTCAAATGTAAATTTCATAAACAACCATTTGGTAGCAATATTTATAAACAGGTGCATAAGGCCTTAAAATCTGAGAACGTAATGCAGGAAATGCCCATATATATTATATATTACCCATATCTGGTTAGCACTTTCCCTCAGTCATGCCATCGGCGACTGCTTTTGTCATTACAAAATCTTACAACTGTCATATATCAAAGTTGTTTCATGCAGAAAGCGAATGACATTAAATCACCTTTCGCTCAAAGTCGATTAGTTCATATTTGACTATTCGAATAATGTTAGACTTGAACGTTTCGTTATTTTTTTAGCCTTTCGTTAGCAGAATGTTTGTTTTGACAGGTTTCGAGAATTTACAGTTATTTTGACACCTGCTATGTATGTTATTAATTTGATATTTCCTTCAACATTAAAAGTTTAAAAAAACATCAAAGTCGAGTTTTTAAAATGCACGTCGATTAATTTTTTAATTTATAACTGTGCTATAGAACATAAATCAACTCTAAGGATATTATTTGTATTAAATCGCTTTTTAATCTTATATTTCTCAAACTTTTTTACTCTACGAAAAAAGGGGGTTCATTCTGCATTTCATCCATTCTCGATAGGGTACCCACCCTAAAAATAGATTATAAAACTGGGAACCAAATAGTCTTCATACATATATTTGAAGCTAGTCGCCTGGAATAGCCACTATTCATACTACATATACATATGTATATTTGTATAATGAATTGAAAAGTGGCTGCTCAATTTCATATTTTTATTATGATGCATTTATTGTTCTGCTTGCTTGACGAGAAATGCCGAAGTAGTCAATTAAATACTTTCACGAAAAATTGCTGCCACTTACAAGCCATTTTGTAATAAAGTATTGTTATACTGTGATGTGTATGTTTTGAAACTATAAATACCCATAAGCTAGTCCTTTGAAAGCCCTCATGAAATCTTTTGTAATGAAGCATTATAATATAAATGTACATTAGAGTGACCATAAAAAGTAAACAACAAACCTTTCAGAAAAAAAATTATTTTTATTTTTGGCTTTGAGGTCATTTATAGTCAAAAATCAGTTTTTAAAACCAATTTAGGCATTTTCAAGCGATTCACATACAAATAATAGATTTTCGAAGCCGTTTTATATCTCAAGATATGTAAATGAAAAAAAATATAAAATTCAAAAGTTAAAGTTTCATCTTATATAAGTTATATATTATTTATAGTTGACTTTTAACGAAACCTCAACCCTCTCAGAATTTGATCAACTTTTGGTAGGCGTATTAGTAAAAAAATTATAAAATACCATTTTTGTGGCACGATATTTTCCGGTAAATATTAAAATATATTTTAGCGTTTAAATACAATCATTTTCATAGAAACCTGTAGCGAACACAAAAAACTCCGCTAAGCATGTGGCAGTATACTCCAATTTTAAATAACTATGTAGAATCTTCGATTTTTGGTGTCCCAATCAAAAAAAAAAAAAGAAATCGATTTTTTAAACTACTGTAATGTAAATACTTACACACGTCGTGGTATTCTCTGTTACAACTATTTAATTGACTACTTTGGCATTTATTGTTGACATTGTAAAACAACAGATGTACTATTTTAGGACTTCTTCGAAATCGTTTTAGATTTGATTTCGAAAGTAATCCCAAAATGGTCCCGAAAAAGTGCAAAAAGTCCCCTGCTACAAAAAATGGGTGTCGATATTACTTCCTGAAAAATTTTTTTTCGTCTAATAATGGACCTATTATTGAATCTCGGATTGAGTTAACTTCCAAAAATCAGAATTTTGGGTAGAATACCGGCCAACTTTTTAAGACTACTTTAACCTAGAGTGTAGCTTGCCGCAAATGATGCCATCAATCGTGACTTCTTACTGCTTGATAATTTCTGAGGAATTTCAGCTTCACCGCGATAAGCTTCATTAACCAAACATCATCAGGAGTCATATATCAGTCGTGGTGCTACCCTAGTAAATGAAGCTGACGACCCTTGAATTCACCAGAAATAACGAGTTTACGCTAAAACAATTTAAATTACCTTAAAGCAGGAAAAGGATATCAAACCTTTTTTAACCCTTCAACAAAATAATAATGAGTATCTTGATTTCGATTACATTTCGCAAACACTCATATATGTACGTCTAAGCAAGTATGTATGTATGTATGTTATGCCGAATAAATGTATCTGATTGAAGTGGCAGCATTATAAAATTGACAAAGTGAAATGGGGTTGGCAAAAACAACAGCAACAAAGAGTGAGTTTAATCGCGTTTTAAATATTGAAGCAAATGGACTGCTATGAAGGAGGAGTGAGGAGTAGTCCATTTTATTTTATATTTGCTTGTTTTTGTAAATTTCTATTCATAGTCTCTGCAATGGCTTCATATACATAAGTTATTACGTGTTCAAAATTACAAAAAAAAAAAAAAAACAATGAGTAAGGAAATCTTTTTTTTTTTTTCGTATCGGGTGTATGTGAGCATATCATACTCAGCTGTGAACTTCACTTTTAAATCGGGAATGATTTTTTACTTCATATAGCCAAACACGTATGAAATTTGTTAATACTAAACAATTTGAAATTTAGTTTGATTGAATTAATATGTGTTTCAGAGCTTTGTTACTATACCCATACAAATTCTCAAAGTGCTCATAACAAAGTAGTTGTGCGTCAGAAACATGAACACATTTAGTAGTCTTTGGTGACTCCGATGAGATGTAAATTATGAGAGCAATTTTGGAATTATTGGTTTATATTGATTTTTGAAAAAAAAAAAAAAAAAAAAAAAATTCCATCAAAAAATGTTTGACCATTTGCGGATCCAGAACATTGGGAAAGGGGGGGGGGGGGGTGGTAGTTCAAGATTTTTTTCATTGAAATTTCAGGGACACCTTTTATGTAGACAAAAAGTATGAAAACCATCCCCGTGGGTCCCCCGCTGATGTAGACATATATTTTCAAAACACCAGGGATTCAAGGGAAATAAATCACTCCGAAAAGCTTCGTATGGGAGTTTTTTTTTAGATTCGAATTAATACCGATTATGAGACTCAAATTTTGCTATATATGACTTTTATTCAAGCTCATTTGATATATGAAATTAATTTCATATCGAATGACCATGGCAGGAAGCGATGTAAGCTCATTCAAACTCACAAACGAAATCCTTTCTAACTCATTCATGACTCCTAGTTTACTGGCTAGTCTATATAAAAAATTGGCGTGTCTATGAACCAGTAAAAATTTGACTGAACAAATCGTGTGTGGAAAGTTTACGCAGTTCGAATATTATTCGAACTATACAAAGTGTGCGTGGTTCTCATCTGATTTCGTCTATTTCAAATGAGATATCTCAAAATTTGTTAAAGTTATCTTGTTCACAAATGAACGGGTACACATATCTTAAAAACTTTTTATTTTCTTTCTTTGACATGACATGCATAAGTCTATATAAAACATGTGAGATATAATACTCCGTGTGCTGTGTCAGCTGAGTATAAAAACCATTTATTATTACGATATAACAACCTGTGGTGATACTGAAGAAAGAGTGCCTTTTATTGTGCCTGCTCGTATGTATATTATTATATGTATTTACCTGTGTATGAAAATGGCATATAAATCAGTTTTTGCGCCATCTGCATAAGGTAGGCCATCCTTTGGCTGAATTTCGTGTAAGCATTGGCGACGAATATGCAGATGATGATAAGCTATTGCCAACGGCATCCTCTCCTCAACACTGGCAATAAACATGTCAACTCAATTTTCATCGCTGCAGTTCATTCAATGTTGGGCAATTTTAATGGCGTCGTGGATTTGTTTAATGGGGGACATGTCAACTTATGCGCTCTACCTTTCAACTGAGGCATACGGCACACCAGGGGGTAATATAATGAGACTTTGCTTAAAATCAAAAATCTCTGTAAGGGTTCGTCGAGTATTCCGAAAGTGAGCATTGGAAAGTGTGTTTGAAAATATCATTTCCAGTAATTTTTCAGTTAGTCGAGTATTTCAAATATAGTATAGCAAGTAAAAAATAGATTTATAATGGTTAAAACCGGACGTGAAGTTAACATTTTCGAGCTCAACTTTATGGCCATCATTGTACACTGTGGGATAAAATACATGTTTTTCCTATTAAAAGGGTCCTATACTTTAAGTTGGAGATCTATAAATACGCGGTTAAATATACAGACGGGCAGAAAAAATTCTAAAAACTGTTGATTTTTCTTCTGTAATCCTATCAAAGACTCTAATTTTGTTACTTGTGTACAAATATTTTGAGCCAAATTTATTGCCACCACTGTGTACAGCGTTGTTGTAATATTTCCTTGCGCTAAACTGTATCTATCTTAAACTTTAAGTGGGACATCCAGCAATTGATCGATGAAAATTTAATTAACTTCTAAAAACAGGGGTTTCTGTGATGTCTGAACAAATATATCTACAGACAGACATACATTTTTAAGTTCTTTGCTTTTGCGCTCGATTACGCTAAAAACATGCCCTTTTCTTTGATATCTCTATCTTTACATAGAATAAAAATGTAACCGGCCGATGGATGTACGAGTAAATTGCAGATGTTTAAGAAAAATCGATAGGAGGAACCATTGCTAAGCTAATAGAAGCCAATCAACAGTTTTTAGAATCTTAGTTTGTCTGTCTGTGTGTATGTTTGATCGCGCATCACTCAAACATTTTTCAATGAAATTGAATGGTTGCGCTCACAATAACATTACCAAGTGCTTAGTTTAAAATGTAAGATATCTTTTGTTCCGATAGCTCTACTAGTTTTTCTTTCGACCGATATGTAAACGAATTGCAAATATGAATTTCAAATTTTTCTGCGTGTACGGCTCATGACCATTTTTAAATTTACTTCGTGGTTATTATTTCAAAATTTATGAGTCAAGTTAGTAGGGCTCATGACAGGCATTTCAATTTAAACCTTACGCATAAGTACGTCATATAATTATATATTTTTTATATTATAACGCATCACTGCCATGTGACCGTAATAACAACAACAAAATTGTAATTGTATTTTTTTGCTTTGTTAATTTTTTAGTTTTTTATTTGCCTTCTGGTGGTTTGAGTTTACCCCGAAATAAAGAGGAAAATTATTACTATGCATATTCATATATCCTTCCCTTTTTAAATACACACATACATATAAGTGAATGCGTATTTACATATTTGCCTTCTAATAAATGAGTTGCACACATACATATATAAATATGTACACAACCACAAATATGCGTCAATATAGTATACGACCTCCATAATAATTTCTCCATACATTTTTGTGTTTGACTAACATTATTTCCATTTTTTATTTTTTATTTTATAAAACAAGCAGTTAACTAGTTTATTTTGAATATTCAGTTGGTTAAACAAATGCATTAAATATTTAGGATTTCAAAAACTTTTTGCATGTAGTCTTGTTTAATGTCCTTGGAATTGTTTATAACTGCGATGCCAGTATTTTATGTTTATAGCTGAAAAGTACATATAATGCTAGTATAATGTAAAAATGAGCACAAAAATCATAATTTGCTAATCCATTTAATAAATAAGCATTTATGTAGTTAAAATAGTTACTTTTATAACTCATAAATTTTACCATAATTGAGACCGTATTGTCCGAAAGACTGAAGTCATCAGACAAGCTGACTAGACCTTATAAGCTAGTCTTCAGACCTTGTAAATGTACCATCGAGCAGGTATAAAAATGTGGAAAATAGGGATGTAACCTCGAGTCGGGAAAATTTATTAAAAATTAATCGACTTTTTTGTGTACAGATATGTGGATTTTTATGGTTATGATTTCTTGGAAAAAATATTCTTTGAATAACTAAATCAAGTTTTCACTTCTAAGACAATAATAATGAAGAAACAAAAATTAAATGAAGAACTTTTAGATTTTTTTTTTTAACGAATTAAATATTTTCAATACTTTTAAATATTTAGTTACAAGAGTGAGAAATAAAATAAGATTAAATAAAATTGACAACATTTGATATTGAAACTAAAATAAGCCAAAGATTTTGTTTAAGCTTTTAGTTTAAATAATTAACCTAAAATAAATAACGTATAATTCCTGTAATCGATACTTTAAAAATCGATAATTGTTATTAATTAAATCGATAATTAAAAATAAATCGATTAATTTATCACAAATATAGGAAGAAGAAGAGCAGCAATGCGATGGAAATTAGTTATGACGGACCTACCTCGATATGAATTTGCCAAAATTGGCCAGACAGCTCAGCGTAAATGAATGTTAATCATGTTAGTACAAATATACATTACATTTATGTTAAGGGGCATATTTCAATAAATTTCATTATAAAACTAAATCTCAGTAGTCGAGGAAAGAAAGCAATAATTTTAAATGCATTTTTTACTACATAATTTCAACAAAAAGACATTCCATTTTAATGTTACTTTGTTGTTGCCGTGGTACATGTTTTATTTCGATCAACCCACTTGCACATTTGAAGCTTTTGAAAAATTGACAAGCTGCTGCCATTTGTTTTATGGCTTAGAGCCAAACGTAGCTGGTGAACGTTGCTTTATTGGGTCATCAGTTGCAGCAACTGCCAGATGGCCCAATGTATAGCAGCATCATTCGTTCAAGTATGATTCGATTACCCATATTATTGCTAGATATACAGAGAAAAGAAAAAAACAAATCAAAGGCAAAAATATACGTGATTTTTCCTCCAATATGTATGTTTGCATGTATCAATTTAGAGTGAATGTGGGTGGGCGGTATTGACAGTCAGCTTAAATGATTGGATAGGAAATTTTATTAGTCAACTGTTCACTTTAAATTGATTACCCCACGAATGTGTATATATGCACATACCATACCAACGAGCAAAGAAAGTGAAGGTGAAGTTGCGCAGGCGATGCAATTTTTTCTGGATTTCTTCGTAAAAATTTGTTTCCTTTATTTCCTGTTTATTAAACTTAATATTTTCAATATTTCGAAAAGTGTTGTTGTTTAAAAACGTTGATACATTCAGAGGTGTAAAAAAGGAATAAATTTAATAAAAAAAATTACTTCTAATTTGAGAAAATGTTTTTCAGTGGTATATCTAAAGATAACTTGAAGTTTTCAGAGGGGTCCTTCCTCCTAAAATGTAAATATTTGAGTTTATACCAATCAAATTTTTAAATTAAATTTTTTTTTGAAATGCGGAAAAATTCAAAAATTCATATTACTGAAAAAAAAAACGCTTCTGAAAATTTGAATATGTCAAGGGTAACAAAATTTAATGGTATGTACTCACTTTTTTGTAAGATAGAGAATTTTTTAAATTCAAAAATTTTTTATTTTTTTTTAAATACTTTCTTTTATACATATGTATGTATCTCTAAGTACCCCTGCTGAAAGTGCAACAACTATGGTTTTTTTTATCATTCAACACATGGAAACGAAACATTTTGTAAATATAAAACTAGCATTTTGTAAGCTTTATGCTTTTTTCAGCTTTCAGCAATTTAATTTGCTTGTTGGGTATGCATAAAAATATCAATACGCATTTTGAATGAAAACATGCATGTTTCAATGTTTTTTTTATTTTATAAACTCATTTCTATAGAAATTTATTCCAGTGTGCAAAATTTGCTTTGAAGTACAATGACTAATCTAAATATTTACATGAATATCATTTTTCAATTATTTTCTTTTGTTTATCCTTTTAATTACCTCACACGAAATTCTAATAAAATATGGAATGCAAAAATTACACTGTGTTGCATATATGTATATATGCGGATAAACGACTCCTTTTCCCATTGAATAATCTTTTTGCTATAGCTAGAAAGTAAAATACTAAGACTGATATTAGCTTTATAGTTGGAATAGTTATGGGAGAGTAGATATATGTATACCAGCTACATTTTAGATCGAGCCGATCTTGTCTCTTGAAACAAGAGTGTCAGATACAACATTTCCCCAGATATCTCTAAAATGGTGCGGGCAAAAATGAATCATTTAAAATGGCCATCGAAAGATTTTGTGGTGCAGTAATGCCGGGAGTTACTCTAAAATTGGTGCATAGTGTAAATGAAATTTTTTTTATAAATCAAATTTATGCGGCCTTGACTGTAAACAATTTTTTCAAGATCCAGATGACTTAGCAGCACATATTCGATACGAAATATTTAATTTTTGTGCTGACTCATTATTCAAAAGAAATGCAAGCGCTGCGTAGTTTCAGATATATTTGAAAGCCTTTAGGTTTATGAGAAGTGGCAGTGTGTGAGAAACATCTGGTTGCAGTTTGCTAAACAAGAATAATTAGAAATATGAAGAACATAATATTATTAGAGGTAGCCGCCAAGATACTGTATAATACAATTTCTATTTAGATTTAACACAAAAAAAGTTCAAGGAAATGTGCGTACAACAAAGCAAGTATAATTTTTTGATATAAAAGATAAGTTGGTAAATTCCATTGTTGAATATAATTATTTAAACGCTCTGAATAAGAGACTCAAGTGTATGCGCTGGAATAATATTTAAACTAAACTAAAAGTATGATGGTGAAAGAAAGCAAAAACAATTCTTGTGCAAATACTTTCATGCAACCATAAATGAATACTCATGCCGTACCTAAAAACCTTGACTGCAACAACTGAAGCCACTACTTGTCAGAAACGCGTGAGCAACACTTTTTCGTGTTTTTCACTTTATTCATTCATTTAAAACTTTTTCCATTTTTTTTTGTTGCAGCAAATTTTTCACCTCGCATCTCACCGTTTGCCTGACATCTGCATTAAAATGTAGAAAATTTTCAAAATCTATTTTAGTAATGCAGCAAGTTATTTAGTTATAGCTACAGCTGTTGCTACAAACCGTGGCCATCATCTGTTGACATTGCCATTGAGTGAGAGCAAGCGAAAATGTTGCGTATACGCCATGGCGTGCGATAAAATGATGATGGTTGTGATGGTGGTAAGCAACTTGCATCATTACTCTACGTGCACGTATAAGTGTGATTTTTATTTGCAGTATATAGATACGTTTATATATACATATATGTATATACTCACCTACCAACAACAATTTCATTCAGTTTGCAACTAAACAAGTGCAATTATTTTAATGTACATTTGACTTTTGACATTGTACTTGGCAAACTAAAACTAGAAGGTGTTCCTTGTGTATGCTACGCTACGTAGATAATATTTTTATGTTTGTATGTACATACTATGTAAACATGTTTTTACACACTTTTTTTTGGGTAGCTATTGTTAAGAGTGGTGCAGCAACGTAGAGAACTTAATTTCCCCTTTTGAGTAAAATGCGCGGAATACCTGATGAATTAAGTTTTTTTTTTGAAGTAAAACTTTTCTTTCGGTTCGCTGACTGTAAGGTAAAATGGTTCATAAAGGCTGAGAAATTCCATTTCATAGCTTACAAGTTTTAAAAGTATTTTCACGAATTCTAACAAAAAAAAAAAAAAATTATTAATTTAACGGGCAGTGCCATGTCAAGCACATAAGCTGATTTTAATGAGGTACGAGAGGCAAGGTTTGCTGATGCTGGTCGACCAATGCAATGCGCTTACATAAACGCATAGCTCAAAATACTGAAAAGTAGAAAGCAAAGTTTGCGTAGTAACTAACAGCGTAGTAATTGACGAATATTTTTTTATGCTATTATATTCTGCCATCTACATATGTATATACTCATATCTTATTTACTTACCGACTTATGTAGGTGGAAAATTGACCAAGAAGTCGACTCTCATAGCAATTAGTGCACAAAATTTCGCTTCTAACTGTCCACAGTGAAAAGGTGATAACAAAACGCCCTTTGATGATTGAGAAAAATTTGTCAACTTTCTTATTCTACTTAAACTTACGAATCCTTAAAATTGCTCAGTTATAGCGGACTCAAAAATAGGCAATCCAACCTTTTTTTGTTGAAGCACTATGCTTAGTATAAAAATTATAAAAATAGATTAATATTTTACGGAAATACCAAATTTTAGTTCAGTTACAAGTTTTAAGGAGACTTTTCCACCTATAAAACCCGCTTATTTCGTAAATTTTCTTAGAGACCTCACTTGCGCTCAGCTTCAGCTTCCGATGACAATCCAATAAATATATTTTAAAAGATCCTATTCCTATACGGAGGAGCTAAATACACTTCTTTGACATATTCCTTAAACTAATATTCAAGTGTTATTGTGTCCATAGTGCAGTTAGGACTAAAGCAAAATACTTTCTTCCTTCACATGGCTTCCTATTTCATTACAAAGTTTTGCATTGTTATGAGTTGAACACAATAAGCTGCTTATGACAGTCGAATAAATCTTATACTTAAACAAGCAGGCTAGCAGTCAATTTACCAGCAATACAAATCATAATGAACCTTGAAATTACCTTCACTACTGGCTGACTGTCTTCATAAATTCTGTAAATATTTTGCAACGTTTGCATTATCAACATATCAATTTGTGTTGTATTTAACAGCATAACCTTTAATATTGCATGTCGTGAGGCTACAGCTTTGGGCGCATAAAATTGTTAGCACTCGGTTATGCATGTTGACCAGTGGCTATTAATTACACTCATTTGCATACTTCTTTGTGTAAATGTTGTAGTTTAAGCTTCATGAACCTTCTACATGGTAAATGGCCAAAAAAGTAACAAAGCAACTTTTTATTCCTCATAGTGTTAGTTATTCAAAGTTTTATAATTTACTCGCATAATGATGGATTGTGAATGTATTAGTTGTACGAATTTTATGTAAATTTCAAAAATATATTGAATGAGTAAAGTGCATACGACCGTCAAAGCGCTATATGGTGAATCGAAATTGTGCTGTTTTTTAAGTAACAAAATTTGATGTGTAGCTTTATCTATACCTAAACCAGTTGCATTCTGAAAACTTTCTAACACTGGAAACAATGACATTTTGAAAATTTCACTGACATATTAAAAATAGTTACTTTGGTAGTTTGCCACAGAAATATCAATTATCTAATACTTATTTATTAATTTTTTTTTAATATTTTATACACGGCTAAAAATTTTAGCCTAAATTTTTAACTTTTTTGGGCTACATACATATATGACCAAACCAAATTTGGCTTAGAATTAAATTTACGTCGGCTTTCAAAGAAATGCGCGTAGTAAAAGTTATTCAAATTGTAAACCGAAAATATTTTTAGTAAAAATAATTTTTTTTTTTAAATGTTAGGACTCGAACCGACTTGTCCCACATCAGTGTGCAATGCTCTACCTACTGAGCCACGGCGCACTCATGTTTGTTATGAGAAAAGTACATACATATATTCGCTGTCTATACGACTTTTGTTTAAAAAATTGTGTAAACCAATTAATGGTTTAAAATTTAGGCACAAATTTTTAACCGTGTACAAAGACTCTGTGTCGAGGTCATGAAATTATAAATTTGAAAACAAAGGAAATTCGTTTCTTACAATTATTTTAACCCATTCACTACCTCGCCCCTTTTTTATATTCATCTCTGTAAAATTCAAATTATTCCCTTATGTAGTTGTTGTTATAACTAAGCGGAGTAGTCATCACGTTCTCTCAAAGACACATTTTAAATATAGTTTTGCTGAAGTGTGATAGTTTAAGCTCAAGTCTATGTTAAATCTTGGAAAGTAATAAGTACGTTGCGTTATGTTTAAAACGTACTATGTCAACACCAGGGTTACCTATCGGGCAAACTTGAAACTTCATTTCATGTAGCATAATAAATATTCCAAATTTATACAAAATATACTGGTATTAACTGATATTAACTCGATAGCAGTTTTTATAGCAAAACCATACTAAGGTAAAATGTTACAATGGACTTTGTCAGCTAGTCCAGATTTACCTGTATGCGTGTGAGTATACTGCTTTGTGGCCATAAATCAACAATTATATGAAATACGGCATAGCCAAGTATTTATCTAAGTAGATTCACACAACCTGCTTTCCTAAATAGTAGAATCTTATCTTGTTCGGACATTCTCGAGATTTTTGCTCTCTGTGTTGGATGGCACTCAAATTTTCGTGCAGCTTTAATATGTATTATATAAAGATTGTTAAAATCCAGGAAATAATGTTAGTAATAAACGAAGCAGGTAGGCAGCTGGCGCAACTAAGGAACGACTGCGTGACGAATACCAAAGGTGGAGGTCAACTTTTTCCAACAACTCAATAGGGACTTATCACTTCCATAGTAGTTCTCGTAAATATTGACGCCAATAGATTAAATCGACCTATATATAACCTTAAAACCTAACTTAGCCCTTGAGTCGTTTATGCCTGAGTGGCCCATCAAAGCTGGCTATTTTCGTGCCGTTCTGAAAGTTTCAACTCTCGCGTCTTTCATCTGGATGACTCATATCTATTCCGGCACAAGGTTTCAATGGTCACCACAAATTGTATTATCTGAGTATTTTATAAGTGTTAGTTATTTTTTATTGTCTTTTTCTAAATCAATGTGCATGTATGTATATACAGCCTAATCGAGCGGTTGGTTAGTGTGAGATATGTAACATGGGCGTTATCGCAAACGCTGTCTTAAGTAGACCAAATATGTTGTCGTTGCTATCTTGGCCGTATACTCATACGCAGATACACACACACATACACTTTGTATATACACACACATGCACTTCAAATATTCGTGCTGCAAAAAAACTATCCTAGCTTCCAAAAGCGACACGCTATGTCGCCTGCGTGTCTTTAGCATTTACAACAAATGGAGCTTTTTGGCATGACTTAGCATAGTCCATGCCGTCTTAAGTAGCATGGTGGTATCTGCTGAATAAATATTTAGGTTTTTATATGAAAGGAAAATTCAAAAATATTCGTAGAACTTGTTTTCTCTTCAAATTTTGGTTGGGTCTTTAATTCGTGTCCGTATTTAAGTAAACCAGCAGTTTTAGAAGATGTGAACCACAATGAGTTTGTTACCACAACGAGCCTGACAGAGAAATGTACCGATATTTTGTGGATTTTGCTTAGAGCTTGACATTGCAACGGCCTTGTTATTTGTCGATGGATCTAGTTGTGGTGCATTTCACATTTTTGTTTTTAAACTCTATTAGTACGAAAAAAATTCAGTGACTGAAAAATTAATCAAATAAAAAAATTTTATTTGTCTAAAATTAAAAATTTATATTTTTGAAGAGAAATCGGTCAACTTAAATTTTTGCTATTGAAATTTCGCAGAATTTTTTTTTGTGCCTCGAAGTACCTGCTTTGAAGGTACGAAATGTATTTCTTTAACTACTAAAGTTTCCGGAATATGGAGCTGAAAAAAATAAATATTACTAAACTAGAAAAAAGCTAAATTGAATTTGCATAGCTTTTGAAACAAAAAAAATTTTTCTTTGGCAGAACTTTTTTTATGTTAAAATTTCCCCCTAAATTTCATTCCCTTTGTGATAAAACGTAATGAATTTGTCCCAAAACTCATCTATGATTCTATAGACTACATTCGTACCGATGTCGGTTTAGAGGCCAGCACAATTTTTTCGTAAATATTGTCTTCCTACATTTAAGAACCACTTTAATGTGCATCTTCTAGAAATCCATTTGAATATTTTACATACAAAATGCTGTCATATAATTAAACTTTTGGTGCTAATCAAATGATACCACTAAAAACTTTCCTCAAAACCTAAAAAAAAAAATATAGCGAAAAAGCAGCAACAAAACTACCAATAAATCAAACTTGTTCCGGAAATACTCCTAACTTGATGAAGTAATCAATTAACGCTGAACCAATATAAAAACTAACACTGTTTTTGAGAAATTTCCACAAATTTTACAAATGGGATTTATTTAATCCGATTAGGTTTGCTAGACTCACTCCCTACTGCTGTGTAAAAAAGTGCTTAAAAAACTGAAAATTCAAACAGAAGTCGACGCTTTTCCAATTTCAACATACACTAGTAAAAGCAAGGAACAAACGCTCAAGTGTAATTATTTACTCTACTGTGTTTCGCATAAAACAGTACAACTCGAAATTGAATAAAAAATTAAAAACGAACTGCAAAGAAAACAACTGTACTTGCGTTACCGCCAGAGAACTGCGTTGTCAACCTAAAAAAAGAAATCAATTAACCTTCAGTGTTCTGTGAAGTTCTTCAAAGCGCTTCTGTCCTCCAACACAGCATAAAAATCTTTAATTAATAATTATTTTAACAAAAAGCAGCTTCATGAGTAATAGCGCTATGGTTGGTGTTGCAATTTGTTGCATAATGGTGTTGCTGGCCGTCTTCATTGTCATCATTATAGTTGTTGGCCAGACGATGGGTGAGCCCAAGTGAGATCAGCTTCAACTGGGACCCGGTAATTTCCCAGATGGATAACAAAGGTACTCAGCAAATTGTTAGTTGTCACAGAAAATCAATGAAAACGTATTATTGGCCAAAACAGAAACAGCGATGCTTACAAACATAGCATTGTTTTTGAAAATCATAAAAATTGCCATCAATGACCTGCGCATAACATTGATGGTGCCATTTTGCATTCAATGCCGTAAGCAACAACAACAACAACAACAACATACACTACATCAAACGCATTTAACAACACATTCTCTGCATGTAAATCAGCATCAACAACTTGTGCACCAACAAATTCATCAGGCGCAGTTTTGTGCAACAACAACGTGCACCATCAGTTCCATCGTTAGAACAAACAAAAATTGGCTGTGACGTGAAACAAAGAGACACAATATTTAATTTTTGGAAAAACAAAATTGGAAACGAAAAAAATAAATGCAATACAAAAATCGGCAATTAAAATGAACCAAACAACAAAAAACAAGTCAATCATAAATATAGAAATAAGTAGTAGCAACAAAGAAAATAATAATTAAATTATGATAACAAAAGTTACGTTTAACAACAATTATACAAAACATACAACAGTATTTCTTGGTTTATGTGCAAGTTTGTAGAGTTTTTGATAAAAATATTACCATTTTGATGTTTTTAAAAATGTTAAAATATTATAAAAAATACAACAAAATTTATATAAGTAAAAGAGCCAAGAACAACAAAACAACATAAACCAGCAGTCAAAGTAAATCTCAAACAAAGCCATAATGGATGTGTGTGAATGAAAATTATATATGTATTTGGTCCACCGAAAGCTTTTAAAAGTTTAAGCAATTCAGCATTATTCAAGTGAGGTGAAGAGAAAAAAAAATATAAACGCAGTTTAAAATTTATGAAATTCAAATAAATGTGCTAACTCTATTGTATGAAATGAAAACAAATCGGAAGCATTGCCTTCTCTGGGGCAGCAATTGCTATAAACGAAAACGTCAAAAATTCGATGGGAAAACAAACATCTAATGTAAACATATTAATGCTAATGAATAAGTTGCTTAGAACTACAAATATAAAATCACAATTTCAAAAAATTGTATTCGACTCAACAATAGTTTTCGATTTAAAAAAAAAATATAATGACCAATCATAACACTTCCAATGCAAAAAACTTCACGCATATTAGCAGTCAATGGATAGCATGGAAATGTCTACAAAAAACTAAAATATCAAACACATTTTTAAAAGCATATTTTTGATATTTTAACAAGAGTAGCAACAAAATAAACAGTCATTAAAGCATTTTTCAAACATACCAATACAAAATGGATAAATAAATTAACACTGTGCTGACTTGGTGAAAAGCAGAAGCTTGTTTCATTTATATACAACATAGTTAGTTTGTTGTGTTTTATGTACATAATATGTGGTTGCGTGGTTTAAACTTGTATGGGTACACCATGACGTATACGCAACGCTGATGTTTAGTGTGCTCGATGCGTTTACTATACAAACAAATGGCGTTTTTTACTGCAAATAAAAATAATTTTAAATAAGTACTTTATACAATAATAACAACAGTTAGTTGACATTGCAAAAATATGAAAAAAGAAGCAATACAAAAATATATAAAGTGAATGGATATATTGAAAATGTGAGCATAATAATTAAAAAACAAAAATGTAGTTCTAAGTAAGCGAAAAATAATGGTGGCTCAAAGATAATACACATAAGAAACTACAAAATATCTCTAAAACCTACTGTTACTGTTACTTGATATACTACTATAATCCAGAAAAAAAAAAATTTAAAAAAAAGAACAATGTAGAAATGTCTAAACATCTCTTGAATAATTTATATAGTTAACTGTATTTGATAAATGTTGAAATGTTGTGTCTAACATGCGACTATGCAGACTAATAAGAAAGTAGCGAATTTAAAATCCTTAGCACTTCTATTAACAACATACCTATAACAATTATATAAATACAAATTCTAAATTATTAAACTGAAACGAGTGGAATCAATTAAAAGTAGCTCAAATCAATAAAAAGTGTAATAAGCTTAAGCAGCAATAATACAGACTGATAAACTAAAAACTAATAAAAAAATAATAAAAATAAAGAAAAAAATAATAAAAATAATACATGAACAAGAGTAATAAATTTCAACATGTAAAAACAAAAGAAACAACAAGGATCAACAATTTCAATTACACGAAAAACATCAAAAATTCACAAAATGACAACAACAAAAATTGTAAGTTTGAAATTCACTGTCAAAATGTCTGTTCATACTAAATATGAAAGTTACAGACATTTTTTATTGTGAAATATGTACATATTTGCTCTAAAAGGCTTACATATTATTCGGAAAAATGAGCGCAAGAAATCTTCACAGCTACTTCATCAAATATAAATTGAAAAATAAAGAAAACCAATCAGTTAAGTTTAACCTTCACGAAACGTATGTGCTTAAATAAACCAATACTTTTAAAACATCTCGCAAAATTTAAAACAATATTGGAACTTCTTTGTATGAAAAATACTGCATCCTAACTCCACTTGTCTCTTACAAATAACCAATTAGAACGAAAAATTCTCTGATTTATAAAGGAAAAGTTAATGGCAGGAATATTGACTTCATCTAATTAAAAATGTCAAGGTAAGATTTACTCTTTTACCATATATTGTAAAGCATAATTCACATATGAAACTGCAGAAAGTTTAGAATACAATTTATCTATCTCTTAAATAAGAAAAATATGATAAAAATAATTAGTATGCATAACTTTTTTTATCGATTATATGGAAGCTATAGGTTATGTTAGTCTGATCAGGCTGATTTTCATTGCACTCACATATATAAGTACCAAACTTGCAAAATTTTATGTTCTACGATTGTTAATCGCAAGAGTTATAGGTCAAACCCCGTTCATCGGAACAATTGATTGTATGGGAGCTATGCGTTGTATTGGTCCAACTTGGCTCATACCAAATTTCATCAAGATACCTCTTAAAGTAAGGAAGTAGTTTGCCTTCAAACAGACAGATGGACATAGCTAAATCAACTCAGCTCATCGTCCTGATCCATTCGGTATACTTATTCTTGGATATATCTCTTCTTCTTCTCATACTTACCAACATCGGGCCAAAGTTATAATACCATTTCATGTTCATGAAAGGTATAACAAGTCCAATCTGAGAGTGTATTAATTATGAAATATTTTAATTTAGAAAACCGCAAATACAGTTTGGAAAAAATAAAATTCTAGTCTTTTAAGTGTCTGAAAATTGCTGTTAATTTTTTCCCGAAAAAAACTGGTAAAAACTTCTAAATTTTAAACTCGGTTTTTAAAACGTAAGTTTTTACTTCGGCAAACTAGAATTTTATGCGGTACAAAACTCTACTACTGGGCCATCATCCTATTTCAAAATATATTTCAAAAACACCTCCTTTCCTCCATATTTTTATACCTAGTAGTGCTTCGCACACAAGGTATATTAACTTCATTCGCCTAACGGTAGTATGTAACGGCATAAACGAATCGAGATAGATATTGACTTATATATATCAAAATGTTCAGGAGGAAAAGAGAAATTGATTGAGCCATGTCCGTCCGTCCGTCCGTCCGTCTGTCTGTCCGTCCGTCTGTGAACACGATAACTTGAGTAAATCTTGAGATATCTCAATGAAATTTGGTATGCAGGTTCCTTTTCACTTATCTCGGAGCGCTATTGAAAATAGGCAAAATCGGTTAAAAGCCACGCCCACTTTCTATATATATAATATTTTCGAAAATACAAAAAGAGTGATTATTCAGTACATAATACACCTATAAGGATAATATTTGGTGTGTGCTTTAGCGTTAAGGCAAGAAATACATTTTTGAAGAAATTTTTAAAATGGGGCGTGGTACCGCCCACTTTTGATTAAGTAAAATTTGGAAATATTATTAATCATAAATCAAAAACCGCTCAAGATAGCAAAGTAAAATTCAGCACACATATTTATATTAATACAGGCAATATTTCGAAAAAAAATTATCGAAATCGGGTTAGGTCCACGCCCAATTTTATACGAAAGATTTTGAAAAGGATAATAGATACATATATTGAATATGCTATAACTTTGCTTAAACTAGCTGTATATCATTTCTATTTCACCTCTAAAGTGTTCGTGGGCAAAGAAAGTCGAATGCACAAAATTTTTGGAAAATGGGCGTGGCCCCACCCTTTTATGGGGGATTATTCCACAAAACTTTCCATGCCATAACTCCGGTAAAAATTGACTTATTGAAACGATATTTAGAGAAAGTGTTCAACATATAAATCTAACTCTTTGCTGTTAAAATGAACAAAATTGGTGAACGGACACGCCCACTTTTTGAACACAGTTCTAAAAAATTTCTTCGTAAAATTAAAATCGCGATATTTCCATAATTGTACAAGTTATATAAATAAGATTTTACACACGTAATAAGCTTTTTAAGCACAACTAAACTGTATAAAAATTTTGTGGGTTTTGGTGAAGTAGGCGTGGCGCCGCCCACTTTTTAGCATAAAAGCTCTGCTATTTTCAAAAGCGATTGCTTGGAGTTTCAAAAAGGTATTTCAATGAAAGTTAGTGAGATGCTTCCCAATAGTATCTAGTATACTCCTGCCAAAAATTACGCAAATCGGATAGCAAACACGCAAAATATACGGACAAGTAGTTAACACCATACTGCCTTTTTTTTATTAATTTTTTTTTATTTTCATACCTTTCATGAACATGGGGAATGCTATTTATATTTTGTTATTTAGTAATAATTTAATTTATGACTCACAACAGAAGTGTTTTTAATCGAAAACAATCAGTTGCCTTTATAACAAATTTTCAGGTATGTATTAAAATAGACCTGAGTAAATTAGTATACCAAAAGAGATCACTACTAGGTATTTAATGTTCGGTTACACCCGAACTTAGACTTCCTTACTAGTTTTTTCATAAATCTTCTATTCTAAAACTTAGTTAAGGAACTTCCCATCTCAAAATTTTTTTCAAGAACGTTCCATCTTACCATTTCATTCAAAAAAACCCGAACTCAACTGAAATTGTATTGAATTTCCGTCGGATGGGGTTTTGAAACTATATGAGGCTATTGAAAAAATTTTGTTCTCTAGAGAGAAACGAAAAAAAGTCAAGGAATAGGAAAACGAATAGACGAATATAACGTGGAAAATGCAAAATACTTTAGTAAAAGTTATGAGGAACGGAGATATCCTTTGGCGCTAGGCAGTGGGGATATACGAGAGTATTTTAGCTATGAAAAGCTTCTTACCAAAAAGTTATCTGCCTTATTAGAAAAGCAGATCGTAATTAGGTATGTTTGGATAAATTGACTAATGAAGTGGAAAAGAGAAAATATTAGCAGAGATCAGGAGAGCAAGAATAAGAAAGTGGGGAAGGCCAACCTAGAGATAGGTTAGTGTAATGGTGAGATATACTTAATATAGTGCTACCTGCTCGAAGGTTTGATATACTTGGTGGATAGAGGGCGCCATATAGGAAGAGTGTTATGTAGCTTTGGTATAAGCACAAATAGATAGATGTGGATAATTCAAGTTTTTCCAAACAATAAGACTGTATAAAAGAATATGTTGCCTTCAATTAACGCCAAAAAGGATTGATTGTCGTTGTTTGATACTCAATGGCCGAAATTTCCTACGAGGTTATGAGCCAATTAATAACGTCGTTTATAATTCGTTAAGTGCTTTTTTGGAAATTATGCAAATAAAGTACTAAAGTGAACCTTCAAATATACTTCAACTACACACATATATTCATAAATATTTAAATGTTTACACCATTGAGCACTGCTTTTAATTTATATCTGTGCACTTGGTTGCAGGCAAATTAAATGCTCATAAAAATCTTGTTCCATGTATGCATAAAGAATTTCAATGCCAAAGTACTCATATGCAAATGCATACATACATATGTACATATATAAATATCTATAATAACTGAGAGCGGAAGAAAAAGGAAAAAAACAAAAACACAAAAAAGCACAGCGTTAAAACAAAAAAAAGGGCAGTAGATCAGGGTTACGATGCTGCATTTATGCTAACTTACAAAAATCTCTATGTCATTCATTCATAGTTGGCCACTTGAGCACAGACATGGACATGAGGCACTTCAAAATGACACTGACAACGGCTGAAATTTAAACGCTTCACATTATCATTGCTACAGCAACTATGCCAGTTAATCAATAAAATCATTGCTTGTCAACAAGAAAATCGCTGCCATGCCAGGATGTACAAACAAGCCAACCTCAGTTCAGCTCAAGCAGTTTTTATAAACAAGTGCACGCTAGGCGGTACGTGATCGGGGTAGGCGGCACTTACATACATACATATACTAACAAGACAACAACGAAGATACACGATACACATGATTTCATTCATCTGGGCAACAAAATCTGCAATGAGGCATAGTGTAGTTTTGTATCCTGAACAATGTGTCTGGCATTCATGCTTGCATTGTTATGCATCCACAACATCCTTGTAGTCATGTATTTGTATGTACGTGGTGATACAAAGCGCTTTTAATGCGATAATGATGGAAGAATGATGGAATACTGCAATCTTGTAAGGGTCAGAGCATCAAATGTGATGAAAGGGCTGAAAATGAATGAAAGCATAGCCGCGAATAAGGTTGCGTGTGACTGAATGAATTTGAAGGCAAAATATTTATTTATTTGCATTTTTTAAATATTCAGTGAGTGCGTTAAAGTAAGTGACCTATAAAATGTAGACTTGCGAGCAGAAACTTTGCTTTAATCCCTTTAAGGCATATCATTATTATTGTGATAAAGCAATTTTTACTACTTTGCTATGGTCTAACTGACAATTATCTACAGAAATTGCTTTTAAACTGGCATTTCTCTTCAACAAAAAAAACGTGTACAAAACCAATTACCCACATTTTTCGCTGCTCTGTTATAACTACATATGTGTATCGTGTGACATGAATATGCCCAATCAATGACATAATTGAATTGTCTTTGAAAATCAACAGTGGAATATACATACATATATCATACAGACAGAAAGATGAGTATACATACATACATACATACCGAAACTCAAGCAAAATCAGTCAGGATTGATTTGGGACTATTTTAATTGCCACAACTACTCTTCGTCTCACTCACAATTTTACACTCAGTGTGACCACTAGTGTGATAGTTCTAAAATCGTTTTTGTGAGAAAATGTTTCAAACCATTTTTAGTTATTCCTTAATAATTTGGGAAGTAAAACTTAACTCTAGCTGTATATTTTTTTGGTAACAAACATAAAAATAAATATAGCATCGAATTCATGGATATAAACCAGCCATGGTTCCCATCCTCCCGCTTATTGAAAGCAGTATTCTATCGATAGTACCATAGTCGAAGATATCGTATATGAGTTTGTGCACCGCTTGGAGTTAGTTGAGACGTGTCAAACCAGTAATAAAATATTTCTGCGCAGAGTTATTTTAAGTCTTACTCCCTGACAGTGCTCAATCAACACTAAAACCTATCCGCGAAATATTATGTGATACCATAATATTATCATACATTTTGTATCATAAACACTAGTATATGTTAATATTTTTAATTTCTTTATATTTAACGTATTTTATTTTTGTTTTTTGCAGGTATGTTTCAAATCTGATGTATACTATAATGTTAAAGCACATACATACATATACACACACAGTTTTTATTGAACAGACGAGAGGTAAGTACCACTCATGATAGGCGTTGCCTTTCTAGAAAACCAAAATAGACATGTGACACACAGTTACGCAACGTAAAGTCGTAAATAATTATAATTATCATAATTGGTTTTGTTGAATTACTAAAATCAGTTTCACCAAGTTGAACTAAAAATATTTTTTAAGTTTATAGATATTGTTTATATGTTGGGTAGTAGGCAACTGTTCTCAGAATGCAAGATCTCTATTGGATAGAGAAATTATTATGTGCGATATCATGTTTTTTTGTTGCTATTAATTTTCTAGCACATCTCTTATCTTAGTGTCGTCTTAGGAACATTTGCAGTCAATCAATTGAGCGATCACGTAGCTTCTATTGAAAAGTTCCAGTTTACTTGCAGAAGATTTAAAAGTGTAATAAATACTTTTCTAATCCCGTTAGGAAATGTTTCTCTCAATTCTCAATGATTATTTTAATTGTTTTTTGAAAGTAAAAATTAGTAATGAAATTTACTTTAAAAATTCAGAGTAATGGGTGTTCTTGAGGTTCGCTCGTCGTCGCAAAAAAAAAAAAAAAAATTAAAAAAAAAAACGATGAGAAACAAAAATATAATTAATAATTTTGGTTTTTTTGAATCATAAACAATCATGAATTTTTTTTTTTTTGTGGAAAATAATACTAAAAAAAAAAAATCACATTCATTGTAAGAGTGATAAAGAAAAGATTGAAAAAATATGAACCTAATTTTAAATAATAAACGTTTTTCTATAAAAAGTTTTTCCAGTGGCGATTTTTCACAAATACAATTCAAAAAAAGCTACCCAAACGGCGGTATGAAACTAATGAAACTATCAAAAGGGTTCCTATTTGGCAATTTAACTCACCAGTTACTGAGTTTCAAGCAGAGACAGCACTCGCAATTTTCACCTCTGCTTTAAATAAGTGCATTTTTATTTTTTAAATACCTTTCGTATTCCACTATATGCTTTAAAAATATCGCATTTAACTGAGTATAACCCTAGCGGTGTCTAGGGCAAATGTCTTTGTTCAAGCCTTTTTCGCATTTTGCCTCACTTTACATATAAATATCTACACTTCGCCAAGACTCAAGTATTTTCCATGTTGGTTTCTCTTTTACAGACATTTCTGCTTACAAAGTTATTTTTTTTATTTTTTTCTTGAAGTGCGACTAAACAAGTGCAATTATTTTAATGCACATTTGACTTTTGACATTGTGCACAAGTGTAAAAAGTTGCCAGTTCAGCCAAACGGTCTAGCAACCAACTTGACGAGTGGCATAGTATGTAAGGATATATATACATAGATACATAGTTGTGTATATGTATGTTACCAGCATCATAAACAGTCCTAGCCAAATCAAAGTATACAGAAAATAGGCTAAAAAAAAAACATAAAGCTTCAAATGCAGCCAGATAAAACCCTTTGACTGCATAGAAGATTTTTTGTCAAAGCATAACTTTTGCTTGTATTTCTTTTTTTTCGTTTTTTGGTTTTCTATTTTCTTTTTGCGATTCGTTTTTTTTTTTTTTTGTTTGGACAGCAAATGATGGATGCCTGCATGCAGATGGTGTTTATATGCAAAGAAGTTCATCGTTTATTAAGAGCTTTTCCAAATAAAGGGAAATCAGTTGTTCAAGGTCGGCTTGCTTCAAACGTTTCGGTTTTTTTGCTTTCAGCTTTGATTTTTATATTAATTTGTATGTATGTATATATTGATATATAAAACTGTAATCCATTTCTTCAAAACTTTTGTTACAAGTAGAGATGTTCTACTATTATTATTTTTTTTCAGGAATTAAAGCGAACTAAAGCTTTTAATGGTAGACTCGAGATATTTTCGAGGCAAATTTTGGACAAATTTTCTTTCTACACGCTAACTGGATTATTATTATTTTTTCTTTCTGGAGAACATATATATAAAATTGTGCCTCTAAAAATATGAGCTTTCTGTAAATATGGCAGTGGTCACATCGTCGCGATGTGAGCTTTTTGGTCAATTTAAATTAGAAAAAAAAATTTTTCTGATAAAAAAGTCTTCAACAAATTTTATTATTATTATAGTAACATCAAAGAAAAATCTGTATTTTCTTTCTCATACTTTCTTATACTTAAATAGCGAACTAAACTTTTCGGGCCTTTCTGTTATCACGGATATTTCTCGACCCATTTTTAATGTGTTTTTTGAGGTAGCTTGGACCCAACATGAAAGAGCACAGAAAATTGATAGTAAGAAAATTATTAAGCTTTTAAAGTGCAGAACTGGGTCGTTAGGATTGATAAAAATTGTTTTTATTGACTTATTTTTGTCTGCAAACAGGCTCGACATTGAACATACATAGCTTTAAACAAATTATCTATTCAGCTTCATGTTGTAGTAATGAGAACTTTCATTGTTCCTTGTTGAACTAGAAAAATTCGCATGAAGTGAAGCGAAAATCAGTGCTGTTGAGGTAATTAGTGAGCAAAGGAAAATATGTCTCACTTAGACTTCTTAAAGGTCACAGCAAAATTCTTTGTGTTCTCAGAAATATTTTTTAATTACTATCAGAGCAAAAGGTAAGATTAAACAAGTTATTAGGAAACCATACCCTTGTGAAATAAGGAAGATGAAGAAAAAGTGTTAAAAATATCTCACATACACTAATTTTTAAACAGTTTAAATTAAGCAAATATTTGTCAGGACTATTTTTAAAAATAAGTCTGAAAAATAAATTGTGGCTGGAATTTTTAACCTGGAAGTCCCAGTATGAGAGAAAACCTAAAAATTTCTTCAAGTACACAACCTGACTCCTAACTATCGATCCTGATTCGTAGGTAACTATTATCATACTACCATGATTTTCAATCTTTTGTTAGTTTTAACGATATTTTGTTAGATTAAAGAGGTATTGTTGAATAGAGGTATTGTAGAATAGATAAAGAGGTATTATTAATTAAACCTATATAAATTAACCTGTCTCAAAAATATATAAAACTTGGAAAGCATTATTTTCTAGACTGATATATTTTTGAGACCTTATCAAACATACAAAAACTGCATACTCATATGTTTTTTTTAAATCACCCTTAACTTTCTGGATCTATTTAGTAGTTTCAACTACCATTCAAACCAGTTCAGCTGTTGAGTTCTTAAATGAACATCTGCAATGCCCGTATTCCATTCAGTTAAATATATGCTTTTTCTGCAAAAGCTTACGGAGTACCAACTTGATGTTGAAGTGTCCTTTAGTACTTAGCTTTAAGAGAATACTGCAAGACGCAGCCATCCGTAAGTCGCACATGCAAGGACTTAGCATTCGGTGCTGCAAACATACTTGCACCTGGCTGGTATGGTATGTGCACAATGCATAATTACTGCATTCGTTTATATAAATAAAGTATTTCGTGTGTATGCATGTATGTTTGTACATTAAAATGTAAATATAAGCTAACAATGATGCATGCGCCTCAGGCCACCAAGTATAGCGCAGAAATATCTTATATGCTGACCAAGTACAAGGCCACAAAAAAAAAATAATTTAAGAGGAGAGTACACACTCATATGGCTATTGTGCTTTGTGTCTATATAAACTTCAAGATCATTAATAGCCTTTAGTTGGTTCTCCTTAGCGATGCCGAAGGGCTTTAATTCGCTTAATTTCCTCAACCCATCTACTTGCGAGACTGTGCATGTCTGCTAATTGTACATCAGAACAAATATGATGAGATACTTATTTTTCTACGGCGAGTGGGCCTTAACTCTCAATTGTCCACTTAGTCCGAAATAGCTCTTTTTGGTATACGTTTTTACGATGGCTACATAAATTCTCTATAACTGTAAGAGCATCAACTTTTATTAATACAAATAACTAGCTCATAAAATATTTATTAAATAAATAATTAATGTAATAGACACCCAAATATATCAAACCACTTCATATACATATATCTTACTGTTTACACTAAATTTAGAGATATTTATTGTCTTTCCTAACTTTAGTCAAACTTCATTATACAAAGTGAAAAGAACATTAATCTGAAATTGTCTATGCGTCATTTTTGTATACATTAAACACTAATATATGCACCACAAAAATGATGTGCACTTTAGATAATTCTTATTTCATTTCGTAGAAAGGCTTAGAAAGTAAAATAAAAAAAAAAAATAAATAAAATAAAATAAAATAAAATGAAATGAAATAAAATAAAATGAAATAAAATAAAATGAAATGAAATGAAATATAATAAAATTAAAGAAATTCAGTCTATGTGAAGAGTTCACTGACTGGGCGGTTCAAACTAGCCTTTATCTGAAGGCATGAAGGTACATATATAAGGAATACATTTTTGGTGGGTAACTAAAGTTTTAGATACATATACATATATACACACACGTGTTAAGTCCCATATCACTCTTATTCATCTTCTATGACAGCTTCGAGTCAATCCTCAACAAGAACCAATCAACTGTATGGATGTACTTTCATTGAACTTAAATAGGGTATATGACATTTAAATTCAGATAAAATCTTTTGAATTGGTAGATACTTTTCACGCGTTTGTGGCCAAGTCAAAGGTAATGGGTGTTTTGCACTAAAGTAATCAATTAGTGAGATGAGTTTTCATGGAATTTTTACGGTTGAATATGTTTCCTTGATTGTGTAATGTGAAAATGTTTGTTAAGTCCATATACATATATATATGCCATGAAAGTCATATTATCTCAAAGGAGAATGCCGAACTTGTTTTTCTTAGAATATCATGGGTCAAACAGTTGACACCAATACAATGAAATTTAGAAAGGTGAACAATTTAGTAGCGCATAAATTTGAAAAAGCGATACAAGAATAAAAAAGTAAGTACAGTGCTGTGTTCGGCTGTACTTATCACATATATATGGCAACTATAACCTGGTTTAATGATAACTTTTAACTTTAAGATTAGATTAGTTCTATTCACCAGGGCCTTTATGTGCTCGGATATATATCATTATTATTACTATTAAAAGTACTTAAGTGACGCTTCCCATGGAGTACTTTGGAATCAGGAGAAAGTAACCTACGAGGTGGCCGACCTTTTCCCCAATATTTTTAGGTTTGTCGAACTTACCTTCTACAAGGAAAATTGCATTAAACTTTAGCATATTTGCATATTTCTAGAGAAAAGAAGATCGATGAATCACTTTCCACTGGTTATGCGAGTCTTACGAATATAGAATTTATCCGCTTTACTACCTGCTCTATGAGAATAATCTTCGACTTGATATAGTAATGGTAGTATGGTGATAGAGAAAGAAGCCCCAGTCCTGAGAATGCTCCTAACTAGAAAAGTTAATATATTATTTCCATAACCACAATTCCCAATCAAAATGAGTTTCCTACATTTTTTTACTTCCATTTTGTATATTTGGAGTTGAGTGAATTTTTAATTTGTACAATACATATATACAATTATATATACTCACACTTGCTCCAAATATACTCACTTATGTAGTTACATATCTATATAAATTGAAATATGTACTCTCGAAAATAAACAAAACATTAAAATAAAGTCATTTCCTAGTGTGTGCAACAAGATAATACTCGGCCATAACACCTGTTAACACACCAAAGCCTCAACATACTCATCTAATCCTATAAATACAATATAAACAAAATAACATAAAAAGTTAGGAAAGAGATTTGCATGCGAATGACTTTGGATCTGAGTGCCAGGTGTTCGTTAAACGATTTTATCTCGTTTGTGGCCAAAGCAAAGTAAGAAAACAAATATGAATAGTTTCCAATTTTCACATTTGCTATGCAAATATTATATGGAGTATGTGTTGAACAAATATACATACATATACAATGAAATTACCATATGTATGCAGGCTGGAGTGTTAGCTTCTATTAAAAACGTAGGCACAGTTTTTGGCATGCATTTGGATGGATGGAATTAAAGTTTTAGGCCTACAAAGTACCTCATTGTAACATATTTAGTTGTGGTTAGTCAAGATGGGTATTTAAAGCTATTTAAATGGGATGATAGTTATGAGCTCTTAGAACAAATAACACCAATATATGTGATATGTATATGTATCTGGCAGAAAATCTAAGTTCGTGAATAAAATATGAAAGAAGTTTTTTCGCCAGCTGTTACCATTACTGATAAAATTGCGAGAAGGTTGAAATACGCACTTTAAGTTGGGTTTAACTGAGTATTTATTTCATACTTTGTTGAGTTTTCAATGTCATGAGTTTTCATCCCTACGAGTACTGCAAAAGTATCGATTTTTATATCGAAATATCGTGGTCTTCTGTGGCAACATCCACATATTTTTGTTTAATATCGGGCAAGACATTTTTATTTTATCATCATCATAAGATGAGTTTAAACTATACATTGGCTTTAGGTATCTATTTATAAAATGACAAAAATAGCTTTAACTTTTCTTTTTATTGTTATAAGAATATTTAAATATGTTTGTTTACAAGTACAAAGAAATATTTGAAAATTTAAATATACCTGATTTAAATTTTGAAAACGGTTTTATGTATTTTAGGGACAAGTAATGTTATTAACTTTCTGGTATGAAAAAAACATATTTCGATATATGGCGATGTATCGATATGCCTCTAATAAAGTATCGATTACGCTGAATGTCGACTTTTGCAGCACCCATTCTTATTTGTAGTGAACTTCGATAGCAAGAAAAATTAAACAAAAGGTTCGGAAAAATAAAATTCACTGATTTGTTCCCCCTAACTCGACTTGACTAAACATTTAGAAAATAGATTAATGTGACTTTTATGAAAAATATTGAAATTAAAATGAAAAAAATAACTTCTACCTTTTTGGTATTATTCATTTTGGGTATACTACCACTTTTAATCACGTGGCACCAGGCATGAAATAAAAATAATTCGGCACCACCTTGTGGAAAGGCTCGGCTTCTCGGGAAATATAAATATTACTAACCATAAAAATAATTCGAAAATTAAAGCAATGTCGGTACCTATACCTAGCAATATCCTTTTGTAATAATTGTGTACCTTTTGAGTCTTACCATACTCGCAGCTGGGTTAATTCTTCAGACAACTGACTCAATCCCTTCAAATTTGACCGTAATTGGTTACAGGCACGCGACAGCATTGCTTTCAAGTTTACTTTTGACTTTGTACGTATGCATTTCGAATTGCTTTTGACCGCCATCTCAACCTATTTACAGTTCAACTTTAAGTTTTTAATTAGAATAACTTACTCGAATAAGGTACCATTTTCGCGGTTAATGCCAATGTATGCGGTTTTTTTCTCAAATCATTTAATTTGTATTTCACTTTTACACCTTTCGTCAGATAAACGACCACATTAAACATTATTTTGTATAACTCTTTGATATTGTTTTCTTCGCGCTCTCCACTGCACTACTGTCGATGCGGTTTCAAATCAAAAGTTATACCTACAAATCAAAACCTTTTTTCATGGCAAAGCAAGACAAAGTAAAAAAGGAATTTGCGGTCAACCATTGAAAGTAATCCTTTTTTCATTACATTTTTGCATGGAACTTTTGCATTTTTCCCTTTGTTGTATTTCGAATATTTCCCAGAAAAATGTTTGTGTTTACGATATTTTGTGTCTGCAATGTATGTGAATGGTCATATGTACATACATACATACATATGTAGTTACAAATAATTTAACCAGTTTTGTGACTTTGCTTGGATTGAATCAGATAATAGCGGCATTGACTTCAGTCTCGGGCTATTTCGTTTATATTTGTTGACATATTTGAATAACTAGCATGAAACAAAAGTTCAGAAGTTAAGTTTTGTAAATGAAATCGTGTTTCAAGTGAATTGATGATAAATTTTAATCATATAAAACCATTGTCTTTCGATTCACAAAAGCCATATGAGCATATCAAACCTTGCCTTTTCTCAATCGTTGCTTTTCTTACCCAAAAATAATCGTCTTTAAATGGCTCTGGAGCACATAATAAATGGCGCAGCTTACTCAAACTTTTTCAGTAGCCTTTCAAGTGATGGTAGTTGACGTCAGCAGTGTTGAATTTTAAAATTGTGGGTCACCAAATTCAAACATTCACGCACTTTTCAAACAACTTTAGTACAATTATAGGTGTTATATTATGCGTAACATTATGTTGAAAAATGTTCCACACTACGCACGCAATCCATATATTTTTTTTATTACTGCTTTAATTCCCCAAGTTCACACTTTCGCACTTCTATGGCTTTCCGCCATGCTTTTAGTTCTATATGACTCAGAAGCTTACATAGCTGTGGTGAAAAGAACATGTACTAGAACTTATGGGATGTTTATAGGAAAAAGGTACTATATGAATTAAACAAAATTTTTTGTTTTAATATATTATTTTAAATTAAATCAAACTGTACTATTTGACATTTTTTTAAAGTAAAAATAAATTTTTAGCAATCTATCATTACTAGTTTGGACTTTTTAGCACTCGTTTTACTTTTCTTTAAAGCTGCCAAACCATCGAATTGAAAAAAAAAAAAAAATTGATATTAGCTCTGGATGAAAATTTTCTTCAGGGGACCGTTCAAGGGTAATGAAGTTTTAAACATTGGCATGGTTTTCTTATTTAAATTTTTACTTTGAAAATTTTGAGAAATGAATATAGAAAAGGGATAAATGCAATTAGGGAATGAAGTGCTGCCTCCATCACCAGAATTGAATAACTTATAGAGGTAAGGCCTCAATCGCTAAAAAAAAACCTAGGGTCTTGCCTGCCATCCAATTAACAGATGAATAAAATAGGAAACAGCAAACTCTGTCAGCTCATCATTAATTTGACCCAGCCACTCAAGTCTCTCTTATCTTAGCATTTTTCGTAGACTTACCAGTTATTAAGACAAAATATTCGGGGAGTGTGTTTGTCTATACTCAAACAAGCAAGTATATGTAGGTAGATGCTCCGATTTGCCGCATTCTTGTGGATTTGTAAATATTTACAAAATTGCTGATTTACATATTTCACGACCAGGCTTTCTCATCATTTTTCTGCTCGGTTACATTACCATTCAAGCCTGCTGCAGGAAAAGTAAGAGAACAGCGAGAATCACCAAGGCATTTAGGCGTCAATTAGCGGAAAGGAAATTTAATTACAAAACTTTAAACTAAATTTGTATAGCAACAAAGGCCAAAAAGGATCGCAGTATAAATTTCAAAGCAAAGTTCATGCAGCTTTCATGACTCAGTCATCATTATTGTCAGCTTAGTGTGAATGTATACACTTTTTGTGCAATGTATTCGAATAATTAGAGCTTTTTGGGACGATACACAGAGGATTAAACTAAACAAAGCAAACAAAGAAGTGCGAAGAAAAGAAAGTAAGGGAGCTTAAGTTTGGGTGTAGGCGCACGGCATACACTCAGCTGTGAGCTTTAGCAAGAAAATTGTGATAATTTTTTTTTTTTTATGACATGTTTGTGTGAAATTTGTTTGTTTGTCAATACTAGAAACTTTGAAATGCTACTTTGTGAGTTAATACATATATGTTTCAGAGCTATATTGCTATAGCTTTATATCGAATGTGGGCATCGATATCTTCAAATTTAGTCGGCGCATCTATAAGTTATCGTTTTTTACAGACGGATGGATGGACTTGATTTCATCAATTTCTCTTTTCTTCTTGAACACTTTTTTGATTAGTTGATGCCGTTATAACCTACTATTAAGATTTCTATCCCATGTTAGCTATGTTCAGATGAGTATAACAAAAAAATCTCGAAAATATGAATACAAAGAATTAAAAAGCAAATTCGAGCAAGAATGGTGGTGACATTAATGGTAGCGGGTAGCTGGAATAGAGACGTCGAGGAAATCGATTTGCAGCCAGGCGAGGCGGACGAAAGCAGAGAAGACGAGCCCACACTGGAAGCTTTCAGCAGACCCATGTGGGGAAGCAGAAGGCAAGATAGCATTACGACACCAGCGGACCTAACGACGCGGCGGAAGCGAACCGACAAGGGATTCGATTCTCATTTCCATGGCCTGAGGTGCTATAAGTGCGATCAGGAAGGAGCAAAGGTTGTCCCGTGTGAAAAATGTAGACAGGAAAACCGCTCTCCTGGCGGAAGCACCGGGAAATCGAGCCAGGAGAAGGAGGTCCCGGACCAATCACAGAAAGGACAATTTTAAAAAGGGAAAAGGCGAGGGATATGCCAAGACCCAAATCGGAAAAGACAATGGACCAGATATGGCAAGAGAAGGAAAAGCGATATCAGGAGGTACGTAGAAGGATATTCGGCAAGACCACCTCGAAACTACAAGAAAATTTGCGAGCTACGACGGAAGGACAAAGAATACAGACGACGGAAACGAGCAATAGCGGAGACCATCATACGAACTGACGGAGATCGGCGACCATACGCTGAGGCAACGGTGGAAGGAGAGCCAATGACAGGACTGCTGGACAGCGGAGCCTCGGTCAGCTGTTTGGGATCCACATCAATACGAAAATTTAACGGAAAGAGAATCCACTCGGTCAACGCGTAACAAATTTATAAAAAAAAAATTATTTTCTTCCTTACGCAGCAGGGGCGACAATTTGGCACGCAACGCTGAGCATAAAAGCGTTTTGAGAAAGCACACAATTACAAAGAGGAATAAAATAGGAATACTCGTAGTAGATACATACATAACTAAGGGCTGAAAATGCTTTCGGTCAAAAGTTTTACTTAATTACTTGATGACTGATTTCGTATGAAAAATTCTACAAAATACGAAATTGAGAAAAAAGTCGTTAAGCAGCATTTCGAAATGGAAAAGCGAAATGTTTCTTTACTTTACCCCGCCTTTCAGCATGTTTTGTATAACCAATTAATTGTCAAGCGTGTTATATTTGCTAATGTAAAGTTTTACTTGATAAATATGTAAATTGGTTGATCAAAAACAGTCCGTTCCTATTTAATTGAAGAACCCTGCTTATCGTACCAGTCTGATATATGGCAGCTATAGTTTAGGTGGGTCTGATCTTTTGGGTGCCAAAAATGATGGCCGCATACCATACTTTCAATAACAGTAATAAAATCATATTTTTCTAGTTTTCGACTTTGTTATGAAAAAAAAAGACTTATAAACATAAGAAAATATTTTTTTATGGATTACCGTTTTCTAAATTGTTGTCGAACTGGTTGAGCTGCGCAAAGCTAACTATCAACTTCTCACCTCTATCCCTGCACTTTTATATCTCTTCGTCTTCTTCCTTATATGTATGTCTCATCTCTCTTATCTAATTTGTCTTTTTCTTAGTAGAGGTGGGGCACCATGCCCTGTTCCAAGCTTATATAGGTTATAAGTTTGCCATTAATATTCTGGGAACATGAAATCGCCCAAAAGTAAAATGCTATCCTTAAAAACAATAACACTTCGAAGTTTAATTAATTTTTCAACCAAAATGTAACCAAGGAGGTACACTGGGCTAATAAATGAACTTATGTATATATGCGAAAAACGATGCTATAGGCAATAAAAAGCTATTGATTTATAAATCACAAGGACAAATTATGTTTGACTGGTTAGAGCATATTTCATCAATCAAAGAGGCCGCCACTACCTCTCCACCGTACCGCCAATTTTAACAAACGATATATCAGCTCAACATTTTCTGTTCTAACGAAATACCTTACAAACCCAGATCATTTTGCACTTCACTTTTTTAACTTTACTGTTTTGGAATTGCCTACAAATATGAATGTATGTAGGTGTGCATAATCCATGCATGCGCGTGTCATAAACCCATTAATACCAGGAAATTACTCAATTTCGATATTTTAATCAGTCTATGCACGTTTATACACTCATACAAATTTGACTTCTACGAAATTTTGTTAGCTGTAAAAGTGTTTATTAGAAACAAAATATTTAAATTAGAAAATTTATGGAAAATCGATTTTATATTAGCAAGCCGTGTAACATAGCACATAGCAGCTGTCAAAGAAGCAGTGATGACTTATCCTATAGCGAATAGTTTTATATGCCTCTCTCTATATATGCTCATCCATATGCAACTTATTTAAAAAGCTAACTAGCTGCATATATAATTTGGTATTATCTATGTATGTGTGTTCGTATATATATGTATGTATTGTGTATACTCTATAGTGATTTATTCTACTAAGTCCCACTCAGCCAATGTACGAGTATGATTACCTGCTTAGATTTCATATGTTTGAACGTTTTAGATGAGGTGAAGTATGTACTTATTGTAAAATTATGAGATTACTGAGAGATTATTTCATAAGTATAGTTTGTTAATATCCTTGAATGTGCTAGTTGCACATACGAGCACGTTTATAGTTGAGCTTTTGGAAAATAAAATATACACGGCTTTAATTTCATTTGGTGCTGAAGTGAAGCTCGCACTCAAAGGCAAGGATGATTTGAAAATTGATTTTCAAATAGTTCCTTATTTTTAATTTTCTGCTTAGTGATTTTACTCTAATTTATAAACCATATCCTGTATCGCTTTCTTCTCCTTTCATTCTTAAGATACAGCGGCATTTTGAAAAGCCCGGTCAGCTAAGGTATTAACTTCCACAATACAACAGAAAGGAGTTAAATCTGTCTCAATACAGTCTGCGATATTAATTTTAAGGTCCTATAGGACAGATTATATTATTCTTCTCTGATAACGAGACGGATTTTCGGGCTCTAAGGTCAGCTTGGTTGGTCAGTGCATGTTATGAATTATGAACCTGGCATGTCTGAACACGGTCTTATATGGTCTGTACGACTGGTCCTGGAAAAAAATTGGTAGTTAAGCATGTTGTGACTTGTTGGAATCAACCTTCTTCATTCTGCATGCCGCTTAAACATCTAGGATCACCCAGAATGTGGAATCTCAGTAATTCTGTAAATCGTCTGAAGCCTACAACAGGGCAGAAAGACCTCGACACTGGGCAAGAGTAGTTATCAACCCAGATCTTACTTAGCTGATCCGAGGACCACTTATCCAGACGTAGACTGTACATAACGCTAGAGTCAGCCACGTCCGATTCACGTCTACCCCTTTGACCAAGGGCTCGCATGAACATTTCCATGTGCCATGACTTTTGTATGAAAATAGTGGTGTTAATGCGATTTTGTACATTCTCGATCAGGAAATACTACGAGTCATTGGGTACCAGCTCTGGTCTTTTTGAGCATTCAGTTTCGGTTTATCAGGGCAGGCAAATGAGACTGTAACTCAACCATAAATGTTTTCCAACTGTGTAAAGGGCTACTTTTTGTGTGTTGTACCAGCAAGCTGATTACTCATTTCAATGGCAATTAAGGCTATAAATTAGGAAACTTGGCTTATTAAAATTGCAACGCAAATTCGCCAATAACAACACACTTAATTAAAACAAAAAATACGTTAAAAACTTTGGTCGACAAGTTTTACACATGAAAGCACACAATTGGCGGTTGCTATACACATACACACATACATACATGCACATAGCCAATTTGTATTGTATGCGTTTGCTGCGCACATCCGCAAGGTTTTGGCAAGTTAAGCGAATTAATGATTATAATTTTAATGCAGCCAGTGAAGAGCTGAAATCCGCGCAGTGAAACACCAAGGTGGTGAGAAAAGAAACTAGTTCGCAACTATAATTTTCGAAGACATATCAGACTAGTCCGAAAAAGTTGAGATCTGTCGCAAAAAAAAATGCAAATATTGGAGTAACCGTATATGGAAAAATCCCAGTAGAACTTTTTTTAACTTGAAGGTCAGGTACTTAGAATGTATTAATTTTTTTATTACTTAGCCATACCTTGCAGAAAATTGAACTAGCTCAGAACTATCCCTGAGCTATACCGCTTGGAGACACAAACTGTCCTAGCTTAATTCCTAAGCAATCATTTGACAGTTGTCATCAGTGCATTTATCATTCGAACAGTCGTATGGTAGTTTGGTTTTTGGTAGTTCTGAACTGGTTTCATTTAGGATAGTTTGGGGGTAGTTCTGCTTGTGGATGAGTGATTATCGATATCCCATACTTCATAGTGCCATTAAACTATCAATTTTGTATCCGGTTCGGAACGCGTCACGAAGTGGATAGCTCAAGACTGTTCCTTATAAAGACTGCTTTGCAAGTTTACCGCAGGTTAGCTAATATGGTATGGAAACATATTACACCAGATTTTTTATTTTTGGTAAAATTTTAGTGCTTACAACTTTAAATCGCCTCATTAAATTTAGTCACAAACTAATGGGTGTCAGAATAGAGGCGAGAACCTATCTTAAAATATAAGAAGGCTATGGGTGTAATTTGCATTGGATCAGTGAATAGATTTTCATTGATTGTACTAAAAACTAATTTTGTGTCAATATTTAAGTACATGAATTAAACGGAAGGATCCTGCCTGTTGTCATTGCCTTTTGGTAGTATGTGTAAGAAACTATCCAGGCTACTTCTGGGGCGGAAGTGATTATGCTTATTCGAGGTTTATTCTATTCCCTTTACTGGAATTATTTATATTTTAATTGTGCAGAAAATGTTAGCCCTTTGACTCCAGATAGCGAGAAGCTAGTGCTAAGACACCATTAATTTACCAACACTCTTTTCTCTTGGTTTGTGTTAAACTCATGATTACTGGTTTACTAGATATTAAAAAAACACTATTCTACATACATATGTATCTCGATGAATCTGTAAGTACCTTTATCTTTCTATCAGTTTTCTTCCACGCTGGTACACAGCCGATGCGCTGAGCCGTAAACGTATTGATATTACATTTACTTATTCATGGGAGTTTATTCCCATTATGTATATACATACGTATGTATTAGAGATGTTAATTTTTGAATAATTTTAAAATTTCCTGAATGTTCGTGATCTTGTCTCGGGATTTGAAAATGCATTATTTTTCAACAATTAAGGCTGAAAAAGGTGAAAACCTACTAACCTTAAAAAATATCGAAAATAATTTGATTTTTGTTATGTTTTTTATTTAAAGATAAAGTTTTTTCAATAAAAAGAAAGAAATAGGTACCCAAAAAGTTTTGAATTTTTGAAGCAAGTTTTGAATCACTAAAGGAATTGAATTTATTTAAATGAAGAAAGTCGAACATTGATTAAATATGTAAATTAAAACATTTTGATGGTTCCTGCGGAAGACTCATTGTTTCTAGTTATTTGCTAAAAAGGCTCATGCCACCTTAAGTAACAAACTGACCAAACATTTTTTTTTTATTTTTTTTTAATTATCGACACATCTAGTTTTTGGCAACATGCGACATCCGTCATCCGAAAATCCCGGAATTGTTTGAATAAATCCCCAGAGCAGCATCCCTAGTAAATATATATTTCTTTTACCTTTATATTTATTTGTACTACACATATCTAAGAGTTTATTTGATTTATTTTATATTTGCCAATACCGAAAAGCAATCAGCTGAATGCACTGCATCTGCATATTCATGGATGTTTACATAATGCATAGATGAAAAGCTAGTTGTAGATTCTTATTTATGGCGCATTCCATAGAAAATGATACTCAGCAAAATCAAAAGAAGTCTACGAATATATATTTTTGTAATATTTTAAGAGGTCAAGACTCTTCGGTTGCCCTCGTCATACAAACAAAAGCTAGTATGTCAGGCTAAAGTAATATCACTTTACTAGAGGTTATCCAACTCTTCATCAGAATTTTTGATTAGGCACTGCTTTTGGTACCAGCCACGGGATGCCCATTGTCAATGCAATTGGCAAGAAAGTTGTTGTTGTTGTTTGTAGGGGCGAAAAGGAAGTTTTATTCCTTAAGACTCCCCCGTCGCAGATGCAATATTCGGCACTAGTACTCTCTGGTACTGAACAAGGCTCCGTTAAAAACTTGGGTTGTCTGGTCCTCCTAACTATGGAAACCCTTTATGTTAGAAATTAGCCCTGATGGGGATAGCACATCACTCTATGGCACTTCTTGTTTAATTTTCCCCGATGTTTAGATCCTAAATTCGACCTTCTATGAAATTGGCGTCAATCCGCCCTGTCGGCTCAGAAAAGCAATATGAAATAAAGTCTTGCCTTTAGTTTTACATTTCAAGTTCGAAGTTTTTCCGATTAATCAAAGTTGGTGCTTGTTACTATTAGGGTTATTCAAAATGTGATTAATCAACGATTAAATTTCGAAATGTGAATTGACTAAATTTGAATAATCAGTTTAATTAATTACATAAATTATAGTTCATAAAAATACAATTAATTGGTAAATTAGTCGATTATGAATTTTTCTTAAATAATTAATTATACTTAGATTAATTCGCATGCACGATCAATGCCTTCAGGAAGGCACTAATTTAGAAACATCAAATTTATTAGACTATATCGCTGAGGAAAATGTGATTAATCGTAAAAGTAATCAATAATAAAATATTCTAGCTTGATAAATTCATTAATTGTATTAAAAATGGCATGTTCGATTAAGTCATTAAATAACTTATTTGATCTGAATAATCAAATTAATTAAATAATAGTTCGATAAAGTGTGGTTGTTTCGGAAATCAGAATGGAGTTTTATTGACTAAACAATTAATCAAATTTAGTTAAATTGATATGTTTTGCAATTCCTTTATAAATAGATTTATTCCATTTAATCAAATAAATTAATTTTTAGTTAATCAAAGTGTGACTAAACGGGAATTTGATATAGGATGTGTTTTTCTTGACGAACTAATTGATCGATTAATTCATTAATCAGACATATTGACAATGTAAGAGTTGAGAAAGAAGATTGATCTGTGTCACAACTTCATTTTTCAATCTTGAAAAAAAAGTTAGCCTCCCACCAGAAAATGTTTGTCATCGCTGCTTACACAACTCATTCACACTGAAATATTTGCTACAAGTAAACTATTCCACTGTACACGGATGACAACAAAACTCGCTTTAACTCTGTATATTGCCCACTTAACTTTGTGTAAAACTATTTGTATGATTGTATTTGCTTTTTGTCTATCTCGGCAGTGGCGTACAATTTTGAGGCTGCTTCTGAATTGAGATCAAGCGGTGGCCCAAATCCTGTGGCACATCCATGGATACCCGTTGTAGCTTACTTGGAAACTCTGCCGAGACCAACAAAAACGCCAAGTAGGTTGTGTGTTGCTTTTCTGTTCAATTGCTAAATGTCGTTCTTTTTACGTTGTTTTTGCTTCGTTTTGAATGTCATTTTTGTTGAAGAAGCATTGCGATAACAATTGACAGTGAATCTATTGCAGTTTATTTATTTGTTTTTGTTTTGTAGTCCTCTGCAAAAGCATACAGAAGATACTATCTTATATCTATAGCTATGTATGTTAATGTGTGTGTTTGTATGTGTTTTAACTTTGTGTTTGTTTATTGAAAGTCAAAAGTGCATGCATAAATTTACATTAAAATGGCATAAACCCAGAGATTTATGATTTCGTGTCCATGGAAGTCCATTTACACCAGCTTTCTCCATCGTGAACACAAATTGAAATGAGAAAAATGTCACGGCAAATCTTTAGCTAACCGATAGATACGTTACCACAAACACATACACCCCTATTGCGAGTGGCGATTTGCAGTAGAATAGAAATTTTTCGATTGAGTCGATCGTATTTTATTTTGGCATTATGTAACTTGATCGATCCAAAACTGCACGTTTTTAATGTATTTAAAACTTATTGCCAATTATTTACTTTTTATTAATTTTATTAGCACTTTTCAAATCAATCGACACGCGAACGACCGCAAAAATGCGGTAGAAAGATGATCGATTGAGCATTCACAGTCGCTCGTTGATCGATCGGGTCGACACTCGCAATTGCTCGATGATCGCTAACCGCTTAGTAGTCGATTATCTATTCGTGTTCGACACTCGCAATAGGGGTGATAGATTAACACCTACTTAAGCTCTTAAAACAGGTAAAAGGTATTCAGAAAATTCCAGGGACAGGGATTTCCTTTTAAAATAAAAGTCCAAAGAAAAAATTTGTTTTTGGAACTTTTTTTTTATTGATACAAAAATAATCGTTCAATTTATTTATTCTTGCCAGTAATACAAGCTTTCTTTTTTGGTTTAACTGCGTTTGTTGGACAGGTCGTTCGATACCAAATTTATTTAATTGAGATTAACAGTTTGTTAACTATAGAAAAGGGCTTTTATTCTATCCTTAGCGGCGAGAAAAATTAAATGTCCGGATTTTAAAGTTTTTATCCGAGTACAGAAAATTCAATAAAGTTCTCTAGGCTCACTATCTAAAATAACTTTTAGTTCCGATCCCTGAAAAACTTGTATGGTATTGTACAATCCTGCTATCAACTTTCATGGGCGGTAAATACTTGAATAACATTAATGGATATCCAGAAAATAGAAATAAATACTTGAAAATAAAAAAATTGTTAGAGCTGCAATATAAAGAGCAAAAAATACACTAGATACTCGTATCGCACTTATTGATATATAAGAAAATTCAGGAAAAACTTAGTCAATAAATTTGCAAGAGAAAACTCATCATGACTGCATCTCTGTTTAACAATGATAAACAAAATTGCCTGCAGTCTTTTTGGTATTTTATATAAATGAACAAAAAATTGCATAAAGTAGTGATGAAAGTAACATCGATGTAATATCGATACATCGAAAAATTAAATTGTTTAAATCAAAGTGTGAATTGAAGAGTGGGTGAAAGATTAAACTTTTTAAAAATATTTTTCAAAACGCCAGTATTTCTTTGAATAACGTCCCTGCTTACTTGTTCCAAATTTTAAAATTTGTTTTGAAAACGGGCTATCTCAGAATGAGTTTCAAAAACATCCTATTATAACGAAAATTCAATACCATCTTAGCTGAGTTAGATTGGTTTTGAATAAAACTTTCGGATAAAGAGTTATTGAACCAAATTTTGAGAGAGAATATTTTTGAATCACATTTTTGAAATAGAATGTTGTTCAATCAAATTTTTGACATAGGGCGATTTTGAAAAATAATTTAAAATCATGATCTGCTACTCAATCGTTAATATATGGTGCTGAAATTAAAGGCATAGGTGATTAGTATTTTTTTTTAAATTGATACATCGACAAGTTTCGCAAAATATTTACTCAATTTGATTAATAATTTAAAAAGTAAGTAACAGTTTGGAATACCTTATTGACACAGGTTAAGAGCTTTATTTAATGACATTGACATTATTCACTCTATTACTACTTCCACATTGAAGTACACTCATCCATTAACATGAATATACCCTTACATTTATTTATTAAAACAATTTTTCTTATTTCTAAATAATACATTTTTCTCACTTTATTTTCATTTTTCACATAGAATGTGACCAGACATTCGTTTCGCGCATTGGTGGGCCACAAAATGGCACTTTCTCCGCTCCGCTTCTACACAACCACAAAAATCACTCACGTCAATGCCTGTACACTTTCCTAGCAGGACCCGGACAACGAGTTGAAGTACTATTTACATCATTTAATTTAAGAGGAAGTCCGCCAGAGTAAGTTATTCAAGTTTTTTCATATTTAAACAAGAGAACATTTATGAGAACATGATTAGAGAGAAGGTGCAATGTTGAAAAATTTATACTTGAAGGATATTTAGCTAAAGTTTTTTATAAACCTTGAAATTTATTAGCTAGCTGATGCTATGCTGCTAAGAAATATCTATGTATGTAGCATCCCAGAATTCGAAAATTCGACATTTCGAAAATTTCATTAATTCATGCCATTGCTTGCTTTGGGGGAAGCTTGTGAAGCCTAGGGCTTTGGTGAACATTTGGTGCAGTGCGATATAAAACATGAGATTTTAGTGCAACTGGTAGTACGAGATGTCGTTGGTTGGTTGGTTGGTCTCACAGCACAGTATAAAAAGTTCTGTTACAACTGACCTTAGCCTCCATTACTTGCAATTCATGCATTTGTACACACTTTTGTATTTATGCACGTATTTAAAATTTTTTTAATGATCCAATAAATGTTTAATTTTTCTCTTTTTAATGCAGCGGGTCAGCCGTCGGTGAATTACCAGCGTAAGTATTATTTCTGTATTTATAAGGTCGTTAAAACTCGGGTACAGTAGTGACGAGTAGATATGAATTTGACTGTGCCAAGACATACATACAGTGGGTCGCAATTAAAATGACCCAAAAACTTCTTTCGCTAAAGCTAGTTTTTAAGTTTATATTACAGTATAGATTGTCTTTCATATAAATCTTTTTAGTACCTGCCTCCAAACTTTTCATCCGGGCGATTTTAAATGGCAGGGTGCAAATTTCAGCAAGAATTTCAAAATAATTTCTGAGTAAGCATTTTAGGCTCAGAAAATTCAGGTCTCTAGGCTTTTAAACATTTTAATGATTTTTAATATATACATATTTAATAGGCTACCAAACTGCATACTCAGATTTTTTTTAAATTTAATCAACATTCAACTTTTCATAAGCTTTGAAACATTGACTGAAATATTTCTTTGGAAAACCCACCTATACTCGGATATGAAATTAGCTGCGGAAGCTTTCGTAGCATATTCGAAGAACCAACTGTATCATTTTTACTGTGACCTACTGTACATTTTAAAGATATTTTTATAATACGCAAGCAGCGTTTACTCTACACTCACATTAAAATATTTCGCTTAATTTTATTTTACAACCCACTTTACAACTGTAGCTGTGTTCACGAGTACATGGACATATATTCCGAAGTGCAATCATCAGATCCAGCTGAACTAATAAATTCACCATTTGGTGGAAGATATTGCGGTACAATACCGCCAAGACGACGTATCTCCATGTACCGAGCTATAGCCATTTCGTTTTTTACAAATAAAAATGTATCAACACCCGATTTATTCGAAGGAACTTATAGATTTATAAATGCATGTAAGTATTTGTGATTCAACAAATAAGTAACAGAATCGAATAATTATTTCAACAATTTAAATAAACATATACAAATTAAATCAATTGCTATTAATTATTAATTCTCTTAGCTGAATATGAAATTGGTATACCAATAGCGGGTTCACCATGTTCCTACACCATCACGCCTAGTATGAGTATAAATAAAACTGGGGCACTTATATCACCAACTTATCCTGGTGCCTATCCAAAGGATATGTCATGCACATATCAATTTCTTGGCGAATCGAATCAAAGAGTTAGATTAGAATTTCGTGATTTTGATCTATTTTTTGGTGGACCACAGTGAGTACCTCTAAATGCTAGACAAACTAATTCAAATACATACATACATAAAAAATGGCACATAGTTGTGTATATGCATTTACGTAGGTGGTTTTATGTATCTGTGGCTATAGGTGAAAACCCCTCCTGACTCTTATACTTGTATAAGCCATTAGCTCCAACTTGTCACTTAAATAAATATTTCATATCTCATAATTTAATTCAAAACAGTGTGATTCTCGGTTATCTCAAAAGATTCAATGAAAAGGTCTTCAAACGAACTTCGATATTGAAATTAATTTTGATGAAAACGCGATATTCATAAAAAATGCTTATAGAAAAGTAAGTTTTTTAAACCATTTTAACTTTAATGAATTTGTGTGGTGGGGTTAATGTGCATAGCTGGATTTTAGAAATAATTATTCAAATTACCATATAACAAGATCTCCTATGTAAATGCATATACATAAATATTCGCCAATGTACAAGTATATATGAAGTATGTTTGTATGTATTATGGATTATGCTATTTTAATTGGAATATTTTCTCAACAGTTGCCCATTTGACTATGTCAAAGTGTATGATGGTCCCGATAATTCGTCAGCATTAATTGGTACATATTGCGGACAGCAAAGGAATTTAGTTTTATACTCAAGCGAATCGAGCCTTTTTGTTCATTTTTATACATTACCGAGAACAGCAAATACCCAAAATCGTGGCTTTAAAGGAATTTATGAATTTAGCGAAAGTTTTGTTAAATTAGATTTTATACGTAAGTAATTGATGAATATTGGTTAAACATTAATTTGTTAAGTTAACATTTTCAAATTTTACATAAAAGACCGGAAGCGATTTAATTATTTTTTTTTTATAAGCTTAAAAGCTTGCTTTCAAAAATATTGCCTTAGATGGAAATGTTTCTGGCGGGTGTTAACTTCAGGTCTTTAGTCACAGTTCGTGCAATAATTTTATTTACCGGGCTTTCTGCAGGAGCTTTGTAAATAGAATGAAAAAAAAAAAAAAAATTCCGTTGGAGCTACTATTTATTTTAAAATAGAGTCTTTTCAATGATCTTGTTTTTCAAAACACAATTTCAACGGCAATGGTAAGCACAAAATAATTTTTCACTCCAGTGTACATCTGGCATAAAGGATCTGTACTATAGCAAAGTACTGTAATGAGATAACTTCTCCTATGGAGACTGTCTTTTATAAAATGTTCAATCCGTAATACTTTGCTACAGCTTGACACAAACCCTTTTTACTGATCGCTTTCGGTTATAACTCCAATAACAAATAGTCGGAACTCAAAGGCGGAAGTAGAGATTTAAATCAATCAGAAATTCCGATTTCGGTATCGTAACTGTAGCGACCCCGTACATCTGAAAAAAAAACTTTGCTAGAGATAAATCTAAATTCGATAACATTTTTAGCTCTCTGTATGTGGTTGTTGATCATGCTAGAAGATGATGTTTAGCGTAGATTTTTGATGCATTTAACTAAATGAAGTCTAAACATTTTCCACATACTCACTCGATCCTATACTTAATTTGCCTATATTTAATAAAAATTCTAACATTGTTATTGGTTACCCTATTTAATATAACAACAACAAATTTTCCACCTTTTCCCCGAAACATCAAAACAAATGCAACAACAATTCTGCGCTCATAAAAATTCAATCGGCACTAACTTCAAATCAAAAATGCTTACAAAATTTACATCATTGACAAATATTAGGTGAAAATGATGGCATTCACATACGTGGCTCGGAATGTGATCAAAAGATTTTGTCGAGAAAGGAGTCGACTGGCTATGTGCTCTCACCTAATTATCCTTATCCATATATACCAAAAACTGTTTGTAGGTAAGTACAAAATAATCATTCTAAAACCATATCTATAGCTTTTTAATACTAACAGACTCATTCCCTTTGGTGTTGACGTGTTCAATCGTTGTTCATCTGTTTGTAGGACGAATAGCGAACAATATGAATGTTGAGTAACGAAAGTGTCAAACACATATTGAAAAATAAAATTTAACAGTTGCTTTCGTCTAGTTGACGTCGTCAACGTATCATTCATGCTATCAAGAGCATACGGAATCATCAGAGCGGGTATTGCACGTTAAGCGTATCGTTTGTCAAAGGGAATGAGGCTGTAACTCTACATGTGAAATATATTTTTTTCCGGTGTTTCATTTTACTTCGAAGCAACATCTGTCAAATATGCTCTGCTGTTGGTCCGGCACTGGTCGTGAATAGCACAGTCCACAGCATAACAAGACCTAACCGGAGCAAATAGTACTCTTGCTTTTTTTGCTATCGATGCTCTGTAGCTAGTAGTTGGTCTTTATTTTTCTTATTTTTTTAGGCCAGGCTTCCTGCTCAAAATGGGATGCTAATTGTATGAGTGGTGGGCAAGCCTCTGTATAGCTCAATAGCAAAGTTCAAACAAGGAGTGCCCTCTCATTTTTCAAACAATTGGCTGCCTAGGATGTCACATTCAGTAATTTCCTATTAACCATTTTCCTTTGTTTTTTCATAAATTTATGTATGTACATATATACTCAATGGCAGTCCTTAATAAAAAAAAATGAGGCACACTATTTGCATGTATCCCTCTCAATATGTATATAAATCTGTATACTCATACTACCAAAATCTCCATCAAGGTACTTCATCTACGGCATGCAAGATGCTCAGCATCTAGAACGCGTACGATTGGAGTTCTCAGCATTTAATATTCCCAAAGTGGAGCATAAGGATAAGGGCGAGTAAGTATCTAGCCCATTGGATCATATAAACCCAAAAAAGTTATTAATAACATACGTTATAAAAAATTCTACCCATAGATCCAATTGCACGGATGGTTATCTGAAGATTTATCTGAAAGGACAAGAAACTGCCGATGCCTACGACAAATTTGACTATGAATTATGTGGCAATGAAACGCAAAAAGTTCTCAGCGATGGACCTCGATTGGCAATGGTTTTCAGTTCAGGTGAACTGCAAGGACGCGGTTTCAAAGGAAAATATACATTCGAGACGGAATACAAGATTCCAGGTACAGCAGCACCCGATGGCACATGCAGCTTCACATATGTGAGCACTTCGAAGAAACGTGGCGAATTAAATAGTCCACGCTATCCATCCAACTACCCATCCGACACGAATTGTTCGTATCTGTTTTTAGGCGAGCCCAATGAACAAGTCACAATAGTTTTCGATCATTTTAAAATTAAAGCTGATGGCAATTCAAATGCAACAGCTGGAGCTTACGGGTAAGTGCGAAACTTTTTCTAATGTGGAGACAGATGGTGGTGCTAATGCCGATTAACTAAGCAATAAATCGCATGAGGATTTGAATTTCACAGATTTGTGGAGAATGAAACATTCTATTAAAGAAAGTTAAGAGGTGTAAAAGGGTATAGAAAATAAGTAGCCAAAAGTCGTTTTAATGCGAGCATTCGAATATCAATGCGTGCAATAATTGAGTATAAAGCATGGGCGCCCATTTATTATATATACATCAGCTAGTTAATCCACATTAATGTATCGTCTGTGAAGAAGTTAAAAAATAAATACAAATCTTCTTTATTTATTTTTTACAGCTCTAGCGCTTGCTTTGAAGACTGGTTGGAAATGTATGTTGTTTATCGTGACAACAACGATCGTTTCCTTGGTCGCTATTGTGGTCTAACAGCACCTGGCCCCGTTGAAAGTCCTGTAGGTGCAGTAGGTTTACGTATAACATTGCATACAGATCAAGAGAATGTGGCTAGTGGCTTTAAAGCGCGCTACTTCTTTGAGGCTCCTCGTGCCGATGTGGGCGAATGTGGTGGCAACTTTTCAAATCAAGATTCGGGTATTATTACATCACCCAACTATCCAGCTGGCTATAAGGCACCCAGTCGTAATATGGCATCGATGGCTTGCAACTGGATAATGACAGCACGTCCTGGTTATAAGCTATCTATCAATTTTGAGCACTTCTCTATCGAAGGCGATCCAGCAAGTAAGTATAAGTTTAGTTGAATTGCAACTCGTATTTGTAATTTTATATATTTATTTCGCATATAGATCGTGGATGTCCTGCTGCTGTATTGCGCCTGTGGGTAAATGTTGACTCAGATCAACCGCCATTGGAATTGTGTGGTGAAAAGCCATTAATCGAACAGTGGTATTATATATCCACTGGACAAACTGTTCGTATCAGTTTTACAACCAGCGATAAAACCGTTGGTGCACCGGTGAGTAAAATTTCAACTTTAGTTTTTGTTTTTCTTTATGCAGGAAATTAACTTTAACCTCCAAGAGATGCATTTTTTTAAGTTTTTTTTTTAATTATAAATTAAATTAAGTAAGAGTAGTCGTCACAACGCGTATGGTGAATATACCTATGAGACGGCATGTGGAAAGGTGTTTAGCTTCGTACAAAGGAAAAAATATGAGGGATAGTTATTTATGTTATCAAGTGAATGTAGGCTAAATACTTGAAGATCTGCTACTTGGCAATAATAGTAATGAACTCCCATCATATTGTCGGGCCCCAACTATTTTTTCTAGTTGGAATACACAAAAACATGAGCCGAAAGATCGTATTAATTTTCAACAAAAAAAATCCATATTTTAAAAATTTGTAAAATCCTCGAAAATAAATTTAAAAATTATTCGAATTTCATGTAACTGGCCCAAACGTATTGTTATGCTGTTGTCGTGAACTATATAAACAAGTTTCAAGAAAGAAAGTTGCCCACTTCACAAATTTATACTCCTATGTATGTATCTCATAATGAGGTCCATTATTCCGTTTTTGCTGTCGCTATATTCGTTGTCATTGTTATGATAACATTCACCACATTTTGTATTAAGCAATATATTTATTTCTATTTTTTCAGGGCTTCCGTATTGTATGGACTGAAATACAAGACTCAGGTCCTGGACCTCCGTCCATTGGACTACTCTGCGAATCCACATACCATTTCCAATGTGAAGTGGGCTATTGCATTTCCGATAAACTACGCTGCGATGGCGTCAAGAACTGTGGTCCCGGTGATGATAGTGACGAATTGCACTGTGAGTCGTGAGTGAGTCGAACGGTTCAGTTCATTTTTCTTTCTTATTTATTTTTATTATTTAATTTTAAGTTTAAACATTTTTTCTTGAAGTTTATAATTTCAGTTGATTTACGATCTTTGCTTTGATTCTAAACAAGAGAGATGGAAGTTAATGGTTTATCTAGATTTATAAAACATACAAATTTACATATCTATACAACATTATAAATGACAAAATAAATAGTTAATATATAGACTTAATATAATTATTAAATAAAGTAAATAATCTTTACTGTTTCTAAAATCCATTTAACTATTCTACATAAAACATATTATCTTAATTAATATCTATATAAAATATTTTTCAGTTCGATTTCATACATATATAACTTGATAGTATTCATTAATTAATCCAAAACAAAATTCGTCTCATTTTTACATAGAGAAATGTTTATGAAGCAAAACAAAATTCGGAATAAACTGTAAAAAATTATTTAAATTGGAACTTATTAATTGGATTTGATTTATTTAGCTGCGTAATATTTCATATTTTCATTTTGTTTTATTTGTGTTGTACTTTCGCTATGAATACTAATTTTTTATTTTCATTTTTCATTACATTAACTTTTCATTTATTTCTGTTTACATTCGTTGAACTGTTTTTAAATCAAAAACTTGAACCCGACGACACTTGTTTAAGTCGAATAAAAATTATTCACAAGAGGGAAATTTTTGAAAACTCGCAAATCTCGAAAATATAGCAATAGAAATTTTAAACAAGAATTACTTCTTTTTAATGATAACGATATATTCTCAAAAAAAAGATTGCTTAAAAATACAATGGAAGCACTACACTTTAAAAGTTTAGCATTTTGTTTAACATTCAGAACAATTCCACGAATTTTTATCAAGATTTGCAAAAAAATATTTTCTTTGTAAGAGATGTTTGTGAGTTTGAATGAATTTCTCTTATCTCATATTTTTTTAAACTCTATAGTAAATGTTTATATATTAAAAAACTATGTATAGTATACAGTTAATACTTAAAATATAAAATATAACATAAACATTAAACCTGTGCAATAGCGTTGGCACTCATGAGTAACACCTATAGATATTCAAGTGGGTTTAATGCAAGGAAAATTCTAGCAGACTTGAAAACGTTGTTTGCCTATACACCACATAGTCATATCATTAGTTTAGGTTGAATCGATTGAAAATTAAACTATTTCAAAAAATCTGTTTAAAGTGGGCGTACTTCCATTTTCCAATATTTTTAATGACTCGGTTTTGAACGAAATATCATAATCTTATGAAATATAATTATTTTAGATCAGTATATTCACGGATACTAAACTATCGATAAATTGATTGAAAAAACTAGGCAGTGCCTAAACTCACTTTCCTAAAATTCCTATAATATCGAACTATAAGACTTTTAAACGAAATATTCTTAGTCTGGATAAAATATGATCAAAGTTAAAACAACTAAAGATACTTTGCCTTTTTCCAAAATACATTTCTAAATCTGTTTGCTGCATTTTCTCTCAATCGGTAAACTGTTTGCTTGGCAAGCAAAAAAACATTTTGTCTAGCAACGAAATGGGTTCTTGAGAGTCTTTTAATATCGTGCTTGCAATATATTGCGTTGCATGTATGAGTAAGTCTTTCCGAAAGTAAGTAGGAGCCCTGCTATAAAAGTTTTGAGATACTAAAATACAGTTAAATACAATTTTTTAAAACATGCTTATAAAAAATTTTATTTAAGGACCATTGTGGTCTGGATCAGAAATGTAAATGCCGGGATCCTTTTTAGATGCACATACAGATATTTTTTTTACAATTCTAGAAATATGTTACTAAAATCTAAGTATGTGTAATTTATTTATGAATTATCACAGTATTTTTGTTGATATGTCATATTTTCCATTATTTCAATTGTCTATGTTGATTGTGTTACTCAAAGTAGCATGAGCCTTTCTCAGAACTAACAAGAAACTGTGATTCATTCATACTTATTCAATATTCAATTATGTGTATTTAAGTTTTACGGCTTCTATACAAAAACCGAGTTTATCAAGATGATTCATTTTAGAAAATTGCTTTAATCCCAATAAATTCGTGAAAAAAATTAAATCTATACCCATTTGAAATAATATATAATTAAAGGTAAAATAGTTCCTCAATAAGTTCCTTCCATAAATTGGTATCCCTAATATATATGTACATACATGTTTAGAAAATGTCACAGAGTATTGCATGGGCTGGGTGGAAGGTTACTCAATCTTGGCAGTCGGACCGAAAACGCCCATATCATAATTTTTTGTAGATTGCGCTTTTTCAAAACTCGTCATATTCAATTTATTTTTAGTTGATGTAGCTAGTTTTCTTTTAAACACAGTGGAAAATTTCTGGAAAATGACGTTCTTCAAAGAAAATTTGAAGTAGAACGTTTCTTTTTATTTGATTTCTATATAGTGATCTTCCACTCAGACTTCCTATTCGTCTTGTATGTGTACAAATTTCCTGTTACCAATGTGTCGTATATATATATATGTATGTATGTATGTACGTTGCACTTATTTTCTTAAAGACCCTAACCCACTCAGTGTTTTATTAATATTTGCTATGTGGATTTCACTGTTTAATGTTTACATCGGCAATCGATAGGAAGTCCTTTATTTTAATTTTTTTATGAGAGTTTATGTATGAAAATCATGATTAAGATAGACATCCCTTTGAGCTTTTAGAAGCAACATTTTTTCGACATTTGCCACTCATTTCGCTAAATTTTCTTGATCAACTCTGTTGATTATGACATATGAATTTCTAATACATACAATATCAGGAATAGATAAAGGATAGCAATTTTCTTATGAATCTATTAAATCATAAATATGTATAAAAACTTCATTTCCAAAACACATACAAATCAAATTCCTATATTAAACTATTTTAACCATTTTATTTTGCTGCAGTATTTACTCATACAAACTTCTATCTTTCTTCTTTTTCGTACTGTTCTATTGTTCTTCTTCATCTTTTCAACCTTTTTATCTTACGCTTTTATTTTGGAAAAAAATGCCATTCTGTTTGTTGTATGTTATTTGCCACTTCTTTTTATCAACTTTTCTTCCTGTCTCTTTAACGCCTTCCTTCATACTAAAACACGCAGGCGATGGAAATACACCTCCAATGCCATCATTAATACAAATTATTGGCTTAGTAATTGGTGTGCTGCGATTCAAAAACTTTTAAAAATTTTCCAGTGTCACACCACAAAAATACATTAGGTTTTATATATGTACTTTATGAAATTGACATTTTTACATCGTTATTTCATGGTAACATTTAAGTTTTTTGAAAATATTACAAGCACAACTGAAGCCAAACAAAATGGCATTTTACTGTGTGAAAGCGAAAGTTAAGATCGTCTTAAGTTTAGTGTAGTTTGTTAACATTACAAGCGTTCTTATTGCATATACAAAAACCATCTTTATTCAAAAACACGTGAGTCTTTCGAAATACTACAACTTTACAACAAATCTTTAAGACATTACTTTTGCATTACAATTATTAAATACCTATCAATTTCTATAATTACGAGGAAAACTATATACATACACACAAATGTAAACCGCTGTAGAAATGTATATTAACCCTGTAGTTGCATTTCCATTTAACCCGTTCATGCATTCATCACAATCTCACACTATCAACCCAGCTTTGTAGTAACCATGTTTATTGCCCGTCGCTTTAAGTACTTCCAACAAGTTTTGCAGTGAGCTCAGTTCAAACTTGCCACCCCCTAATCATTTCATATCATGGTATAACTTGAATGACGATAATAGAAGTGTTAAATTTTCTTTTCGGCAAACCCCTTATGTATTATTACTACCTTAATACTAGGCCACTTTCTTATATGCCCAAGCTAAGTAACTTCCTCGCAAAATTGAGATATTACACACAGTCAACCATTTTAATATAACAATAGGTGAAACCTGAAGCAAGATGATTCGGAATGTCATTTAAAGAATGGAATGTTGCTAATCAGGTTTGAATTAACTTTTCGTTCGTCTGTAGACTTGAGGCTTGGTACACAGTTCAGAACCAGTAGCTGGTGCACGGATGAAGATATTTAGAGACCTTGAAAACTACCAGGAGAATTTTCGATTTTCGAATCGATTTTTGCAAATACAAATTCACATTCAAAATTGGACAAATTTCACCCACGACTAATTATTTTATAGCCTGCAAGAAATTTTCAATTAGATGTCACACGAGATATTTAAAAACAATCAGCAGCGACAAAAATATGATAAACCAATTTTAATGACTTCCTTTATATGAATGTCGTCCAAAACAGCAACCCCTGCGGGTTGGGGCCTAGAATATGCCCGCGGTAGGCATACCGGTCGTAAGAGGCGACCAATATGCACAAAGGTAATGATGTGCAACTCGATGGTTGATCTACGGATATGAGCCTCCCACCTCTCATTACCCATCTTCTCTTTCTTTTCGGAAGGAGGGATGACATGACCTAGAAGGTTGCACTGGTCATACCAAATCGCTCCCACGACAGTCGGGCAGTACCGCAAGGGAGTACCGGAGCGTACCGGATTCATATCCGACCAAGGACTGTTATTTCGACAACTTTCCCCAAAACCTTCGGGGAGTGATTTTGTTGTTAAAACAACAACAACAACAACAACAACATTAAACAAAGGCAATTTCTGGATCATTTTATCCAAATACCGTTAAGCTACTAAAGCAAAGGTTTCCAAAAAATCTTTGGAATATATTACCAATAAGGTGTAAGTGCCCTAGCAATATATTTTCTCTGGGATGAATTTTAAAAACTTCGCACTTATTCTTAAATAACAAACTATAACAAGCAAACTTCATCAAAGAGTTTTTAAGGTTTTACTACTGGGTCTTTATCCCGCATTAAAATTATCCCACCGTCATTTATCGATTTTTACATGCATACATATATGTGTACATTCATTTGTAATAGCTTTACATCAGTACAGAAAATGTTTGCTTTTTGATTTGCTATTTTATTTTCATATTTTCATAACAATTTGAAGAAAAAATTTCCAAAAATCATCTTCACTTCTCAAAAGTTTTGCAACTCAGTACGAGTACAATGTCAAACAGCTTTTACAATTAACCCCAAAGCTGTTTTCATAAGCTCTAGACCAGCTAATAATAACACGGTTGTAGTTGAAAAATCCAACAGACATGATATAGGTCATTTCTATATAATTCGGATACGCTGCATCCAATGGTGCAAACCGATTTGCTAACTTAACTAAAAAAGTATATCATTTTCCTTTAAAAACCTTATGAAACCAGTAAAACCATACGGGAAAAAATTTTTTTTAAACTAACTTTTGAAAACTGTTATTGGGTTCAGATATCCGAATTTTATACAAATGACCTGTCAGATGAAGAAAGTTGGTAAAGCATTATAATTATTATAGACCTAATATTTCATCAAGCTTATAAAAAGATAAAAATTATTCGGCAATTACTTCTTTTATTTTATTTTTTAATTTTTTAAACTTTTTGATTGATATTTTTTTAATTTGTTGCTTTACAGACCATAGAAAAACTTTCGGAGAAACATTCTATCGAAATCCGAAAAAATATTTACTTTTGAAACCTTCGAAAATACTATGCTGACAACTTGTTTGCATACTCATTACTAAATATTACAGACAGTTCCAGAACTATAGACTTTACAAAAACCGTATCAGGACATTTTCCATGAGAAAATTTGGAACAAATGAACTCTTGAAGAACATTGGTCTGTAGATATTAACATTGCTGAAAAAATTCCATAAAAGTGGGATATTCCAGATATTCTTGATAATTTTGTCAACTTTCCATCTTACTAGAAGTATACCGGTAATAAATATACGTATAGTCCGGAAAGCTTCCACAAAAAACTTATCTCGACTGGACTAAATATTTCTTTCAGTTTCTTATAACATGCTTATCCATCTATTTAAATCTAATTGAAAATATTTTTTTTTAATGAATCCACTCCGCTCCCTATATATTCCGAAAGTCCGACGAAAGTATTATTTCTTCTTAAATTTCTGTTTTGAGTTTTATTTTAATTTAAATTCATATAATTGTATGCACCCACTTAACTATCGTTACGCCTATTTTTGATAAGTTGCATGCATTCTTGTTAAAACACAAATATTTTAGAAATTCATGTTTTGAAAAACCAACCATTGCAACATCATCGCTCAGCTCAAATCTAGCTATGCGCATGTACATATGTATGTATGTTAGAGGCTCAAGTATTATCAGAGAAAGTATACGCTGTTTCAGTCTCATATTTTAGGAGCAAAAAAATTAATGTTCTCTCGTTCATTTAATCTATGCAGCTAAGATTACCAATTGGAGCAGTTTCCTGGGCTTAATCACTTTTAATTTCGAGGGTTTTCCTAGAATTGCGGCGCTGTGCTGAACATAACAGTCATTCCTCCAAAGGAAGTGAATCCTCTAGTTGTACCAAAGTTTTCCTGGGACAGATACAATCTGTTTTCATTTTAATTGTGCAGTCGCTAACATTCAGAAACCCAGTGCACCCTGTGATGCCGTTTCCTTGATAAAGAGATCGATAAATGACATGTTATACATCACGTTCAGAACAGGCTTAAATCGCACCCCAGCCAGCTCGCTTTCCTTTGGGCTAGGATCGGTTGAATTGCTGTTAAAAATGTTCAAAACTCTCTTGTTACCTAGCACTATTATGAAGGCTTAAAGAGTCACCTATGTATGTATGTATGTCTGCTTGATTTTATGCTTCATTTTACGCTTCTATTACTTTTTCACGGAGAGGAAAACCACGAAAACAACAGTTTTTCCTTAGATATGAATTCAAGCTTTCGCACACAAATCTGTATTTAGACTTGTTCATTATTTATCTCACGCTCATAAAAACATTTATATATGGATATGATTTATTTTTTGAACTAAACATATAGATATCTATATGTATTTCAGGCGGGATAGGTTTTTTGTAGAGTTTTTCGTACCATTCGTTTTTTGTTTGATTATGAAATCTAATACTAGTAAAATAAAAAGTTAAAATATATGCGGTGAATGCTTTGATACACTCATTAGGAAGAAGAGTTTGTAACAACAACATAGTTACTAGTAGTAGTAATAGAAACTCTGAACAAGGAAAACGGATGGTCGGACCAAATTTCCCAATTTATTTCTTTTTCTTCTATCTCACCTGAACTAATACTTAAAAAAGTAAGATAATAAAAGTATAATAAATAAACTTAACTAATAAAATACATTTCAGTAAAAATGCATTAACATTTACACACATACACACTGCTGTACATACATCTAAAATAAGTAATACAAAGTTATAAACATATCACCGGTTTCACACATCGTACACAAATGATTTTTAAACTCTTAATGATTATCTAAGATCACCACAAAAGTACGATGTGTAAAATCGGTTCTATATTCAAATACATAGTAAATACAAAAATATAGTAAATATATAATAACGTGTTCATACTTATTAGGATATACATATCTATGTAAAATATATCAGTTTTTCAGATATTTACAAATTAAAATTTATATAATTTGTCTTTTATGTAACCAAAACACTATATGCAACGAATACGTCACAATTCCAAATGGATGAAATCATAAACAATTTGTCGAATCGAAGGTACCACACAAGCGCCCGAGGAGGATCACGGCGTTCTAATTATAATAACACTAATCGTCGTCTCGTTCCTAATCTGTCTCCTATGCACACTCTATCACTCCAGAAGAAAACGTAGAGCGCATATACGTCAGCTTGGTTTGCATCGTAATGCTCACTATGATTCACAAACCAGCGCTACAGGTAAGTTCCCGGGTATAATCCCTTTTAGTCTACAGTTGGCTATAATTCAAAATAAGCATGGTAAAGTTGTATTCGTGTAGGATACTAATAGGAGTTGAAAGTATCCATTTAGGTACAGAATTATTACAAATGCCACACTTGAAAGAATTAAGGTGAAGCGTTCTCAACAAATCGTAAACGTCAGTCATATCTGTTCGAAAGCAAACAGGTGTTCGAGTATGTTTGAAATAGACTGCTCTTTCTTATTTTAAGATTTTCTACCAATTATTTTCTTGTTTTTTTTATTACGTAATTTTTATTAAAATTATTTTATTTTAATTTTATGTATAAAAAGTAAATGGCGAAAAACTTTAAACTGTATTTTCAACATGTTCGTATTACTTTATTTCAGATGACCACTTTCACGATCCAAAATTTAAGCAGTTTGAATTTACAAGTTCTGTTGAAGCTCAATGTAATATTGCGCTCCAGTTTTCTTGCCCTTAAAAGCTTTTTTTTACCTTGCGAGCACGACAAAATAAGGATACCCCTGTACAAAGGTAATGGTGTGCAACTCGATGGTTGATCTACGGATATGATGCCTCTCACCTCTCATTACCCATATCTTCTTTCCTTTCGGAAGGAAGGATGACATGACCTAGAAGGTTCCACTGGTCATACCAAATCGCTACCACGACAGTCGGGCAGTACCTCAAGGGAGTACCGGAGCGTACCAGATTCATATCTGGCCAAGGACTGTTATTTCGACAACACTCCCCAAAACCTTCGGGGAGTGATTTTGTTGCTAAAACAACAACAACAACAACCAAATAAGGATAACTTATTATACTATTATTTTGATTTAATGCTATTATTTTTAATGTTTAATTCGATTGAATTTTATTTTGTATATTTTCAGTTTTTAAAAGATTTTAAACAAACAACCGCATATCTACTAGTTAAGGCATATTGTTTTGTTGGGGAAATTTATAAAAAAAAAAATGTATCCAAATCATGTACGCGCCAGTGCTGTAAATTTGAAGCAAGTATTAATTAAATCAGTCTTAAATAACCACTTACCTCTAACTGATTCGAATATTGGAAAGTCTTTGGTTTATATTATTGTTTAAATATTTTGTATAAATAAATTTTTGGAGATGATAAAATAAATCAAAAGCACGGTTTTAAAATCTATGACTCTAAGTAACCAAATTTGCGGGTATCACAGAAGGAAATAAAAATAGCAACAAAAACTCAAACAGCCTAATGTATACATACATATGTATATTAATAATTTTTCTTCACCTCACAGGTTTAAGTTCGAGTCGTCGACATTTACAAGGTGGTCCAAGCATATCGGGCAGTTTGCATGGCATCAATAGCGGTTCATTGATAATACCACCTGCACCGCTGCCACCTACAAGTGTACCACCACCGCCACATATTTGCATTGCCGGTGTCGACGGTCTAAGTGCGGGCATACTAATAAACGATGACGATGGGCTGGACGATGATGAGGATGAAATTGATCTTGACGATGTGCAACATGAAATATTTATAAATGATGTACGTTTCGACGATGACGAAAATAGTCTGGAACATATGCATCATTTGGCGAATGTTTAACAATTGTTGAATGGTTTAAGTAAAACGAAAGACGTATTTAAATTGTTGAAACAATATGCGGCATTTTATAGAAATTTACAAGCATAATAAAATAAATTCAATTATTAACAACAGCAAATTATTATTATAAAAATAAAAATAAAATAATAGCGCATATAATAGAAGTACATATGTATGTACATACGTACATATGATAGATTTAATTAAGGCAGGATTTTTAGTAATAGAGCATGCAAAATAAAAACCAAAATCGAGTATAAATAAAAAAAATTTAACAAAAAAAAAACTCAAAATGAATTTTCAAAACAAAATATAATAAACAAGTTCAAACAACAAAGCGAAAGGAATTTTAATCAGACATTAGTGAATTTAAAAGTCGTAAACAATTAAATTTCGCCAGTGTTAGTAAGGAAGAGAAACAATTATATGTTGGCGTGACTAGAGCTGTAAAAATATAAATTTTTCTATCGATTTATACAGTATGAAATTTTGCTGCCTAAATCGGTCTTTGATATCGAGTACTTCACTCAATTTTCTTATCAGCGAACATCATGGATAAATGTTGAATCAGTGAGTGCTTAAGAATTGAAATTTTGTTTTTTTTTGAAGAAAAATTTTTATAGTTTAGAAGAAATTTGAATTTTGAAATTTTCTTTCAAATAAGTTGCCTTCTTATCTAATTACACCTTTTATTAATTTTTACATAGTACCTATAACGACACTTTATTAAAAGTTATAGATCGATACTATCAATACTTTTGCAGCTCTAGAAGCCCGAATTAATTTAGTTTCGGATGTTTTTTTGATGCTTTTATGGATTGATAAGCTTTAGACCTTAATTTGTTATTATTTCATTTATTTAAAAATACTTACAAGTATGTATGTAAAAATTTAAAATTATAGCACATATTTTGAGATTAATTTTCTATAACATAAAATATTTGTCATTCAGCATTTTAAAGTTAACAGTATCTAAAATGATAACAAACGAGACAGCAACTGAAAAGTGCTTAATAAAAAACTAGATATGGTAAATCAGCTCAAAAATTAGTAAATTTATGTACTATAGTGAATGCAAAGATTTCAATGCAATGGAAATAGTAAAAATTTACATACAAAAATGTACAGACATACGTAAAAAATAATACAGCAGCCTATTATACATATGTACATGCCTAGTATATAACAACAACAAGCAAGTTTTATATACATACATATGTAATAAAACTTGTAAGAAATTAATAAATTACGTACAGGAAATTTCCTTTCATAATAAACTTAAAGGAAAAGCCAAAGTGTTATTAATTTTTATATTTGATACGATTAAACACCCTTTATTCACACAGACACATACATACATACTCATACTTATATACATTTGTCACCCAACGCAGTAAAATTATTGCAAGTATCGCCAAATCACAAAAGCAAAAATTATATTCCCTTATTACAATCTATACAATTTGTTTCTTATTGCAACTTCTACAACGAGAGCAATCTGTTTTCACTTAACAGCTTGGAGATTGGTTACGAGAAGCCTTCCAAAATACGACAACTTTGAGCACATGTAGCACAAATTTCAGAAAAGCTCGCATGTATTGAAGCTTAGAGAAAAGCAAATGAAATTCAGAACTCAAAAGCTTTGCACATACTCCTAAAGCTGTCGGAAAAGCTCAATCAATTTTGTAAAATAATTGCAGTGAAATTGGTTTTGAGCTAAGATAGCGTTGTGCTAGCAAAACAAAATATATCCCTCAACAGTGCAATGATCAGTTAAGTTGTTCTCACTTTTGATTCACTGGTTAGTCAATGGACATCATATGTGGACTGACTAGTCAGTTCTCGAGGGTAAAAAACATGTATTGGTTTAGGTTACACCCTTATCTACCCTTCTCACTTTAAAGAAGGTTATAAAGCTCAAGCTCCTTTCGGCTTTGAATATACATACATAATTGTGTTGTTCAGACTTTAGTATCGCCAGTAAGGTCTTTTGCTTTGATTGAAAAGTATTTTTTGATCCGATTATACCCGCAGTGCTGTTGCAAAAATAACTAACAAAAGCGACCTGAGCATTTCACCAAGCCAAACAAAGTAGGTATACCAATCAAAGGAATATTCGCTGATGAACTGACAAGAAAGAAGTTTGATAAATTTCTAGAGTGCAGCTGGAAGTTTGGGAACAATTTTCACTAACGAATTACAGATTATAGATAAATATGTTTTATAAAGAGGTAAGATAAGTCAGCTAAACCACGTAAGCGCTCAATAATTCTCTAAAGTCCAAATAACTTCTTAAATCATTCAATCATTATAATTATTCAGTCACCAAATATACACTACACAACCTAAAATAATAATAATAAATACATAAATGAAAATAGTACGATACATCAATAAAAAAACGATTCTAAAATATGCTCAATACGTTAGGAAATAATATACGAGTACAATAATACAAATAATAATACGTACGCGTCTTATAATACATATACGATTGAATATAAATAATAGTCTTTATGTATTGCATATGTATGCTAGTAAATAAATCGTGCATATGTACTATATGAAAACTGAAAGCCACAACAAACGTAAGACACTAGAATTACCTTTCCAATGGCAATATTACGGTAAAATAAATAAAAAATAAAAATTGCAATTTAAAAAACCAAGTAATACTTCCAATACATTTACAAAATTAAATGAAATAAATACAATATGTGACTATCAAAATTGAATCTTCCAGAAGAATAACCAAACATAGAAAATTCTTTAAAACAACTCATTGTGTATCCCACAAATATATATATATTTTTTTTAATGGAAATTGGTGTAATCATAAAAATTGGTCATATGAAATTCTAATTCTAATTCAAAAAAAAATTATTTAAATCCGTCTGATATTCTGAGGATTGCTTACTTAATGGTAGGATTCAATTGCTGAAACTTATTTTTATACTATCAGACTACGGTATCAGTTTTATATACAAAAGTTAAATTTTAATCGCTGTCAAAATGATGGATCTCCTTGCAACTCAGAAGGGCGGTGTATTGTGAAAACATTTCTAATGCGCCTAAGAGTATGCTACAAATGTCTGTATACTTATAATATAATATACATACCCCACTGCATGAGCAAAATATAATTTGATTTGGTTATAGAAATGTATGTATGTATGTTGCATCACTTCAATTATTCTTAAAAATTTTGTCATCTCTTTAGGAAAATTGTTTTGTTGTTGGAGAATCGCATTTGCTGGCCTCTCATGATGGATCGAAATGCTTTGCTTGCGAAGCGATCTGAAAGGATTTCAATTTTGAATATTTAAATTTTACTTAAGAGAGGTGCTTTGAAGATCAACCCTAATTCCGAAGTGGCTTAATCAAACGGAAACTGTAGAGACTTGTGAGGAAAAAATTAATTTAAAGCTGGAGCGGTTGTATTTACGTCATTCAAAATAAATCATCCGAAACTTGTTACGGGGTTACAAATCGCATTTTCCTTATAAAAAAATATAAATTTTAAAACATTGAGCTCAACCACAGGATATCAATATTTTTTGCTTTATGATTGGAATACCGATGTTTCACAACCAAACATTTTTATGAAAGTGTATTTGAGGAAAGAAACACAATAATTGAAAAAAGTTTTCATATATTCAGAGTGGAAACAAATACCCCTATTGCCAGGTTAAAAGGTATTTACAGGTGCTCATTGACCATACACTCCATATGAGTTATAACTAAATTTAGGAGTCCGCTAATTGTTTAAAATATACATTCATAACTGTAAAAGAATAGGAAAATCTACATAGAAGGTCTCAATTTAGAGACACGTCTAACATTTGTCTTCTCTTTCTTTCACCATCTGAGTTATCCACACACATATTATATTTAATTATATTTTCCTAAAATTTTGCCTCTGTCTCGCTCTTACTATCACTCTTTCAATATTTCTATCTGCCTTGCTCTTTCTACATATATTCTTCTCTCTTCTCGTACCAACTCGAGTGCCATCAATCCGGTACAAAATGAGTTTTGCTATCATTTGATACTCATCTTGCATAAAAAACTAAACGATGGATAAAAAAGTTTCATAAATTTGGTGTGGAAAGAAATCCGGACTCGAAGACTTAAACTTCTCATGAGAGGTACTCGTTAATCGTGGTGGTCAAATTCTCAACAATAACTTCCTCTACCCATTTTGAATATCGATTCTGAACGATGTCTTCGATGCATTGATATATCTTTAACATTCCTAAAAGCATACGGTTTAACAACAAAGACGGTTTCCCAGGTACTAGACAAATAACAATACATTTGTACTGGGAAATTACTGGTAATTAAAAGAACTATAAAATATTTTTTAATAAAACAAAACCAAATAAAATTATGTACGCATCATAAAAAACAGCAATTAAAAATATTAAAAATTTAACACTGGACGAAATTTATTTATATTAAAAAAAAATTGTAAAAAAAAGGAAATAAGTAAAAAGTATTGGTTTCATAGCGCACGTACGTTTTACAACAACAACACAAATTAATAAATTGACTAATTAGTGTTTTTAAAGGAGGCAAACAAATTTTATTAATTAAAGTTAAAAAGTTTAAAACAGCAAATATGTACATATTTTTATTGGTATGTGAACACGAAATACATAAACCAAAGTTGATCTACACAGAAAAAAATTCCTCGATTTTTTAATTTTCTAATTTACTAAATAAATATTTATCAAAATGATAAATAGAATACATAATACATATGTATGTATGTGCATATCGCTGGCTAAGTGAGAGATCAGACTATCTCGACTGTTTCAGCAAAAGGTTGAACTATCCCAGAACTCGGTTAGAGAACGGTTTATCGCAGAATTCAGCACAGAGACAAGGATTTAAAAAACTTACGATTTAAGTAATCATGGCCCTAGGTGAAATCGATTACCCAAATAATGCCTATCGCCTAGTCCTACTCTGCAAAATTAACTGCAATATATTTGTTGTTGAGATGTGTAGGTAGGGCGTTCATGGGAGAAAAACATTCTGAGATATAAAATTAAATGGCGCGTTCTTTTCTTTTATTTACAAACAAAACAGACATGCCATATTTAAGAGATATGGGTTGGCTTTTTCGATCCGGCAGGTCAAATAGTATGATCTTTCACCAAGCAGACGATATGTTGATAAAACATTTTATTTTTAAAATTTTTGTGTTAACAAAATAAAATGAAATATTAAAAATTTGAGCTAAAAAAATTTTATAAAGCAAAAATTTACCAGCAAAACAAAAACTAAACACAAATTTAAAAAATTCATCAAGATTTGAGAATCAAAGGTATTAATTACAAATAAATAATTAAATTGTTAAAAAAAGCAGATTTAGAAAAAAAAATTAAATAAAAACAACTAAAAAATCAGAGAGCAATCAACATTTAACGTTGGATAAGTAAAATGGTAGCTGCAGAGAGCGTAGGCAATTACATGTTAACATTATATTTAATAAGCTAATTAATAAATTAACTAAAATTAAAAGCGAAAAGCGCGTTAAAGCGAGAATAACACAAACATATTATTATAGCAAAAAATCTGAAAACAAAATGAGTAAAATAAACAAAAAATTTAAAAAACGAAATATTAAAAAGTTATACAAATAAAGTATAAATGAATCGAGCTAAACTAAAAATAAATTCGCATTACAACAAAAAAAAAAATATCAACACATATAAAAAGCTGTTTAAAATATTGAATTAATGAAGCAATAGCAAGAATTATTGTTTAGATTGTACAAGAAAACACAACACGTACATACATTTTAGTGTGATTGAATTAAAAAAAAAACTGAAAAAAAAAATTTTATGAAAACAATAACAGATCGAAATAATAAGATTAAGAAGAGCATCCAAATGCACGACCCCATTGGCTGGGCATTTTAAAAGCAAACAAATGGCAATAGTCATAAACGTTATTATTATTATCTTTCGCTATCTATCATATTTTACACATATGTACATATGTATGTGTTGGCGAGCCGTTAAACATGTTGTATTGAAATTTAGGTTACTTACTTTTTTATAACGCATATAACCTTTCCCGTCGTTGTAAAAATGGCTCATCTCAAAATTTGATTTAATAATCACCTTATCCAGAACTTGTTTCAAAAAATTCCTTACATCATCTTGGGATAAAATATGCGAATTATTGAAACAATTTTTTTTTATAGAAAGCCTACCATTTGTATACGGAAACCGAGCATTTGGAATAGGCAACCCATACATACATATATCTAATTTCGATCCATTGACTATTTTCAGAGCCACTTCCCGATAGTTTTGGTTGAGTTTTTTAAGGATAATTTTTACGAATTATTTTAGAACTTTTTTCGACATATTTATCACATTCCTTAGCGTGCATATGGTTAATATTGCCACGAGAGTTGAAGTTTAGTAGATACTTAAATTTTGTTGCAGCCTTTTTGTCAAAAAACCTAATTACTCGAATACCTTAGTTAAACGTTAACAAAATTACACACCATATAAATACCTTGTAATATATCACATAAATATAATAAACCAAAATGTTCATATGTATATACGTACATATGTACATATGCCTTAGTTATGTATATAAAGCGGACAAATAATATATGTAAATGTATTGTCTATTCAAAAATAATACAGTATAACAAATAAGTACATACATAAATAGTTTATAACCTCATTCTTCACACTGCATATGTACGTATGTATGAATTATATTTAATTTATGTGTGAAAGTATATTATTTAGTAATTTACTTACGCAACATGCTTACAAATAACTAGTTAGATTTATTTTTCTTTGAACAGCCAATGGCTTGATGTTGTCAACTAATGTATTCATGTTGTTAGCAGCTAAAAATGTCAACCTAATTTTAAGTCTTATTGTAATCGGTTAAAATACAATTTTATTGAAAGACAAAAAAAAAAATGAGTTTGTGTATTTTAAGTTTGCATTGGGGTTTTTTTTTGTATGAGCTTCGTAGTTAGGTATAAAGCCTGGACCCATACCTTGTCTCTTGGGCGTTTACGACATTAGCAAATTCAATCTCGGAACTCAGAAGTTATGCATGCCACTTGATTTCTGTAGTCAATACTAATTCACTAAGGAACGACTACAAATTACTGGGGCACATATGACAAAAGAGGCATATTCTTGGCGTTTTCAAAAGAAGCGTCCTTTTTTGAAGTCATACCTATTTAGATCTACATACATGAATGATTTTTTGGTGAAATGGCCAACAGTTATGTAGCTTCTCTTCAAACTCGTATAAAAAACATTTTTTAATTTATTCTCATTAAAACCAACTATCTATAAGACTACAATTACAAAGAGAACTTAATGATTTGGTAAACTGGTTGTCTACATATTAAATTAATTTCAGTCAGTGATGACATATGGCAAACAGACGATTCTACTGTTACGTCTTCTGTATGGTCATTTTGATATTTCGTATAATCATTTTTCAGCACCTGATCGGAACTTTGCAAGTATCTTGTCAATAGCGCCCATATCTCCTTTCACAACCGCTTTATTCTGAAACCAATAAAAATATAAATTAGAAAGCGAATACTTTTAACTTTTGTAATCATTATTATATTACTTCAGCTAGAAGTGTATCAAATGTTGTTGCCTTTGTACCAACCAAAAAGAAATCGTCATCCGATATGGTAATCTCCGCATCAGCTGAATCTGTTGTACCATCGTATATATTCAGTTCTTTAAAATCGAAAACTGTAAGCACATTAATTAAGACATTTTTGGTGATAGATTTTGTGATTTACATTGCGTAGTTTCTTTTTTGCCGAAACCTACCCACACTTTTGATTAATTCACCATCAGCATTAGTAAAATTAAATTGGAATATGCTCAAAATTGTACGTCGATCAGGATTTGAATCCTTCAATTTGTTTCGTATTTTTTCAATTATTGCTTCGCTCTTCATAGTGCAACCGCAAACAAACAAGAGTAAACGTCCGTAAAGATGCACAAACGGCAAATAACTAAGACGCATAATTTTAATTTCAAATCAACTGTTAGAGGTTTAAGTTATCTATATACAAATATATATATTTAAAGCGGGTGTGCAATACTTCTTTATGCAACGAATTCATACACTGACATCGTCAAATTGTATATAGATTATAATTTCAGTGCATTTGCATATCATTTAATTAAACCCAATTTAGATATGCTTATGGGACACAAACGCTAGCTATATCCCGGATCATTGGTACGAAGGGTAGATCAGTTATGTTATCTCGTATGAATACTTTTAATTGAATATTGATTTATTTATTTAAATACTAGTTAGTTTTCATAGAAATCATATGAATATGAATAGCTTAAGCGTAAATTATGTTATATTTATGGTTTCCATAATTTAAGAAGTCCATCTTCACTATAAGTAGCCAATAAATTTTGATGAGGGTGATGTGCAAGACCAATAACATCTTTTTCATGCACCTAAAATTAAAATTAAAATAGTTTAAGGCATAATAATCATAGCTGAAATACTTACATTCAGTGTACGCTCTAATTTGCCAGATGTAGCAGAGAAACAGTACAGAACTTGATCCTCTCCAGCGCAATAAATGAATTCACCACGTGGAGAAATTGTCGCTGAAATAAATGCACCACCTTCACGTTTACCAGATGAAAAGGAACGCACAATCTGTCCTTGCATATTCATAATGACTACTGTATTTGAGCGATTACAAACAATGAAATGTTCAGGATTTTTGGGTAATATTAATACTGTATTCACAGCTAACTCATTGCCTAATGGTTTGTACGTTGATACGCATTCAGTGGTTTTTAAAGACCATATCTTAACCGTACCATCTGAAGATGCGCTGAGAATATTATGACCATCTGGTGTGAATGTTACCTCATTGACAAACGATGTATGACCTTAAATAGAAATTTATTGTTATGATTTATCACATACTATTATATAAGAAATTATGTTACACATATAAGACCCCATGACCCTTATACTAATCTAATATTTTTGGAAGCTAACCACACAGCTAAGTTGTTACAGTGATAACATTCTTCGCTTATACGGCATGCCACAACTTTTATTAAGCTTACCGTCCATGCGATAGCACGAAACTATAGGTCCGCAACAAATTTCCAAGCCATTTGGCTACAGTACTTATGGACAAAAAGATATATGTGCTCCTGGCAATACAAGGCAATCCTTGTTTGTTTTTTTTTTTTTTTGTAGCTACAAAAACTTCCCTGAAAGTTTTAGAAAGTGTTGTCGAAGGTGGCAGTCCGTTGCCGGATATGAACCAGATACGCTCGTTAATGAGAAGTGGCCGGCATCATATTCGTAGACCAACCACGATGTTACATTGGGTCGATTAAAACACGAGCCATTCCGGGGGGCATTAGGCCCAAACTATACAGTCTAAATGCGGACATATTAAATGTCGACCCATTGGAGGGCCCGCATGAGACCAACTCTTTTAATACCACTCTCACTGTGGTCCGACCTTATTTGTATGGTTTTCAGGGCTAGTATTAAATGATCTCGATGACAACAAAGCATGGAAGCTAAAGGGACAAAATGCTGCTACAACAAATAAACTTGTCGCATTGGTTGCCAAAATAGCAAGCTCAAAAGGTAAGTGTATACAATTCTATTGCTGACTCACTTATAAGCAAGACGTATTTCTAATCTCACTATCAATCACCAGCTTTTCCTTCCCGTTAGGTTATTTGTTTACGTAAGTGACTATGTTATTCATTTGTGTCGAAAAATCCCAATACGGTCACCCGCCATGATTGTTGCTGTTTGTTGTTCTTCCTTTGAGGGGTGTTCTCGAAAGTGGGAGTCAGTTGCCGTTTGCGGTACAAGCTCGCGGGAGCCAATCGGTTTGACCAATAGAACCTTTTTGGTCATGTCATCCCTCCTTCCGTATAAAAGCAGATTGGTAACGTAATTACCTTTTACTTTTTAATTTTGGGGAATTTTAGTCTTACTACAGGTGGTGACGTGGAACTCTATGGTTGATCTACGGACAGGACGCCTCTTACTTCTTCATACAAAATATGTTACTTTCATGCTGGCAGAGGGCTTATATTGGTAACATCCATAGCCTTTAAGCAGTACTTTTGTCGTTAGCACAATAGCCATGGACGGTTGACGGTGGAGAATAGGATTATTAATGACAAAGGAGCTAGTGAAGAAATGTTACAACGATGGTCCACCACAGAGCTTGCGGGTATTATCCAGCAGTATATACAACCATATTTCCAAACACATAAGATTCCAGAAAACAATGGTAAATATTGATACGTACCTTTAAACTCTTTCAGCATTTTACCAGATTTTAAACCATGTAAACGTATACTATAATCAAAAGAAGCGCTTAGCACTTGGCTGTTATCACGTGAGAATTGCAAACATGTTATGCCTTTTGTGTGAGCTTTTTCAAACTTCCTTAAACACTGTCCAGTAATAATGCGCCAAACTTTAATTTGACCATCTTGAGCGCCAGATGCCACCATTTCGGAATCTCTTGAAAACGATATTGCCAATACTGCTTGTTCCATCATCATAAATTGATCCTGTGCCTGATATTTCAAATCTTTACGTATTTTACCAGTAGTAAAATTCCAAACTTCAAGAAAACCATCAACACTTCCGGTTATTAGATATTGGCCATCTGGAGAAAACTGCGCACACTCAACATGGGATTTTTGTCCAAATTTAATTTGACGAAACAGTTGTGTGGTAAACATTTCTTCTTCTTGGTCTTTCATTGCCGCTTTGCCGCGGAACAAATCGATTGTAGTGCCAGGCGGTAATAGACCTTGGTGCTGTTGCCATTTCAATGCCTGACCAAGCAAAGCCAATAAACGTGATGATGGTACCACATGCACTTCGCCGCTTAACTCTTGTGCAATAACTCCTCGTCGTTTATCTTTACTGCTACCTTCTGGGTATGCTTCTCTCGGATCGAAATATGCACGCTGCAGCATATTTTCTATAACAATCAAAAATCTTCATCTAAGTCAATTATAATAGAGAATCACAACACTAACCTAAATGTATATAACGTTCAGGCTCATGCTGTTTAAGCATAATCATAGGATCCGTCTGCCGTAGCAACGATCTGGCTGCACCCAATTCTCGGAGTTCAATGAGTTCAAGTACTATTTGTTCGTAGAGATTCAGTAGTTTCTTGTCAGGTAATTTCAATGACTGCGTCACTTTCAGCACGGTATCCCAATGGCCATTGACTATGTCCTGCACAAAGCCATCTACGCTGTCGACCGTATTCAGTGAGACACCGGTTTCGTCTTGTAGGGCTTGCAATGTTTTGAATAAATTTGATTCCTTCAAATATTGTTGTATTAGTCGAATAACACTGCAAATAAACAAAAGTGCAATGCATGAGAACGTGGGGTACCCCGCAGCATGATATCCACGATTTTACAACTTCGAATACTTACTCAGCAGATTCGATTTCAATAGACATGTTGATTATTTGATAAATATATCGACAATACTATGACTTTATTTAATTTAATGCAAAATTTAATTTTAATTTGTGTTTCTTTAACCACAAAATGTCAACAAACTATATAACTAATATGTTTCTTTTTAAAGCGGACGGAGGCAACTTATGCCCACATATCTCCTTTTTGTGTTCTACTCGATGTTCTCTTTTAATTTAGCCCTAAGCATGGAGATGTTTTTATATCCAATAAAATAACTGGTAAGCTCGCTTGGTAGCAATGAAACAAACCTAATGTTGAAGCATAGAGCTGCCACAACCTAACAATTTGATTAAGCGCTAAGCACGAAACACGCTGCGCTACCAAAAATACCAACGAACACAACAAAGACTACGGCGACAATAAAGTGAAGGCTGAGAACGCAAACCCCGAGTTTTTAACAAAATCCTACATACGGCAACGTTTAAAGACAGAAACAGATTTTCATATTCCTGATTGGCCGAAGTTCTGTTACAACAATTACAGCAAAAAATTGTTCAAAGCGAGTAAAGTTGCTAACACCAATAAGCAAAGTTTTTCAGTAAATCGAAAAAGAACTTCTCCCTCGAATACTTCCAGGGCCGTCTCATCTGATGTTGTTAATGTACATGCTCTGTACAAGGATTAACAGTTACCTCAGAGACCTTTCCAGCTTCTCCACCGAGCGAAACCTCACTCTGTCTCAGATTAAATCGACAGCGACCCTTTTTACGACATGCAGATGGGGTAATATCCACGTAAATAGATGGAGTACCTCTTTGACAACGGCCCCACTTTCGCTAGTAATTCCACTACAATACCCTCAAATGTACAGAACAGCAGCAAGACCCCAAGCCTCTGCACAGCAGTACTTATATAATACGCTGTGCTTATATGGTCTCCCAACTTTGCTGACACCAACTAGATTAAGTTGCAAGTCAGCCAAAACACCGCCATCAGAACTGACACAGGATGTTCTTTTATGTCATCTGAGTTTCACATTCTTCAAGAGGCTAAAATGCTCAATGTTCTTGAGCACGAGGAACTGTTAAGCAGACAGTTTTTACTGAACTACCAGACCGTTACTTATTGGATAAAGCTCTGCCTCCTAGAAACACTCCGTAAGCACTATGAGGAGATCCCGCACCACATTACCTTACTGCTTTATCTGCGTAACCATATGCTAGGTCTAAACGACCTCCAAAGGGGCTAGGTAGACATATCATTCAAATCTCGATCTGTGAACCGCGTAAATATTTCTTTTTAAAGAAGAACTGACTGTTCTACCCCGAAACAGGATATGAGTCACTTTCAACCTTTTGTTGTATTAAAAAGGAAGAGAGGAAGTTTTGGACATGGAAGCTGACCACCGACTTTAAACTCTGCCTAATTTTGTTCGGTATATAAAGTACAGAAATCACGACGCCCAATTTGCAAGTCTTTGCGAAAATGGGAAGGCGTGCAGTATGTCAACCGTTTCAGAAAAACCACTGACTTACTATGTATTTAAGGACCTTTTGGGAACTCGATAAATTTAGCTCTTAATCAAGTTTTGACTGCTTTGGTTGGGGATACTTATCAAAGTCGTTGGAATGTGGCCACATAATAACAGCACTTCGAACAACATAACACCAATGAGCACACCTGATAATTCTGATCTACGTTTACAAATGTTGACTTAAATATCCCTTGGAGAACAGAAGAAGTGTAAGAAGTGTTTCAACGAATCGGATATGTGGCGCTGAGGTTGGGTGAGAATGTGATCTGTTGTGGAAATAAATCAATGAAACAATATAAAAAGCAGCTGCTTTATTTGGAGATAAATGGTATGAAAATAATCGATCGTTAAAAACTTAGTGCTTCCCTTAAATTTTTTGGAATAAATATTCAAGACACATAAATCAAATTTTACCACAACTAGATAAGCTTTTTGCAGCTGCTACCAACAACTCACATTCTTATAACTGCTAATCATTGTGCAAATCTTTTGCGATATACCTTCGAGGAGATTAACATTTTGATATTACCTGTCCCCCCCCCACTTGAACCTCCAACCATAGGCGTGGTAGGTGGTTACACTTTCACCACGGCGCAGTATGAATTGCAACAATATAAAATAGTAGGACTAAAGAGTTTTGGCTCAGTGCTGCCTCAGACGTTTAGAAATGCAGTTAAACATTTTTATTTTTGGCCTATTTTTGGCGGCAGGATATATGTATACAAGTAATTTCGGCGTTCAGTTTCGACGAGGAGAGGCTAGCTTTAAAACAATTCACCACATCTGTAAGTTTATCAATTAAGTAAATATGTATGTGTCTATCTCAATAGTTTGAGTTCGAGGTTGCACCCCTACGACAAAGGCCATATAGTTCTTGGAGTTTGCTGTTAACATAAAGCTCAACTAAAGAACTATCTCTTCTTTTCTCAGGCAAGGTATCAAAGCATTGGTCAGCTGCCAATCAGTTATCTAAGGTAAAATCTGTGGTTGTTTGCAGAATATTTCAAACCTTCCGGATCTTCCTTGCTGCTTACTATCTCTTCAAACTTATTTATCTTATCTTCTTATCTCTCACTTTCTGTTCGTATTTTCCAAATTACTCTTCCCCACCTTGCCTAGCAGATTGGGCGCAAATCTTGGATTATGGTTTCATAAACATTCCATCTCATTAACTGTTTTTTCAGGATGAGCGCATACGTTCCTATGGTTATCCAGCTGAAACCCATATCGTTGAGACGAGCGATGGCTACCTTTTAACCCTCTTCCGCATACCGCATTCACAAAAATTGAGAAAGAAGCCAGTAAAGCAACCAGCTATTCTCTTGCAACATGGACTGTTCAGCAACTCAGACTGTTGGTTGGGCAATGGGCCAGACCACTCCCTGGCCTATATGCTTGCTGATGCAGGCTTTGATGTTTGGCTGGGTAATGCACGTGGTAATATATATTCACGTGCAAATTCACAATTTACAGTGAATAGCCCAAAATTTTGGAAATTCAGTTGGCATGAAATCGCCACAAAGGATCTACCAGCAATGATTGATTACATTCGGAATGTGACCGGTGAGAAGGCAATACATTACGCCGGACATTCACAGGGTACTACAGTTTACTTTGCGTTGCTGTCCACGATTAAGCAATATAATGCCAAAATTAAGACGGCTCACCTTTTGGCGCCATGTGCATTCGTTGGGAATTCAAAGAGCTCTGTGGTGAACCTTGCACCATTTCTAGCTACACCTGGAAGTCCATTCAATAGATTGTTTGAAGATATGGAATTAATACCGAAAAATATATATGTAAATCGTCTTGTAGACACTCTGTGTAACGGACAAACCCAACTGGGTAAATATTGCAAAGATGTTATCCTATGGTATGCTGGTGACGGATATCAAAATACAAATTTGGTAGGTGGTATGAAAAACTCTCTAACTAACTTGGATGTATTAAATTTGTTTCATCTTTTTTCTCCAGACTTCGCTCCAGGTGCTTATTGAAACCCATCCGGGTGGTGTTTCGAGTAATCAGGCTATTCACTATCTGCAACTGCATGCATCACAAAAGTTCCGTCAGTTTGATTATGGTATCGAAAAGAACAGAAAATTGTATAATCAGGATACACCACCAGACTACGATTTGAGCAAGATCACGGCGCGCACTTACTTGTATTCAAGCGCCAACGATGCATTGTGCGGTCCAAAGGATGTTGACACGCTGGTACAGAATTTAAGAAATCATGTTAAAGATTATCGTGTACCAGATGTGACTTGGAATCATATGGACTTTATTGTTGGGAAACAAATGAAGGAATATATCAATGAACGGATTTTGGACGCCATGAAAGAGTATGAGAAAATGTAGTGTACATAATTTATGAAAATGTTAAAAAGTATATTTTGTAAATAAATTAAGTTAGAGAAGGATCTGAGGTTTTTTGCACGTATTAAGACAAACATTAAAATCGAAAGAATTATTTGCTGTCCTTTCCCTTCCTCTCGCTATCATGGTCATCCATGAAATTGCGTGTCAAATGCGACAATACCATCATGACAGTTGGCTCGACGTACCGGAATGACCCGGGTTTTACTCTACCAAGGACTGTTAATTCAGTATGACTTGTAGTGATATCAACTTATATACTTATTCTCACTGGTATGTATGTATCACAGTAGCAAACCATCTGCTTACCTGCGACATCGGTAACGTACCACGATCCAACCATCAGCACATATGTCGGTATCAACCAAGGAAGATCTCAGCCTAGGAACGTTCTTGTAGTATAAGCAATTTCACAAATTCAACCAGGCAATTATGCTTCAAGGCATGGCACATGGACATCACATCCGTCGAGAAAGAGTTGAACTGAACATGAAAGGCAATCGTTCACACGGTCATGCACCTCTAAAATGATTTCTGATTCTTATCAATCCTGATTAAAGATCCATATTCAACGATTTTTCCGTCATCCCTTGGTATGGAGTAAGTCCAGTTCTGACATTTTCTTATCTTCAGTGTGATTTTTCTTTCTGATCGATCAAGGTTCACTGTCTCCTATTTACAGCTTATAGCTACCATGGCCATCCTCCGGGGAGTTTTAGGAATTACGAATTTCCCACTAAGCTTTATCATTTACACATTTAAAAACCGTCAAACTATACCTAAATACATAAAAGGCAGCGAGCATAGACACATCAGAATGAAGAATAACACTGAAAATGAATAAAGGGCAAGACCGGCTTATCTTTAAAACAAATTGAATAGCAAGCATACTGCAAATAGTGGGTCTATCTCTTCTTCTTCTCATACTTACAAATATCGGACCGAATTTATTAGATAAATATCACAATGCAGCTTTAGCATTGACATCATTACACCTTATCCACTAGAATTGTTGAGCACTTACGGGATTCTACCGATATGCCTAACTATAAGTCCATTTACAATCATTTAACTTATCAAAAAGTATGGTAAATACATATGAAATGCTTGTTGAGGTGCTGATAAAGGAATTATTAGCAAAACAACGAACGTTTTTATGTTGTTCAAATTTATTGCTACCTGCTACCTGTATTTGTTAGTTGTTTATATTGTATTTTCGAATAATCAATAAACAAAAAATAATCAGTTAAATTAGCGAATGAAAAAGCAGATTTATGAGCTTTATTGGCTGATTATGGTTCGCTTCGCAGTTAGGTTAGGTTAGGTTAGGTTGCGAGGGCTGAGCTGAGACCCTAAGGTAACTGCTCACTACTTAGGCCACCAATGGGCCCATTGTAATACCCCATACGGTCCCGAAAAAGACCCCTTCCCTGCCTAAAGCGGGTCAAACCACCTTGTGGAAACAATGAATTTCGCTAAAGCTTTTACTTCAAACTAGAGACCTCAGCAAGGTCAAGTAGGAAGGGTTTCCCCAGGATGGCCAACCTACGCCTGCCAAGTGCTTCGCAGTTAAATGGTCGGTAAGGTTAAGTTACGGATAGGGAATTGCGATAATTGTTTCTCATTACGTTGGTTGTATCAGCTGATTTAAAATGGTCGATAACGCAACAATGTTTAGTTATTGAAATAAAGTTAATTTAATTAAAAATATTTAGTTTTTTTGTATGGCAACATTACTTTTAATCATCTTACAGATTTTCCTAAATATATATGTACCTAAATCACAATTAATTACTTTTAAAACTAATTAATCTAAGTTAAATTAAATTTAAATATAATCGTCAACTATACATAAATTCGTAATAACTCGCTGATCTGATAATTTTATCAAATATAAATTCGCGCACACCCAAACCACAAATAAAATCAAAGTGATTCCATCGTTTGCGTGGAATCTTATAGACAGCCTGAAGGTTGCGCAGGCGCATTAGCAGACGCCAAATATCTGCCACTGATACAATGTAATCGTTTTCAGCATAGTACATAGTTACTGGTGCTGTGATGAGCTCCAAATTGTAATCGGGTGGATCGAGTTGATTATACAACTGCCAATTTTTCTCCGGACCATAATCATACTGGCGAAATTTCGACGAAACATAACCTTGAAAGTAGTGCATAATTTGCTTAAATGAGCCACCCACAGGGAAATTTGCCATAATATCGGGTAGTAAAGTCTGTAAGTGAAAATAGAAAGTTAATTATTTTGGTAAACTTTAGTTTGCATATACATATTCGAATTCTGCACCTACCTTGTTAAGATGTTGCGTGTCGTAGCCCACCGCAGGCCACAGACGGCTCACACACACCATTGGACGTTCATTCTCAAAACACAGTGCCGCTAGGAACTTTTTTATAAATCTATTAGTAGATACCATTTCCATACCCTCCAACACTTTGGCCACATAATTTCGTGTACCCAATATGGGACCGAAAATTTTGGCGAGCACACCTTTAGTATTACTCACATACGCAACTGGCGCCAATAGGTGTGAGGTCTTGAAGATCGCATTATACTGCGGTAATATTGAATTCAACACCAAAAAGGTGGTACCACCTTGTGAGATGCCTACGAAATGCATTTTCTTCTCACCCGTACACCGCAAAATGTAGTCCACCATGGCAGGCATATCATATATACCCATCTCGTGCCAACTAAAATTCCAGAATTCGCGCTCAGTCGCATTATACCACACATTCCGGCGTGTGTAAACATTTCCACGATTGTTACCCAACCAAATATCGTAGCCTTGACGCCACAAGAGATATGGTAATGAGTTTTCGCGTCCATTCAGTAGCCAAGCGTCCGAAGAGGCATAAATGCCAGCCAACATGAAAACGACCGGATGACGTATCGAGCTTGAATATGTGCCACTTGCAGTTGCCGATGACGACGACGACTTGTTATATTGTGGTATGCGGTGTAAGGCCAACGCATAGCCATCTTTGGTTAATACATGATGCTTCTCAACCGGATAACCGTCGCGCCGAATCCGTTTCACCTGTAAGAACAAAGGTAAAAGAAAGGAACAAAGTAATAAACTATTTTTACAGCTTAAAGGCTATTTTGAATCTTCAGGTTTGTGTGCAAAATGAAATGTTATCAAGTACTTGTTTGATTGAGTGACTCAAGTAGGTTGGATGACAATAACTAGCAGGCGTTAACGGCGTCACTGTGACACTGCCATGACTTATGTCTATGCGATTTACGTAAAATGTCGGTCTACCTGTCTGTCTGCGTGCTGAATTGACGTCTGGACGAGCTATCAAGCTATATGTTGAAGGTTATGCTTAAATGCATGTCAGTATGTTTGTTGTATGAACAAATGAGTTTGTAGTTTACTGTTAATGCATAAAGCGCTTGACAACCGTATTTGGCCTTCAAAGCCATTAACTGTTGTTATTATTTATTTATTGTGCTCATTTGAGTTTTATGTTGTAAATATTCCTGTTATATACCCTGCATGTGATTTCGAGGATAACTTTTTTCAAAAATACAAATTTATTCAAAAAACTTAAACATAACGTAAGGATTTGGTATCATTGCCAGCATAGAAAGGCTGAGTTTGGTGTTTGGGGAGACACTTCCAATATCCCCCATACGAGCGTCTCTAAAATTTTCCTTTTATATTCAATTAAAATCTTTTAATAATTAATGAAAAAAAAAAAAAATTATAATTTTCATTAAAAAATATTAATTTTGGCCTTGAGCTCCCTGACTATAGATCATGGATACCTACTTTAAAAATGTGCCGTCAATATGGATGGAGTAATCGCAAAAGATCTTTTTTGTAATAAATTTTGTAATTAATTTTCTTTAGTTAACGAGTTATGAAATGCATAAGCAAAATTGCCTCAAAGTGGTCGAACTTTAATCACAAATTACTTTTACAGGGTTAGCAAAGTTTTCTTAAAGAATTCGAGGACAGATATTTTTCATTGAAGTTAGTAGAGAGATGTGAATTTTGTCTTCTATTACATGGAAAAATTCACAAGGTCAATATTTATTGACGTGATCCAACGTGTAGCATGCAATATTGATCCGAAAATATTAAGAAAGTTCATTTAATTACCCTAGTATATTTTTAAATACATTTTTAACTATTCAAGATGAAAATCATACAAATATGCTGACCCGAAGATATTTAGAAATCTTCAAATATGGATCGTGCGTGAACGTATAGCAGTCGGCTGCGATCCAACAACCGAGGTCAAACTTTTTAATCATAGGTAGGGTAGTTGTGCCAGTAACCGGACACCCCCCAATAACCGGACACTTTTGATTTTAAACACTTGAAATAAGCAAATCGTTGACTTAATCGAAAATTCAAATACAACGATCGAAGCAGCCATTCATTTATAACGGTTTTGCATTTTTACTTTTTGCGTTTTTCTCAGAAACATCTTTGCTGTTTCTCTTTTAGTCTGCGCGTTTGAAGTGAAGTATGAAGACGTACGGTTTTGCTAAGTTTTTGCTAGTGGCACTTTATTTTATCAGGTAAGTTTTTATTAATAATTTTATGACAAAAGTAGTGCAAATGACTTTTATGTCGCTAATAATTGATCAAATTATGCAAAATAAGTCGAAAATCGGTGATCATGTTTATACTTTTGCTTAAATGCACCTGTCCGGATACTGGAATGAAAATATGAGTGTTTTCCAATATCCGGACAAAGTGTCCGGTTACTAGAAATCACTTAATACCGCACATTTCTAGTATCCGGACCTGCTGTTATTTACTTTAGCAGATATTTAATATTTGTTTTTTATACCCAGCGTACTAGTACTAGTACAAGGGTATTATAACTTTGTTGGGATAACGGTTGGTTGTACAGGTATAAAGGAATCGAGATAGATATAGACTTCCATATATCAATATGATCAGGATCGAAAAAAAATTTGATTGAGCCATGTCCGTCTGTCCGTTAACACGATAACTTGAGCAAATAATGAGATATCTTCACCAAATTCGGCATGCGTACTTATTTGGTTTCAGAATAGATTGGTATTGAAAATGGGTAAAATCGGACCATAACCACGCCCCTTTTTCGATATCGAAAATTTCGAAAAACGTATAAAACGGGTTAATTCAATATCAGAAGCAGCTACAATGATACAATTTGCAATATGTATTGATTTAGATGTTCTAAGGACGATTTTATCAAATGTTTTGAAAAGGGGCGTGGCACCGCCCACATATATTTGAAGAAATTCTAAAATTTTGACTCTTAATAACTTCAGAACACTTTATGCTAGTATAACGAAATTTTGCAGCGGGCATACTATTGTTGTATTAAATCCAGATATAGAAAATAAACGAAATCACTTGGCGACCACGCCTACTTTTTCATAAAAGTTATATTGAAAGGAGTTGGAAATATTGAAAAGTCCATATCTAATTAACTGATACCGCTATAATAATATAATTTGGTACATACATCAATTTTCATATTGTTTACATTATTTTCGCAAAAGTTTGGAGATTGGGCATGGCACCGCCCACTTATGAGTAAAGCAATTTTCAAATTCGACTGCTAATAACTTCAGAATGGTGTGAGATAGGTTTACGAAACTAGGTACCAGGCATGTTATATTTATGTAGAGTACTTCCACAGAAAATAAGAAAAATCTGTGAACGACCACGCCCCTTTTTGGACTAAAGTTCTCTAAACGAGAGTTAGGAAACCGGAATATGCAATATCTGTTTAACTGATACAGATATAATGCTAAAATTTAGTACACTCATTCACTTGATGATGTTATTAGTGATGTTTAAAGGTTTTTTGGTAATATTTTGGAAAATGGGCGTGGCACCGCCCACAAGTGAATAAACAAAATATCAACATTTCACTATTAACAAGCCACTGTGAAAGTATCATAAAGATCTACAATGAAAACTGATCTTCAAATAGGGACAAACAACATAATAAAATCCATGGGCGTGCCACCACCCACTTTATAAAATTAGGTAAATATTGATTAATGGACACATACTATATCCGTATATCAAAAATTTTACAAAATACGTTAAAAGTTTATGGGCATGGCATGCCTTTTTTTGTAAAGTTATATATGTATAGGACATGGTATAACCCTTGAAACGATCGATTGAGTACTTTTGGCTCATGTAAGCGGTTAAAGCTTTATAAGCAAGGGGCGTGGCCGCGCCCACCAAATTCGCTATTGTTTAGGCTCGGAATAGATTGGTTTTTGAAATGGGTGAAATCGGATGAAAACCACGCCCCCTTTTTCTGAGAACTAACGCTGTGAATTTAGTGTTCGGTTCACCCGAACTTAGACTTCCTTACTTGTTTTTTTTTTTCATTTGTTTGTTATTATAGCCTTAAGTTTATTTATTTTCTCACCTTAATGTTAAATGAAATCAATGACTGTTTTTCTCATTGCTTATACCTATATAATTTTAGTATGTATGTAAGTGATTTGGAATTGTTGAAACATGTGAATAAGTTTATTTTTTATTGTTTGAGTTTTGTTTTAATTATTTATTTTACTTAAATATTGAATTAAAATAAAACTAACGTTATAAAACAATGATTTTTATTATGGATAATAAGTGTCCGGTAACTGGGTTTTTATTGTCCGGTTTTTGGAAAAACTGTCCGGTTACTGGCAAATTCTGACTTGTTTTAAATCAATAATTTTTACAAAAAAATTAAGACTTTTCTATGTAAATAGTTGATTTTATCAGATTCAGAATTGTCCAACTGTCATTTGTAAATTGAGGTTTTTTTAATATCACCAGAGGAACGTCTCATGGAAGAGTAGGAACACAAAAAAAAAGTTAAGTGTCCGGTTACTGGCATATCCACCCTACGTTATTTTCTACTTTGTTTTGAAGCAGCTCTGTGTTATCGAAACTAGTTATGATCGACAGGCCCCCAATAGTCACATTTGAAATTATACCAGCACTTTTCAGGTAGCGTTATCACTGGAAACATTGCCAGTTTATATAGAACTCGTGCCGTAAACCAATACATTTGCCCTATGAATAAATATATAATTTGCGACATTGATTTACACCAACTTAAGATTAAAGAAGGTGCTTATTACATGGCGTCCTATTTTAAACATTCCAACTAGGGATGATATATTGCAGTTATATACATATATAAAATCGTTATTTTCGGGATCTAAATTTACAATGACGGAATTTATGTATTCGTATTTTTCCAACAGTTTGAGTTGAGCAAAGTGAAGAAATAGTTTATGAAGCCATCTTAACATAAAATATCTCAAAATAATTACATTTTGAATTTGTTTTAAAACGAAAGTTATGTTATTGATCTTCATTTGAAAGGTTTTTTTGGTTCCTTTAAAACTAGTATTTTTTTTTGGTAGTTGACTGCAGGGAACATTTTAGAATTCTTGAGGAAAATTTGCGGTGTTTTTGGCAATCAAAACATTTTTATACTCGGCATCCTTAGCAGCAACAAAGTACGTTTTTAACAGTTAGATTTAAAAAAATGGTTTTTTTTTTTGGAAATTACATACACACATACATAACTAATTTTGGCAAATGTAAATACCGGCACGTGCACTACACACTTAATGAAATAACCACAAATTTTCATAAAAGCTCACAACCTGCAACCCATGGAAAGGAATAACTGACAGTAAACTTGCGCGACTACAAAGTTGTCATAAAATATCCAAAAGCCGCAGGTATTTAGCAAGTAGCAAAACCAACAAAAACAATGGTTCAATTAAATTACCCATACAAAGCGCATTTTTTGCTCTAAATTACAGATTCAACGCACGCGCGCATGGCACACATGCTAGCGCTAAGCAATAATTTCGTACTCTTACAAACATTCATCAATGATACATGACACTCCTTCCATGTGGACTGTCCTTGTCATTTAAAACAAGCCCTACAATTCATGCAGTGATCGCTCCAGCACGCAAATTTTGAAACTTCGTTGTAGCTTTTTGGCACATTTTGAAATGAGCACATTTAAGCACATGAAGGCGATGATATAGTGGGTATTGCTGATATCGTGTAGCACCTATCGTCCAAACCCAATTTATTTGGTTTGCCTAGTCCAATTTGGAGTCAGTTTAGGATTGTATCAACAATTTTATGGTATGTTGTGATGTTGTTGTACCACCTCTTTTAACAGAAGTTCTAGAAAACGGTTAGGTTAATGATGACGATTTTGGTGAAGTATGTCTTGGAAAATCTTTTTGTTGTTGTTAGGAAGGACGCAGGTGCAACGTGGAATAGAAATCTCAATCCTAAAGGAAACATTCTGACTATCCCCACCAAGCTAAATATCGAAGGAGATGATGAAATCGATAATATAATAAAGAACGATTTCTAATCTACCAAGTTATGGATTACCCACGGAGTTATTGTAGGAGATATGTGCGTGCAAGTTTAGAGAAGTGCATGTATTAATTATAAAATAATAAACAATGTCTTGGATACAGTTTCTTTTTGTTTTCAATCCGAGCTGATTGGTCCCTTAGAACATGTTGGTACTCGAAGCTGTGTTCGGTTACACTAAACACTTGCAGCGAGAGAACGCATTTTGACGTTTCATTGATAGAAAGAGCTACAAGTTTTAATAAAACGTGACAAGGGAAAGCAACAACAAGTAGGTACAAGTTGTCATCAAGAGTCAACGCCCAACAGCTAGTTCTACGTACCGGGTTTTACCCGGCCAAGGGCTTTTATTTCAGTGTAACCCTGTCTAAAAAGTCAGCTCATTTGGGCCTTCGAAACCACGCCACTAAAGAACTTCACCTGGGCACTAGCATTGATAACAACAATAATGTCAGCCAAAAAATCTGAAGATGAATTCCTCTAGGTATTTGCAGAGACAGACATAGTTCAATAATTTGAAACCCAGCGTTGGGTAGGCCATGTCTTGGCGATAAATGAAAATGATCCGTCCCAGGAGGTATTCTTTATGGAAGTGGAAGAAAGGGGAAAGCCCAAGTTGCGATCCCGTGTGTTTGTCTTTTAGGGGCGGGGTTTTTATATGACAGGTAAGTAAACCTAGATAGGATTCTGCATATGATACTAAAGCACAGTTTTTCCACAAAAACTAAAAAAAATTCAAAACTAGGCAAACTTTCCACAACTAAAAGGGTATCTACTTATTTACGTTATGCTGTCCGATCTTAAATAAGTTATTCCGCTTGAATTACTATTTACATATTTATTTAAAAATCGAGTGAGCCTCCTAAAAATGTTGAGCAATAAAAAAAAAAGAGTTTACTTAGAGACAAACTATGTTTACTTGATTATTATACATGTATGTTTGCAAAATTTTAGAAAATGGGGGTATTAGCACAAAGAAATCTTCAAAACCGTTTACGATACGAGTGATGAACCATGGAATGGGGCTTATCACTTTTGTAGAGAACGAACTTTTTCAGCTACTCTTCTATATCGATGGCTCAGTGCATTATCAACCTGCATGTCTCAAAATATTTCCAAAAACGCTCTATCCCGTAAAAAGTTTCAAGAACGTGTAATCTGAACAAAAACAATACATTTTCAGTTGAGATAGAGAGGACTTGAATGGTTTGATCTTCCACACAACACTCTAATACCTATATTATTTACAAGTCATTTGGTTTTCTGTGACCGATTCTGCACCTCACAACCTGCTTACATGATATTTTTCTTAATTTATTTGCAGATATTTATTATTTCACCAGTCTTACCGCATCTGTAATGATAATATCGCGCGTTTGACGCACATTGATAAATGCGGCAACCATCGACGTGGAACCACGCAAGTGCAACTCCAATTGCCAGCAACACACTGCTGTCAACAGCAACATAAGCAATGATTCGATTGTGTTGTAACCCAAGATGGTGACTGCCATGATAGTGATATTGTGGGTTGTTGCTGTTATGAGCGTTGTGTTAGCTTGACGTGACTATTGCTAATTAAACGCGTTCTTAGAGTGATTTAAGTGGCTGGGAAAGATGTTGCTAAATGACATACTGCATTTAAGATGACGATTATGACGATGCTGTGTGGCGCGTAACAAATTGCATGAATTGCATGAATTACAGAATGACAGCAGCAAGCCAGCACACTGCGTCTTGTCTAACGGCAATTTGTGAGCTTTCCAGCTGCAGCAAGAGCTTAGTGTGCCGGCTGTGAATGGGTAGCGGGTGGCTCGCTGTTTGCTGTTTAGCGAATTGCAATGCAACGGCTGGCTTGGGATTCAAGGAAGTCTTGGTAAGTAATTTGCGCAATTCTTCTATTGAGCACGTTTTTATATTTATTAGAAATGTCAAAAGTGAATTGTAAATGATAAAAAAAAACAAATTGTGTTGGTTAAAGCTTTTTGGGTTAAAGTTGAGCACTAATCACGCTTAGTCACAACGGATTGTATAAGCGCGCCTTATAAGCGCATTGACGATTGTTGTCATTTGTTTTCACTTTCTACACATTTATCGCTATTTATGTATTGGCTTTCTTTAACTTCTTTTGTCTTTGCACTTTCATTGGCGATTGGCAGTGTTTTCTTTGTTTTTTTGAAACGCGCGCCACAAAAGGTGAAATATTCAAAACTGTAATATTTATATGGCTTTCTGGTTAGTTCGAGTTACTGGCGTTGCGTTGCTAAAACTATTGTCGTGCGCGAATTGCTTGGCGTCTTTTTACTGACTGACTGACTACCTTAAAGTCTTGTTTGTGGTATCCGCAAAGCTTTGCTAAAGGCTTCCGTATGTCCCAGCTGGTATGTCGAGCTGCTCTTCGGCGTCGTGTTTATTTATGTGAAACGCTCATGGAGAGGTTCGATGCGCAAATATTAAAAGTACTTGCCTATAATGTAATATCTTCATGCGGCACAGTGTGGATGATTTCAAGAAATTTGATTCAAAAGCCAAATACTAAATTTTAAGTAGATCCATAGATAAAAGCTTTGGGTGATAGCCCCCCTCCCCTCTCTTTTGAATCCAAAAAGTCATACTTTTCAGGAACTGTATTCTACGGTTCGGCGACGAGAGGAAGAATGCTGTTAATGCCTGGAAGATACTCTAACAGCTTTTTACCGGTGGAAGCAGAGAAATTACTGCGTGGGAAAGGCCAAATGATTGTCTATTCAGTTCGAATCCTACTACAAATATTAATAGTTAGTATTTGAGCCTTTCTAAATTTTTTGCGGAAGGAGAGAGTGAGCTTTTCACAAGACAAACAACAATATTCGCCATAAATCATAAGCTACCTGATATTTAGGGCAAAACCCCAGGGGTCATGACCCACGAAAGGCATCAACGAAAAATATTTTAGGAAAGTGGATTTGTCATACCACGCACCCGTAAAATCAGACCAGCGAATTTTTCTAACAGTCATCATACACCATTTTGTGGCAAACTCTTCTGAAATAACCCACTGTAGGCAATGCGCGCAGACGCTTCAGCCCGCAGCATGTCTCGCTATGACTTGCGCTGTGTGCTTTTAATTCATAAACTCAATTATTTTCTGTTTACGTTCGTATTCATCGATTTGGAATGAGCATTGAGCATAGTCGTTCCCGGTTTGTCAAGTCAACCGTTCAGCGATGACTCAAGCACGTGAATTTTTACGATCGCTGTCATTTGTTCAACTTAATGCGCGCTCACAATTGTCAACTTGGATGTGTTAATTTTGTAAGCTCTCTGTTAGCTCTGGTTTACCCATTTACCATTCATAATTACTCCGATTACTCATATGTATGATGCGGGTGGGGGTATGTGCGGTGTAAACATATGAGTACGTTTACACCGCGTCGCGTTTAACGTTAACCTGTTGTCCGTCTAGTAATTTTAACTCTCAGCATGTCACAATTGCAGTTTGTTTAGGATGCGCTTGCAGAGCTTCAAGCTCTACACCGACTACTGACACAGTGACTCGTTAACACAGTTAAACGCTTCAGTCGCTTTGACGCATGCGTTTTACTGGTTAATTTGATTGAACGTTTGTTTATTTGCCGACAGCTTGTTTAAACTTTTTAATGCATATCATTTAAAAATGTGCGTAAATTAATTGCATCAGTTAACTTGCTTGTCGTAAACACAAAACTTATGACATTTATTATGTGGCACACAGACTTGTGGGGCTCTCTTTCCGCCCAATACCGGTTTCAATACACTTTTGTGTGTAAATAAAACGTACATAGGTATGTATATACTTGGGAATCATTCATTAAATTTTGTGAGATTATGAAAGAAGAAAAAAAATAAATGAATAAAGGAAAAATTATGACAGGGTTCTAATCCACATTCTCCGCAGCTCCGTGGTTAATGTCAACTAAACCTACATATTTAAATCAACAAATCATGATCCAATAATACAGGTCGTGTTTATAGACCAGCTGATTTTTATTTTTTTCTCGAATTCTTACAGTCCTCGCATTTTTCTCCGCGATTTTGACTTTAAACTCGCAAGTTACCAAAACAAAAAACATGTCAAGTTTTCGTGTTTCTGTATGTTTGTCGAGCTGTTACGGCCTGCAGCACTTTCAACCGATAAAAATTTTCAAGATTTGTCATCGATACCATCTAACAGTAGTAATAGGATATCTGAAAAGGGCATTGGTGTTAGATGAGCTTTTTTAAGGTGCAGATGCAGAGATGAGCTTTTGCACCTGCGGTACGTAGCAGCATGTTCAAAAGTCTCCATTGCTCCCAAATTCGGTTACAGATTTAGCACCCCTTCCTCCAGAGCATCTTTATCTATTCGCATAATATCGCCCAACCAATATCTGCTTGGAGCTAGCATAGCTTATCATGAAATTTCCTTGCATAATCGCCGCAGAGACTGCTTATATACATACATACATACTGTGGAACGAGAGTATTATGTTGAATGATCTCCTTTTACAACGGATCGCAGTCATAGCGGTGACTTATAGTACCCGGTTTTTAAGGATCAATATCTGCCATATTTGCTATGGTCATCATTCTAAGAGTTTTGCTGCTTTATTAAAAATTTGTATCTAGCTGCTAGGCGTAAAATCAGTCGGACATCCTATAAAAACTATTCACAAAACTATTGCATCGGTCATAAATCCATAAACAGGAACTGCATATCTGGAAATGAAAAATCTTAAAACGTTTTATTGTCCCACCGATTTATGACTGATTGTGTCATCTCTTTACTTTATCTGCTCGTACAATTATGGTCGGCGCGACGGTAGCCTTCATTGCAACAATTCAAATTTAACCGTGTTTGCACGTTTTCGGACGCAATCAATACGTTCACAAATCCCGGCATACGATGTACATATGTACATACGTATGGATGTGTGTATGAACGATCAAAAACACATACATATATACATATGTTATTACATTATTTATATAAAATGCCTCAAGCAGAGATTGCGGTTTTATGTCTATATAATTACCGCATTTGTTTTTCACGTTGACATATGCGACACGTATGGATGTTATGTATGTAAACAGCTTTGCTATGGCTTAATTATTGTCGGCTTCAATCAACTAGTATATGCATGTTTGATGCACGTTTCTGAGTATTGTGGAACCCGGATCAACTAAGTCAGGTTCCAGGTCGACAAAATCATTTATTTTCGGCAGTGCAGAGAGTAACGCTTCAGTTATGCTTACTTAGCTTTGACTTGAATTGACTTGAGAACTGTCACTTAGGATTCTGTTAAATGAGTTTTGCATGTAACCGATTACCCAACAACTAAGTTTACTTAACTTGACTTAGAAATCTGTTGAATTTTGATTTTCTACGTAAGTTCTAAGTGACATCTACTTTTTGGGATGCCATTTTTGCTTTGTTATTCCATTTTGTTGACATTTATTTGAAAGCAAAAAGTATATGTACAGGACGAATTTTTAGTTTCATAATTAAAAAGTGAGTAATTTACTTTAAATTGAAGCATAATATGCCTGTATGCGCTAAGTATAGTATAATCGATAATAAGTGGCGATGTCAAGTACAAGTCTAAGCTAAGTAAGCATAACTGAAGCTTAAGCCCTCCTAACCTAATAACTGAAGCCAATTGCAAAGACCTCTTCGCCTGTTTTTTTTTATTTAAGTCCAGGCCTTCGTATTCCAATTTTTTTGGTCGAGCTCGGATGTCGATAGAGTAACTTTCTGTTCATTTGGGCTCTTATTCGATGCACTCTGGTATTATCTGGTCGAAGATCAAAGGTTTCGTAGTTAAATTTCCTTCAATACTCGCTATTGGAATCGCGGAAACGATATACAGAAACAAACTTTCTCTTGCTTTCTCCAAGTTGACCTTTCGCCTTTGGTTACAACAACAACAGAGACTGATAGAGCCTGACCTTCAAGTGACTGCCTAACTAGCCCAAAGTATCCAGCACTTGTTGAAATACATTGCTTTCGGTGTTGGTCTCCAATTAATTTCTGTAGCTGGCCTTATACAATATCAGTCAGAAATCCAAGGAAGACGCACTTTTGTCATCTTCGTCCTCTCTCAAAGCATGGGCAAACGCTCTGTGAATATATTTTTCTTTGAAGTACCCGGTTCTATAGTTTCGGGCAACCGGTTATACAGTTTCGTTTTTTGTACTTCACTAATATGTTTGTGGGTTCGCGTACCGCAGACTTCATTCATCACAATTGTCTAATTGCCCGTTGATTTTATGAGTCCTCCTGCAAGTGCGCATATGTACATATGTACCATGCAAAAAATGCGACTAGTCTAGGAGCAGTCTGGCACGAGTTACAAAGGTGGATGCTGCTAATACCTGTTGTGATCATTTTGTATGAGCTGAGCTGATCACATTTGTTTAAGAAGAGACTAATTGTACCTGTTTATACTCGAACGGGTACGAAGGGACTAATCAATTTTCCAGCCAAATGAATATTTTAACTCTTATAAGTATGCTGCAAAAACTAAAATTTACTTACAACCCTATTTTCATGCTACACAAATTGAATTATAGCCAACTGTAGATTAAATGGATCGATCCCGGCCTACTCTCTTTAGAGATTAGTCACAGGATTTTTTACAGGGTAAGTATGATGGTTAAATTTGACTAAATTTCTGCTTACCTATTTGCCTAAATTAATTGTCACAATTGGCAAAAATTAACGCGATATTTTTGTTTTGTCCAATTCATTATTTGATTGTTTGTCTGGCATTTAAATATTTAATGGTATTTGTATGTTTGCTCGCAAAACGGAACAAACAATAACAATGTTTATGTATTAATATTTTTCTTAAATTCACATAACAAAATTGAATATTGAACTTGAAAACTATTTTAAAACTGCAGAAAATAAATTTATTCAAGGCGCATTTTCAGATCATCGCACTTGACATCATCCAAATGTGCTTGACCTATCGTATCTATTTATGAATGAATTAGCGATGAATCGCTTTCAAATACAAGATATTTATTTGAACGCAAAAACTCCAAGGACTGTAGAAAAACACTCGACGAAATTACTCAGATTTCTCATAGTTGCTTGTGAATCTGTTTAGTGACGGAGGAACATAATTTCTATAGCGTGGCCTAATTGAATGGTTTTTGTTGTTATGTTTTCCTTTCTTTTGCGGGAGTGGATGAAAAAATATTTAATGCATTGTAGTTCACTTCCATGGAACCTGAGACGACTTTCGCATTGCTTCAGGTTGACGTTCCTAGTCTTTAATGTGATATTTATGGAAATGTCAACTCAGTTTTCCCCTCGCGATTGACCAAACGCACCTCGTTTTGATAAATATGGCTAAAGTCCTCAATAGTCAAGTTTCTTCGTGACTTAAAGATCCTCTCACAAATTAGAAGAAAAATGTCCCTGTTTGCGCATGAACGGATTATACCGTTCGCGTTCGAACAAAAAGGTGATTCAAAAAGTTAGGATTGTCTATCAGCTTTACCTTACCTGGATCTTTACTATACAGTATTCTGGGCATATCACCAAAGGTATACAAACTGGGAAATTCTAAATGATTGCATCGTGAAGTGTTTTTAAATTAAGAAAACACGTACAAAAGCAATAGCTCATATCCATTATCTTGTATAAATATGCAAATTCATTGTCAAAATTTTGTCACTTTATAATTTTAAAAATAATCTCTCTAAAAGATTGAAATGCTATCTTTTTTTTGAGATTTGAAATGTTCCTAAAGAACAAATAAAGTTATGGTACACATTGTAGATTAGTACGTGTCGTTGATGAATGGACATGAGGAGTATGTTAATTCATGCACGCGTCTATGCCATTGACAAACGCGTACGAGGCTGGAAATACACCCAAGCTGCAGTAACCGGTTTCAACAAAAAATCTGTAGAACCAAAAAAAATTAGTTTTAACAATTTCGAAATTTACCACATGCTTTTCTTGTACATAACTATTATTTCACTGATATTTCGAAAGTTAGACCAAATGTCGTCTTGCGCTTCCAAGGTTAGGTTGTATAAATAAATATACTCCTTAAAAAATTAAAGATATTTTATTTTAAAATGAGGTATAATATTTGCCTATTCGTGCCTGGTTCCAGTCAGCTCCATATCAGTATTTCCATTGTCAACTTCGAGCTCAATCAGTGTGCGTATTTATTATGTATTTTTCTCACGATTTGTTCTCGCTACACATTTGTATGCATAGGGGAATTCCGCGGTATCATAAAAGCCATTTTTGGAACTTTAAAACCCAAAATATTTAATGGACAATACATATTTACATGCAACACAATTATGAACTATCAGTATTTTGTCATAATCTCAAAATATATTTTTCCGCTGTACAATAATAAAAAAATGTACAAAAATGCATTTTTTCCTTCTTTAATAATTTGGTTGCCCATAAAACATATTATGGCATTTTGAATTAAATCTCGATAATTTATGCGCGCATGTAAATATATACCTCAGCCGTATATACATAAATACACAACTACTAACTCTGGAGGGAAATCACTAAGAAGTGACACAAACTTTGGTTCAGAACTAAAACTTAAGTAAAATATTACAACTAGTTTTACACTAGTTCAAAAATGACAATTCACTACACGTTTTGAATTTTATTTGGAAAAATTATCCTTATAAAATGTCCTTTTAAAAAAATTGATTACCCAGTATGAGAGTTGCCACGCCCCCTCTTTCGTTATCCCCAGTTTTCATGCAGGTGTTAGGGCTTAATCTTAGCCTAAATACAAGTCTTAGCCTAAATCAAGTCCCTAACTTCCCAAAGTAAAAAATTAAATATGGTTGAATTATAGAGTTTTCGGAGAAGCAGATAATTGATCTTCAGCTGCCCAGCATATAAATATCACGAAAGCAAATTAAGAGATACCGAGGGCAACTGTTCATCATAATACTTTCCAGAAACAAAAAAAGCAACAAAAACACTCCCCAAAGGAGAATTGACAGTCCTCGATCGGTTATGAACCCGGTTCGCTCCGGTAGTCCATTGTTGTACCACCCGACTGTCGCTGTAGCGATTTGGTATAACCAGTGGAATCTTATAGGGCATGTCATCACTCCTTCCGTAAGAAAGGAGACTTTATTAATTGCTTATCCTTAACCACTCAAGCAAAGAAATTATGTTGCTGCAGTTCTTGCTTCTGAAATATCATTAACTATCATTGTCGGAAAGATGAAGGCAGGAAATTTCACATGAATAATACTTGAAGTAAACCATTGGAATCAGTTTCAAAAATTCAAATGAAGCACGAATGAAATCGACTCCTAAAAAAACAACGCCGAAATGCGTAATGACGACAATTCGACGAAATGCGGTTGCAATAACCGATAAACAGACATATCCGCACACTTAAAATATAAACATACAACCACATATCGGATGTTCTGTGTATACCGCATACTGGGCTTGTGTAAATATTGATATGTATGTCTGCCAACAAGTCAAGTGCAATTTAACGTTACGTTACGTCTTGTAGTCATGTGTAGTAAAATATTTACGAGTATGTCTTTGTTTTGCCTAAAATACGTTGAATTTCCGTCTTGTTTTGTCGGTTTTCGCGGTGACCACTTGTTGCGGCTTATCTTCAATGAAACGTCCAGAGCGCCCAGCGCCGTCACATGATAACTCATCAGCACGAATGTTAATGACCATTGCAGTATGAAGAGTTCGAGTGCATCTTCCGAAGAAGGGAAGGAAGAGAATTCGCGTGACTGAACATTAAATTAAGGTGGGTCATATAATTTTTTTGAAAAATCCATTAAGTTAATGATATGAAAATGCAACCCATCATCGCTCTGATTAAGAAGGGGAGTAGGAAGTGTACGAAGCGGGGAAGATAGTTATTATCATGTAATCAAAATAAAACAGCTGATCCAACAACAATTATAGAAAACAACGCAGTCTGTTAATGGTGTCATGCCAAAGCAAGACCCATACCATAGTCAAACAATTGCAATTCGGTTTTCCGCTATATACTCGTATGCACATAAAATACAAATTTATAGACTAAGGAAAATTTTCCAATTTCGACTCCAGTTTGGAATGATATGAAAATTCCCACTTCATATAACCCGACCCATCCTAATGTATCTAAACACATACATAAATACGATCAATTGATTTGGTCAAGTAACCCGAAAGATACAAAAAATCATTACCTGGACTTGAACGGTTAAATAATCCGCTTAACTGTTGTTTTCACCTTTTGCGATTTATGCACGAAGTACTTCCATGCAGTTATATAAAGATCACACACACACACACACATATATATATGTATGTATGTGTACATTTAATGAGCATTGTTTAAGTTCGCAAGTTAAGCAAATTATTATTGACGGCAAATACTCGTGACGCTTTGATTGCTTTTCTCAGCACCTGTGGCCACACCTACATATGTAGTACCAACTCGCAAGATCACTTTGTACATATTTGGCTACAAACTGCTAAGGACCAGTTTCACTTTTCATCGGAAATTATGTATTTACCTGGTAATTGTTAATCAAGTACTTAAGATTTCTTTGACAATTACATAAGGTTATTTTGGCTTTTTTGGTAAAAAATGCAAAGGCAAGCAAGGTCGGGTTTCTTGAAGACCAAAATAAAACCAGCTAATGCTGACACCACATACAATGTTGGCACCACAATAGGAGTGTTCTTGATGTGTGTGGTCGAAAATTGTATAACATTGAAACATGATTTGATGCTATGTTGAGGGTATTCCCTATGACTTTCAACTATTATAGAAGTACAAAATACCTCGCGGAAATCTCTCTCCAGGACTATTCTTATGTCTGCCCACGTGATAGACGCCGCAACGCCCGATTGCTTCCATGGCCTTTCCTGTCGACCGACGATGACATCAACGCGATAAGAAGGTGCTGCCATTCCAGCTATGTACAAGCCCTAACATCACAGTCCTACATAGTCGTCGTCAGAGAAGAGAGTTCTGGGCCGAAGCTTGCTTACCTTTCCATTGGAAGTCCCTAACCCAGCGCTTAACAAGTCTAGGTAGATCGAAATCCTTTTCTTCGGTATCGTGCAAGTGATATTCATGTAGAACATATGTAAGCCATAAAACGTTTTTCCTACGACTTCGAGATCGTGGCGCCCCATGAGTAGCGCTCGTCTTAACCCGCGTGGAGTGTTTATGCAATTACATGCAATAGCCACTCCCAACACGGAAACACTAGCCAGCGAGCTTAGCATGCCTATTGTATTGTTATGCAGATCGAAAATAAAAATATAATAAACGGATCAATCAAATGTTGTCAGCCACTTTTAAATAAATGTCCTGAAAATTTTATTTAACACATATCAAATATCTCAATGACACCTCTGACAGCCAATTTTCTTCGATTCATTGTCAATGCACGCATGCCTGCAATTCCCCAAGCAACTTTCCACAAAGGAATACAATTCTCGAGCATTTTTTTTTTATCCAGACAAACGCACTCATACATACACACTCAAACAGATCTTGCTACTCGTGGCAACTCCCCTATAATTTGTTCTATGATAGCAACAATAAACATTCATAACACCTAACCAAATAAATACAAAAAACAAAGAAACTAAAAAGAATTAACGTCCATAATCACACCAGTGACATTTTAAATATAAATTATGTACAGGTATATATGTATATATACATACATATATGTATATCTACACACAATATTTCTGCTTAGATATGGAAATACCTACAGCATGCCACAAACGATGAGTAAATAAGCAAATCGTAAAACCAACAGGCAAGGCAACATATCAATTCTTTCAAACTTTTAAACAAACAATAATACAAACGTGCTCAACACTTGAGGCCAACCAATCTTATGGCACACATGCGCAGCGAGCATTTTAAAGATTGTTCCTCGACAGCTTGTAAGCAGGATGAACAGAAGTTCCATTGCGTTGACAGATAATAATCTGAACCTTCTAGTTTATGCCATCATCCTAATAAAACTATAAATTTATTAAGATATCAAGGATTTATTCGTAAGGAATCGGAACTGAAAAGGGTTCAAAAAGTGTGGTGAAGGAAGTATCCTTATTGACTGGCAACCGCCGGTATTAGCAAATGTAATTTAAACATCACAACTCAAAATTCCTACTTGGAAAGGAAACGAGGTACCCTAACAAGCCGTCATAGTTACCCACATTAAAGTTACAAAATCTGATTTATTCTGTGGGGATACATTTGTCCCCCTTATGGAAGGAGTATGGGTAGATGGTCCGATGGTAGAGTGATTGCCGGTTGCTAAGCAACGCACTTATTTACATAAGATTAATGTTGAAGATTTTTGTAGAACTGCTAGAGCAAGCCATTAGGGTATATCTCATCCTTCCATCATTTGTTTTGTTTTCCATCCAGGCTACTGAGGGTAAGCCGCAACAGGTCAGATATGCCGGATTTCATCTCGAACGAACAATCTGCCTTTTTTATTACTTTTAGTATCACTGTTAACTTCAACAGTGTGTTGAAGATTAGCCGACCCGCAGTTACGAAGCGCCTAACAAATTGTTATTCCGTATTCATAGCATTTCTCCAAAAATTTGTTGCATACTAAAAAAGTCGATTCCCTATGAATGCTCGCTGGGATAATAGTACTATAGAAGTCTGAATACTTTGTGTTCTCGCATACAAAACTATGTAGCGGCAGCAGACCTTATTGGAAGAGCATGCAGCAGAAAAATAAAATAATATTCATTACTATTTCTCCAGGTCTCTCCATGGACAAGATAAAGCGGCATGATCGTTGAAAAGAAGAGCTGCGAGCAAATTATTTACCTCCCCATAATTACAACAAGAAGACTGCCTAAAGTATACCAAACATGTTGGTAGCAAATGCGGCATAGACACTCAGATAGTGTAGGAACATAGATATGTACCTACATGGTTTTGACTATGAGCTATGTGATACACTCGAGAAAAAATGTTAGTACAATGTTATAGGTTATTGGACTTCAAATCGCTTTATGGGCTTAAACAGACTATTACTGATTTATTTTTTATTTGTAAAGCAATTATTATTTCGAAAAATGCTTCACAGATTCTGATAAAATTTAGTATGTAAATGGTCAAGTGCATTGTGAGATTTTCCACCTGAGAGTTACCAGTAAAGATATTTGTGTTTTTTCAAAATTAACTGAAATATGACAATACTTGTTTAACAGAAAAGTAGTTTACGGTGAGTTTTAACAAAAATTTACCTATTAATTTTTTTTTTTTTCATATTCACTTTCATCTGGAAACGACCAGACCTGTTTGTGGATTCCTTTTAAGCGCTCCTACTTAAGTTTTAAACTTAGGATGTTGCCATCTATCTGAATATTTTTTTTTAAATGTAATCAGACTAGCTAATATACATATGAAGGTATAAAACAAAAGGTATGCTATGCAGAATTTAAAATTAAACGAGATTACCACTTAGGGTTGCCACATAATACTGTGCGTGAACCTATACGAAGATTACTACAAAATAAGCTTTCTTACCTCAGTGTAGCCACTTATAATTTTTATATTTTACATGAAATTACATACGTAAAGTGTAGGCGCTGTTTTCACATTATCAAAAACATAAAAATTCATAAACTCATTTTGCCTTATATGAAGATCTTGTTTGGTAGCGAACATTTTTTCATTTGGGTAATTTTTCCTGTGTTGTATTTATTCCAAAACTAGAAAGCAAACAGCTCTCCCGTTTAAGTAGCCCCAAACCCAGAGGCAATGATGGATATATGCATTTAACAAAAGCACAAAATACATATTGCTATGTATGTTTGTCTATACCCTGCAGTCAAACCAAGTAGTTTCAAACTCCCTTAAAACTAGTATGCCAACTCCACTACTCAGACAACTGTCTTTTTCCATAAAAGCAACTGGTATATCTCCTGAGTAGATTTGCAGTTGACTGCAGGGTGTGCAACCCGAGCATACTTGAGTGTGTTGGGTTATTAAGGTGGATCAATTTAAATGAAAGCCAAGTTTTCTTATTTAACTTGAACGTGCTAAAGAATAAAATTATTCAGTTTTTTGTGAAGTAACCATCAAATGACGCTTTTCCGGTTTGTGTTTTTAATCCCAACGCCAGCAAGCCTCCACCGAACATACTTATTTGGAGCAACTCTACCTCACTTTAGCTCAATTCGTCGCGCCGTTCTTCAAATTAATTTCAGTTTTTTAATCTCCGCATCTCATATCTTACTCACTATTCCCAGCATTTTCGAAATAACCCTTTACCTACCTATGTGTGGCAGGAATATGAAAAATTAAATCTGAATTAAAAAAAATGTTAGTTTTATGTATAGTGGGTATAGTAAAGATAACCTAGAGCTGGCCTACCGATTACCTTGCCTGTTATGTTCGTGTCGTGAATAGGATGACCATGATTTGTACCATGCTGAAAAGGATCGCTAGGTTTTAAAGTTTCTTAAATGCCTTTCTATTTCAATGACATATGACAGAAGCAGTAACTCAAGTGGTCGGATTTAAGGAGTGGTTTCTTAATGTTCCGTTAAGGCTACTTGGCAGCTGTCAAATAAAGTTGGCCCTTTAACTATTATTCCAATGCTGTACTAAGAAATTTCAATGTTGAGCACTGGAACATTTCAATATACGGGCGCTTTTGCTGTATGCCGACTTGTACACAAAAATATTTGTCCAGATTGTTTTTAAAAGTACGACTCGGCCTAATATTACACGATGCATAAAATAAAAAAATAAAAACACACGTTGCAACAAATAACCGCACATTAATGTATTGACTCTGCACACTTACACGATAACTACCTACCTACATAATTTCAGAAGAAAGAAGGAGCGCGACCATGAGCACGTCACACACAGCGGGATTGGAAAGAAAGCAAATGATACTCGTACTCGTAGCTAGTAGCACAATAGCCTATGGCGTACGACGCTAACAACCCGCACAGCCAACACAGGCCGGCCGGGTCGAATCGACTTCAACATAAGAGGTGGCGGTGGCGGCGACGTAGATTGTTGAAGATCGAGGACAACAAAAACAAAGAAAAAAGAAGACAATGCCAACAAATACACCAACATATAAATATTTACACATACAAAAGCAGATGCCAATTCCCGGACTGACGTTTGCAATGGAATGGCGGGTTGACGGGGCATACTACATGCATACATATAGCTGTTGCAGCTGAGTTTTATGTTGGACGATGATATTGCATGTGCCTATATGTGTTGATGTATGTATATAAATATATGTAGACTAGACGTTCTCAATGTGGATTTGAGTTCTCGAAATCAGTTTCGGTTTCTGTCAGTTCTTCACGTGTATTGAGCGCGAACGGTTCAATTCAGTTGTTGAAGTGTGGATCTTTGTCTGATTTCGGTTTAAATAATATCACGGTAAATAAAGACAAGACAAAGAACTAAGTGTAGATAGGTATACTAAAGGTGTAAAATAAACAAAGTAACTAGAACTGATATTGGCTTAACGTGAAGTGCGTAAACTTGGCTTAGCCCCATATGGTGTGAGACAGTTCAGCATGCCTTGCGAGTATTTCACTTTCGTCGAATTCGTGCATTCACATTGATCAATGTTTTCTTTCGTTTTTGTCACATTTGTGTAATTCGATACTTTTAAGATTGGATCGTTTGAAGATCGCCGCTTATGATATAAAAGATTGGACGTACATATATCGAGTGCATTTTAAAAAAGTTATTACGAGGAAATTAGTAAATAATAAAACGCATTGCCTTTGCAAATATTTTCGCATTAAAAACCAGTGAAATTGTCGCTTGGAACAGCGCGATCGATAGAGCCATTGAACGTTTCACGAAACCAGCTGCGCGTCTTCTTAAATTTCTACAACGCCTTCTTTTGCGTCTTCTTCTAAAAATTAGTGCGAGTGCCAGTGCGGTAAAAAAAAAGCAACAACAAAAAAAAAACCAAAACCAAAACTTTATTGACTCACGGGCCCTGTCAAAACAGAGAATACAATCAACTACCGGCTATAATAAAAGCAACAACTAACGTAGAAGTTAAGACCGTAAACAAACAAGAAATTCAGGTGATACAACAAGACCAACCAACGACTACGCTGTTTATACAAAAGCAACAGGCAAGAGCAACATGTCAGCTTCGTTGAGTCAAGTGCGTCGTGGTGGTATGCGGCCAAATGTGCCTGAAGATGATGACTGCTGCAAGTACAAGCTCTCGTACAAAAACCAAAACAGCAACAACGATAAAATAAACATGAATGACAGTAGAGGTGATTGCAGCTGCCACAAACAAAGACATCGCTGCAACAGGTTAACCTGTTATCGCAACAACTACAACAACAACAGTTCTAGGGGCATGGACAGTAGCCGGCTCTTCAATCCATCCAAAACTTTGCCACTGTTCATCAAGTTGGCCGTTCTGATGTTGGCAAGTAAGTATTTAGTAGCCATCTTTATTATCAACAACAATTATGTAGCAATAACAGCAATAAAAAACAAAAACAACAACTTTAGCAGCAATAACCACAAGTAAGATAGTTTGATTTCAAATGATACCCCGCTGTGGGATTTAAATATGCAACACACTTTCCTCTTTCTAAAACCGTACCGAATCCGAACTGAAACAAAACGAACTACAAACGACTTCGTTTTAAGTCCGTTTTGTGAAAGCTATCAAGGTATTCCAACACACTTGTTCTTCGCCTTGTAAGTCTCCCGAATAGCCAGGTTGTGTGGCAAGTACCTTGGTTTCAGAAATGACTCACATTATTAAACTGGCTGCAGATGAGACTAGCTTTAGAAGTTTCAAGCAATTTCGAGTAGGGGCACCTAAACATAGAGTGGAAAGTCGACAACCATTCGGAGACCTTAATAATCTAAGGAGTACTCCCAAGGAGTATCGGAGTACTCCCCAAGGAGTATCGGAGTACTCCAACACTTATCCTCATCCTTATAAAAAAGGTGGTCCAATTTATATGGCAATGTCCGGTGATTGGATCACCTAACCTTTGAATACCCTATTGACCACCAACATGAGAGTAATTTAATTATCACAATGGGCAAGGCAGAGAGACAGCTACCCAAACCTAACCTAACATGAGAGTGCTCTCAAAATATTACCATTGGATTACTCTTTGGAGTACTCAACAGCAGAGCGAGAGTGGGAGTAGTTGGTCTAAAAAGAACATTTACTATAGAGTAATCTTCAGGCAGCATTTGCAAAGTATTCCAATGTAGGTGATCTATAGACTGTTCAGAAGATAAGCTAAGGGTACTCCAAGAGGGATTAGGTGAACCATTCGGCGGACAACGCAATATAGGTAATTTGGATTTATATGAATGTTGAAGCTCACATCTATTAATGTACTTACTTTGTAGCTTTTGCACATTTGGGTATAAATATCAGCAGTAATAACAACAGTGGCTACCACAGCAACACCCAGCAGACTGCAATATTCAAACAAGAAGATTGCCGTAGGCATTAGTTAGCATCTTCTGCATGTTTGGATAAATATAAAAACAACAACAACATAAGTTGCATTTAAGATTTCCACTTTGCATCAATTCATTCCGGTTGGCCTACACTGCCAGCTATCACAGCACTCGCCTAGCCACCGCGGGCCTTCTTCACATGTCTGGGCTCCATAAGTCAGCTACGTATTTCCATTTGCCAGCTGTCATTTGCCTTCTAAACGCTGGCTGCCAATTTGAAACGACGGTTTATTTAGCATAGATTTTCTGTGAAAGCGTGGAAATTCGATTTGATAGCTATCACTTGAGTGTAAATTTTTGGTTTATGATCTTCTTCTGAGACGGAGAAATTGTTTTGCATGAAAGAACTCTGAAAAGTTAGTTTTATATCTGTTGGAGTTCGGGCGGAGCGCACTTACATATTTATGTATATGTATTTCGTTTAGACTCACTTATAGCCAGAACTCGTCTAATCTTATCAATAAAAAAATGTGTGAAAACATTAAACATTAAACTCAGAAACATCAGTGACCCCTTTATAAAGAGCAGGGCTCTTCTCTGGTGCTGTTATTTCTTGTAACGCTAAACCAATTTCTAACCTCACCTAATCTGTCATATTATCGTTTGGGACGTAAACATTTCTCAGGAACATTGGACTCTTCAAGAGCTGGCTTTTTCGTCAAGCTATCTGCCTCCTTTTTGGCATTCAGCCCTCGAGATTAATGATATGACTTTGGATGGGTGCTGACTGTCTTTCTTTTACGAGTACACTAACCTAAGGGGAATACTTCCACCTTAAACATAGCTTTTTTAGTTGTTAAGAAATATAGTTCCTGAGGCCTGTCTTTGAGCCATCGGCGTACAATAAAAGTGTATGATTTCTGTGGAAATTTTGAATCGCCCCCAGGAGGCTTCGTCTACAACCTTACTTCAAATATAATAATCTTGTTAAGGTGGTACCTGCAAAAGCTGGATGAGTGGGGGTTGTTCGGAGTTTCTGTAAATGAAATTAAGTCTTTTGAGTGACTTTTGCACTTTTATTAGAATTGCTGGATGCGGTTATACTCGTACATATAATAGGTCTATCATGATGTACTTCCATCTTATGATCTATAGGCTACATAACCAGGATTCTGCTGTATTCGGCTTCACATGCTAATATGTAACGTTTGTAGCTGTTGCTTACTTTGATCAAGTTAACGAACCGTGATCCCGCTAGGTCTCCATTAAATTTACTACACTACTTTGCTTATCACTTTTCAAGGTTCATCAAGGGGCAACTCATGACTTTTTCATTCTTCAAAACAGATAACATTGTACAGATACATGTTGATGACATCTGTTAGGAAGCTTAAAACCTCGGCAACGGTATGTTATCGTCAGTGGTAATGGACTTGAAGGTATTGGGTTTAATAATCCTGAAATTGTTCTGCTTTGGAGAGTAAGCTAAGCTAAAAACAATAATTGTGAAAATGGCCCTAGAATTGTAGTTCTTGTAAACTAGGTAGTTAGCAATTTAACAGAGGATTAGAATTGATTGGCTTGACTGTAGGGTTATTACATGAATGTAAATAACACTTTAACAATGTATGGCCACGTGCTACATAAAAATCGATATTTCATGATGAGGCCGGAACATAAAAATTTTATGATATTTTTGTCGATTCGAACGCGAAGTAAAACTGAAACGCAAACTAGGAAATGAATATTCATAAAAAGTTAAACACTTCAGCACGCATGCTTCATGTCTTGTTTCCCGTCCGTCCTATAAGCAAACCATCCTTAAAATTATGTATAACATACCCCAATAAACATTTAATCTTAAGTCACATTAGAACTCAAATTGACGGTGCAGTGAAATAACGCCCAAGGAAATAACGCCCATGGGCGTTATTTCCTTTTTCAATGGAAATATCGCCCATCTGCAAAAAGAAATAAAGCCCATGGCTCTTATTTCCTTTTTAAAAGAGAAATAGCGCCCATAGGATTTTACGCGAGCAACACGAACTGTTGATTAGCATTTTTTTCACAAATTACCCTGTGAGAAAAGAGTGGGAAACGTGGCACGCGGAAGGACATCACCGTGGCGGTAGCCACGGCTATGGCACACACCCGGAGTTGGAATGACGTAGCCCAGGGTTATTTTTTAAAGCGCGGCCGAAGGCCGCCTACGCGGAAAGGTGTCCTGCCCATAAAAAACGTGGATGGGGCCCCGAATTGAAGATCTGACCCTGGTCAATTTTCGGTTTTTCACTAATAACTTTTCACAGAAACAAAATATTGCTTTTCCCCCTTCGGATTATAGTTACGGAGGCCCGATCCACGATTTTTAAGTGCAGAACACCTTTCCGCGTAGTCGGCCTTCGGCCGCGCTTCAAAAAATAACCCTGAGCTACGCCATTCTAACTCCGGGTGTGTGCCATAGCCGTGGCTACCGCCACGGTGATGTCCTTCCGCGTGCCACGTTTCCCACTTTGGTTAACGTGAAATTTGTGTGTAACTATTCAATAAAATACAAAAAGAATTAGAATATTATTGTTTCATTAAAAAAAATGAAAGTAATAATAATAGTGTAATAAGGCCTTACAGGGCTTATTTCACAAGGCGCTATTGCACCCCGCCTTATAAAAACATAACAAATATGTTAAAATTTATTGAAATAAAGAAAACCATATAAGGTAAATGTCCATAATTTCGTGGTAGTACGTTATTTCGTGGTATTTCGATTTTTTCTTTCAAACAAGGAATTTGGGGAGTTTTTTTTTAAACTGAAAATTTCATAATAAAGATTAACTTTTCGGGTGTAATAATGGATATTTTACAAATTTTTTAAAATTAAACCTATTAAATAACAAGCATTATAAAGTTGGAAGCTCAGAAAATGAGCCTTTTGTAGGGAGGCCTCTTAAGGAAACTGTTAAGGAGACCAGTCGATTTTGTTAAGCCTGTAAAAATTGTATCTTTACATTTTTTTTTTTTTATGATAATTTTTTTGGTTTTATTTAACATTTCTTAAACGTTTTTATTACTGCAAAACTTATTTCAATAACTTTTCATTTACATTTTATTTAATATTTAAATACCACGAAATTAGGGACACATGTTTTTTGTGATGTACCTAATTTCGTGGTACCCACGAAATTATGGGAATATAATACTTTATGTTTTCCTTATTTTCTTTCTCATTTCATAAGATACCCTATTATTTTAAGTATTTTAATTATTAAAGAAACCCCTGAGGAAGATTTTGACGTAATTTCGTGGTACACTTTTATTAACCCATTCGTCAATATTTTAATCGAAAAGCTCTGCGAAGCACAACATTTTAACGAAATAATGGCATTATAGAACTTTTGTTTATTCAATAATTTTTCATTTAATTTAAAAAAATATGTCAAGATTTATACTTTTTTGCTTTTGTTATGAATGAATAGCGATAATAAACAAAAAAATTTAAATATAAAACTCAGATTACCGCTTAAAGCGATACCACGAAATTACGTACATCAATTTTATCGCATGCCCCCTAATTTCGTGGTATACTGCGCATTTACATACATTGTTAACAAGAAATCAAAAATAAAAAAAAAGAATAAAAAAACCAAATTAAATTTAAAAATTAAAAATACAAAAAAAATTAAAAACACACCAAAAAAATTTAAAAAAAAAAAATATTATGAAATTATAAAAAAAAAAAAAGTTACATCAATTGCATAAATTTTTTTTTATTGTTTATTTTTGTTGTAAAACTTAAAAGACCAAAAAACACAAAAATTAAAAAAAAACATTTTTAGTAATAATAAATAAAAGTAATTTTGAGAAAAGTAACAAATTACATCAGTTTGATTGGTTTTTTTTTCAATCGTAATCAATTACTAATTGCCTTTTCTCGAAAACCAATTGAAATAATCATTAACAATTAAAAAATCCGTCTAATCAATTGATTACTAAGTTCTAATCAAATTTAACAGGTCTGCTTACAAGTAATTTTTTACTTACTTACTTGGTCTTAAAACGCTTTCTTTTCATAAATACAATAACAAAAAAAAATTATTTAAAATTTAAAATTTTTGAACATAAATTTTAATAAATAAATTTGTGTATCTTTAGGAATTTGCGTTGAAAATAACTTTTATTTTCCACAAAATTAGAGTTTAACCAAATACCACGAAGTTAGGGACACTTTACCACGAAGTTAGGTACATCAGAAAATTTTTGCCACGAAATTAGGGACATTTGAGGTACTCACACATCTTTATTTATATAAAAAAAAACATTTGTTAGTTTTGTTTGAAATTAAGTGGAAAGCTATCTTAATAGATCAACTCAATGGGAAAAATTTAATTTTTTAGTTTTCCTTCATCCGTTTTTACTCAAGAGAGGTAGAAAGTCAGAAAATTCCTTAGTACCACGAAATTATGGACATTTACCTTACTTAATTCTTGAATCAGCTTGTTTTAATTCGTTTTTAACGTCCGGGGGCTTTATTTCTCTTCGAAAAAGGAAATAACACCCATCAGCAAAAGGTGATAACACCCATGGGCTTTACTTCCTTTTTAAAAAGGAAATAAGGCCCATGGGCGTAATTTCCTTTTTGAGTGGGAAATAACGCCCATGGGCGTTATTTCCTTGGGCGTTATTTCACTGCACCCAAATTGACAACTAATGCAATTCTAGTGTCTCAAATGTTCTTCTTCAACACCTCAACTTGAGGATAATAGTTCTCAATGGAAAGGGCAAAAAAAAAATTTTTACAGTTCTTTGTTTACGATTTTTGAGATATGGGCCGAACCACTTTTTTATTAAATTGTTTTATAACATTACTTTGGACGTTGTACGGTAGAAATTAATTCCATCGAGTAAACAAAGAAAGAATAAGAATTTTATGTTTTTTTTTTTTAACTCAATTGTAGTTAAATTTTACAAAAATTTGGTTTTTACACCTAATTTTGTTTGTTTGTTTTACACCGCATTTGTTTTACAAAATAAACTTGAAAATAATAAATTTTACAAAGTGTTTTAAAGGTTGTTGCATAATTGTAGTTAGATTTCAACTCGAGAATTTGAATTAAAGAAATATTTTTTTAATGTTTGTGGGGTTGTATGTACGCAGATAATTGTAATTTTTTCATGGTCGCCTCTTATGGAAAAATGATTGCATAATCGGATCCATTTTTTTTTTTGGTTATAATTCATGATTATTATTTTTCTGTTTATAAGAACTTTTGTATTGTAAATAATGTGTAATGCGTGACAGAAAAAAGTCGAGTTCACAAACTGAAATGGAAGTTCAAGTTATCATTGAGTTCTTTGTACTGCTCTATTGCGGCATTGAAGCGCTTAATGAAGCGGATTATATTGGTTCTACATTTATTATCTGCCCTCTACTGCTACCCAATGCAGTAAAAGAGCAAATAAACAATTATAATGATAATAATTTTACAATTACGAACATAATGCAAATGAATGACTGCTGAGGGGGCCGATAAGAATTCTACAAAATGACAGCCCAGATACATATGTACATAGTATGTACTATCCACATGGCATTGGCAATATGATGTCAATAACTGATAGCAGTAGATATTTCGGTACTCAAGGGGATTCTTTACTGAATTTAAGGGTCTAGGATAAATGCGACCAATGCCACTTTTAATCTCTTCCCTGCAAAAAAAAGATAAAAAGAGAGATACGGGATCAACACTTCGTCTATAATTCGCTACAATTGATCCCAACTTTTCCGTTATAGGCATACTTGGGATAATTTGATTTTAATTTCGCTAGCCTATTTTAGGGGTTAAAAGTAAAGATTTATATTGGAAGTAAGTAAAGTAAACTTGTCCGACCGTACTCGTAGAGGAACAAAGGGAAACTGTCTGACACTACTCTTTTGGGCATGGAATATCCCAAGTAGTCTCTACTTAGAACTCAAAACTGGTATTGGTCACACGATTCTTTGTGGCTCATCTTGGATCCATTCTAGACTACTCGATTTTCTGAAGGGTTTGTATGGGTTATGGGTTGAAGTAATTCCTTTTGTTTGACCGTGTCCTGTAAAGGGGCTAATATGCCGATAATGGAATAGTTGGGATCGATTGTAGACGAAAAGTATTGAGTCTTTTCAGGGATCAGTTCCTCGATAAAGCTTGAATTTTGTAATGTTCCAAATTTATCCCGAATTTTTTTTTTATCAAGTTCAACATCCCTAGAAGCTAGAAACGTTTGTTTATAAGCGGCATAAGGTTTGTTTACACATACATACTTATGTACTTATGTGAGTATCCATGCATTAGAGAATATGATCCATTAACAGAAGTTGGGGTCATAAAACATATAAGAACATTCGTTATGCATGCGTGCGTACTGGAACAGTAACAGTAACAATGAACTTGATAACGCAACTAAACAAAGAATAAAATGGCAGCGTGGGAAAAGCTTAACGTCGACCACTGTGCATAATCCTTTCTTTCTGCTGCATTTAATTTTCTAAATACCACATTTCAAAAAAAAAAAAACCAAACAAAAAAAGTTCTTCATTTCATTCAACTTCTAATTCTTCATTGGACAGGAAAATCCTCTGCATTCCATCTATCACAAAAAATTTCAAAATCAACCCAACAAATTCGTTCACATTCCACGTCTGTCGTCAGCTTACATTCTTGTCTATTTCTATTCCATGCCGCTGTGTGCTTTGTTTGTCATGCAACAATACCACCAGTCTGCGTTCCGCATATCGATTTGTTTTCATGTTGACTTTCTTTTCATACTCCAAGTGTTGAAAAATATTCGGAACGGCTGCACAGAGAAATGATGACATATTATTATTGTTTATTCTTTTATAATTTCGTAATATTTGGACGAGAAAAAGTTCCTAACATGATTAAGTGAGTTTATTTAAGCACACAAGAGCCAATCACATATGACATCGGCAGGGCTTAAGAAGATTCCCCATGGGAGGCACACACCTATTTACATACATATGTAGATGTGTATTAATACCTATACAGCGATGTGCGGAAAAAAAGGGCCAAAGAGCTCAATTGAACGCAAAAGTAGATAAGCACATATGTATGTAAGTACTGGTGGTTTGTGTCTCACTACAGAGGTACTGGGCTGATGTAGAGACTTGAACATGATTATACAAGATCGTTCATATAACATAGCCTCAGAAAGTGCTAGTACTCTGAGGATAATGTTTTTTCAGGTACTCAAACAAAAAAGAGAAACTCCAATCAAGGTCAAGTAATTTTTCTCTTTTCTTAGCTCAGAGGGGTCCTAGCAAAGCAAACTCCTCTCAATCTTAAAGAACAGATTCGATAGCATATCCCTATCTATATTTATGTATATATCTATCCCGATTGCTATCGCTATCCCTTGAAAAAGTCTTTAGAGAATTCATACCATCTTATTTGGTTTTGAAAACTTTGCAAGACTGCAGTCCACGTCGACCAAAAATGGTATCGAGTATAATGGTTCTTAACTATTAGGGAGCTGAAACGGTATAGTTGTTGTTGTGTTTGCATTTCCATCCCTTATTCCCCGAAAGAATCATCAAACAAGAAAATATATCAATGCAGCCTCTCCTACAGTTTGTCATCACTCGGCAAGTTTCTCACTCTATTTCTCTCATAAGAAAAACATGCTACTAGAAAGCGTCTATGAGGCTAGATTATTGAGCACAACGGATGTGCTCGGATAGGCCATTCCACTATGATTGAAGAAACTGCCTTATGCTTGCTTAAAATGTCTCGAATTCCCCTTCAGTTGGGGTGTTCTTCAAAAAATTTCTAAACCATAACATTTTTGTATTTTGCTAAGAGAGCATTACGATACCACAGAAATACATTGTTTCTTTCGAAAGAGATTATTTTACGATAGCTATAGTCAAGCCCGACAGATGCCATTCGGAGTTGCCCTAGCTATGTTCATGCAATTTAAGGATAACTATTTTCTAGCTTATTTAGTAGCAGCCAGGAACATCTTGCTAAAAGTGTTTATTTGGATTGGGCACGCAATTTTACAGCTCTCTCTCTCTTATCTCATCATAGATATCCTGTCGTTTGGCCAGGTATCAGGGACACTGTCGAAGGAACATGGAATGATTCGTATTCAGGAAAAAAGTAGGTAGATATGAGCAAAGGCATTTTTCTTATCGAAACCTGAATTTCCGATTGAGATGAAATAAAACCTGTTGCGATATGACTTGGCTTGTTTTTATTGTTGCGAAAAAGGCTCAACAATACTTTGCGGAAAGGCAATCGTCCCGTGTTTTACACCCAATTGTGCCAACAACTTGCTTGTTTGGTGTAATTTCATAGAAATGAAATACGATTACCGTCTCTATTTCTGTGCACATAGCTGTTCGAACATATCCATGAATATAAAATTTGTGTTGTTTGTTTGCTAGCAACATTTTGATGCTGCATTGACATTTTGAACTGCTTCTGCTGCTGCCCGGCAAATCTGTCGTTTGTTGTGCCCAACTTTATTGTGTGATAATTTAAGATATCGGGAATGAATAATAAATTATGCTTAAATGAATTTATGCACATATGCGTGCAGTGATTACAGCATAAGCTTGTTTTTGTTGTTGTTTGTTTTTTTCTCGAATGCTAATATTGTTGTAGAGCATTGTTGCTGCCAGCCGCCTGCCATTTGCTCCCAACCTCATTTACATTTTAATGCCCAAATTATGTTCTATAAAATTGTTTTTGGGGTTTCGGTGGAATAACGCAGTCTCCGTCGTGCTCCAATGTTGTTGTTCTTGGAAAAGTCGTTGACTTCTGCATCAATTCAGTTTCACGTACAAATTATGTACGTACATATGTATGTGTTGCTAGATGCATTCCGCCTTGTTCATCTGCTAATTTATGTCGATCGCATTAGCGATAAAACCTGAAAGGAGTACTAATTAAATGTTTAGAGAAATGAAATTGTTTCAGTTTCTACATTTAAAATAACATTTAAATTCCTAAGATTATTTTTTATTCTCCATGTGATTGGCTCTTAACCTGTTGAGTGTGGTTGGAGGCACACGTACCCTGTAATGGAACCAACTAGTTGTAAACTACTCCAGAACTAGCAGGTATGAACACCATATCAAGCTAGTCAGCAAACTGTACGTTTTCCGTATAAATCACTCGTATTTTTAAGTGGGCCACATCGAAGAAGTCATAGTTTCGGGGTTTACTAACCCAACCCTGGGCACTCTACCTTTTTCTAAAAAATGCCTTAATAACGTTGGGCAATGAAATGTTAGACAGACTACAACCTGGCTAATCGACACATCGTTTCTTTAGTATGGATGCCGGGCATCGTAACCTACAGGGAAACGAGATGGCCGATAAACAGGCACTGCGAGGATTGGTTGAGCTTTATTTTTTTAGTCGCAAGTAAAACTTATTCCTTGGGCGATATTTTTTCCCCAAAAATAAAAATTAAATGTTGAGTTTTAATTGTTTTCACCATTCGAAAAACTCAAAAAGTCCCTCCCCCAATGAGCATATACTCGTACATATGTATGTGTCTATAAATATGTTTGAATTATTAAGTATAGTCAAACCTCTTTCTATGCGGGGGATAGGGACCGTGTAAAAATAATCGCACCTTTTTTATGCGATTTTTTTTGTGCGGATTTCTTTTTTTATGCGTTTTGTTTTGTGCGATACTTTTTTTGTGCGGTACATATACAGGCAGTGTCAAAAGAAAGTGTACACCATAAAATTGAAATTTTCACCAATCACTGCATCTTTTTGAATAATTTGGCAAATTTTTTATAAAAGTCTTCATACATATACAGTTTGTACTTTCAAAGTTAAAGCTCAAAAGTTTTTTCAAAATTCAGGAAAATTCGACAAACTTTCAACAAAATTTCAAACTTTTTGCCCAAAATTTTTAGATTTTTTTTGAATAGGCAGTTTTGTAGCTCGTTGAATTCTACTATAAAATGATACAAATCTTAAGCCGCTTCAAATTTTGTTGAAAGTTTGTCGAATTTTCCTGAATTTTGAAAAAACTTTTGAGCTTTAACTTTAAAAGTACAAACTGTATTTTAATGAATACTTCTATAAAAAATTTGAGAAAATAATTAAAAAAAAAAGCAGTGATTGGTGAAAATTGCAATTTTATGGTGTACACTTTCTTTTGACACCGCCAGTATATGTACCGCACAAAAAAAGGATCGCACAAAACAAAATGCATAAAAAAAGAAATCCGCACAAAAAAAATCGCATAAAAAAGTGGCGCATAAAAACAGGTTTGACTGTACATACATACAATACAATATTTTTGCAAATTACTTGCCAAAAGCTCGCAGCGGCCATAAAACTCAACGTTTAATTTTAATTTTTGAGGAATAAAATATCGCTCAAGGCATAAGTTTTATTTGCGACTAAAAAATACAACTTAACCATAAGATTTATATTTGATCAAAAAAATAAAACTTGAAGATAACTATTATTGATGATTTTTATTAAAAAAATCAGAAAATGATTAATTAGCGATTTTTATAATAAAACTCATAACAGTTACGGTCCCTGCTTTATTTAACAGAAATTTTTCACCTTTTGTCTTTAACAGTGCCTATTATAGATGCAGCCATCTTGAAGCGAAATGTAGCAGAGACAAGCACCACAAACAACGTCACTACCACCAATATCAACAACACACCAGATGTTGCTGACAAGCAAATTGAATACACCACAGCCAACACACCAGTTTCAGCTGAAGGCGAAGTCACCACGTACAAAATCACCACATTCAACAACGACACACCATCCATCTCTGTTGAAAAAATTGATTTGACCACTGCAACCACACCACTTCTAGCCGATACTCAAACCGCTATTGTGGAAGTTGAAAATAAACAAAGCCCCAGCAACAGCACAACGAATGCGGAAGTCTCCATTTCGAATGGGCTAAATACCACTACAGTCGAGGCCGACGTTAGTCCAGCAGTTGCAGCGAATACACCACAAGATGTTAATAACGAAATCAATCATAATGTTGTCGGCGTAAATATTGCAACTGAAATTAGAGTCGAACCAGATTTTCTGAAACCGAAATTCGATTATACAGAAACTTTGCTTGACGGAAATCTTGAAGAGAACATACGTAATTCAGTTAAAAATGAAATTGAATTTGAGCACGATATTGGAGCTGCTGTTATTGAGCAACTGCAAGAGGTGACAGATCCCGAAGAGCGACAGAAATTGAGTGACGAGATTTTGGCCATACAATACGCACAGCAACACAACAGTACTAAAGCGAACACCAGTGAGGCGGTCGATGTATCAACAGGAGGTAAGTTGGGTACAGTGATGTGCTTTGAAATAGAATTACGCTCTCATATTTTGAATTCCTTCAATTAACCGATTTCTTCTTTTTATATTACAGTAACATCCAATGACCTATCCACTGTTGTACAACAACAGTCAGTTAGAACAGAGAGCGCTTCAACTTCGACTACAGCTAAAGATCTTTCAATATATTTCCCAGCAAAATTAGAGGAGCAAGCTGCCACCGAGAAATATTTAGAAAGTAATCAAAGAAATGCTAGAAATCTGAATGAAAAATCAGAGGAAAAGTTAGAAATTTTACACGAAACTGAAAATTACTCATCCGACTTGGTCGAAAATGAGAAAATGCAAAATATCGAAGAAGAAAAGATAAACGACCCCAATGAGTTGCCTAACGAAAATAAAAAACATATAAAATCCACCACCGAAATTGCGGATACTGGGCTCTACCCACATGAAGCTAACGAAATCACAGAGGACGACTCCGTCGTTAGGGCGCAAGAAGAGACTAATGAGCCAGGTGAAAATATCGGTCAAAATGAGCAGATTGAAAGTGAGTCGAAGGAGAATGGCGAGTCTGTCACCTCAAAAAGTGTTATCACTACTGAAGTCAATGAATTAGCGGTAACACCAGCTCAAGACAATGAAATGTCAATAGTTTGGGATGAAAACCTAAACTCCACACATGAAAGTATTGAAACTGAACAGATATCTGTTGTTGGCTCAGAGGAGATTCAACACCAAGTTAGTGATCAGGAAGTCAAGATGCCTGAAGAAGATGAAGAAGCATTATCGATAGTTTTGGATGAAAACTTGTCAGCTACTGAGCCTGTGATCGCTTTAGCGAAGGAGCAATTGGAACATCTCTTAAATTTGAATGTTAGCGAACCATTGCTCATCGAAGAAGTTGACACCACTTTAGAACCAGAAACTGTGAAGAGCGTACATATTGTTATCAAAAAACAAGGCGTGGAATTGGAGGAGGATACAGACACGGATGAAACAACTATACATGGTGATTTGGTGAATGAAACGACTGTGGAAGATGAGAATGAGATTGGCGAAACCACCGTAAAAATCTTAGCGGATAGCGAAACGGAAGCAGACGAGGTCGTACAGGCTGCACAAAATGATGCTGCTGCCAAGGAAGAAGCAACAACAGAAACTGATGGGACACTTGATCCTGAAAACGAGAACACAAGCGATGAGCTAAACGATAAAACCAACGAAATTCATACAAACGATGACGAACGAAACGTTCAAGGGCAACACATAATTGTTGATACAACCGACCCGACAAGCAATGAATTGGATGCAAAGTTTGAGATCGAGGAGCAAGCTGTGCATACAGACAAACAGCACGCCTTAGAGACACACAATGAACATACAGATAAATCCCTGAATGCTCAAAATATCGAAATAGTTAGTGAGCATGAGGCTGCAGAAGATACCACAACCCAAGCCGAGATCGAAGACATCAATAAACTCTCTGAGGAATCCATAACACATTCGAGTACAACTCAAACGCCGGCTATCGGCACAACACAAACTCATGCGAGTAGTTCAGATTTTGAAACGACAACGCTCAAAGAATTTGAAGTTTATGAAGATAATACGGATGATCCTGATATCGTACCAATTTTAGTGGGCGTTAATGGTGATCAGGGTGATCTCACTGCTTCAACGAAAGGTTCACGCTCCATTAACACACAGACTCATCACTCAATGTTGTTGACACAAATGGACGATGCGATGGCTGCAACATTATTTGAAACATTTCCACCACAAAATGCTGGCCAGATGTTTAATGATCATTTGGCTGCCGAGAGTAGTGGTGGACGTATTGGTAAACCATTGCCTGATGTGGGTATTAGAGAGGCGTCAACGTCTGCTTCACTCTTCAGTGGCTCTGGTTTGATAATTGTTTTGTGTGCGAGCATTGCTTTTATGTTTTTGTTGGCTTCAGTTGTTGCATTTGTCATCTCGTTTCAACGTCAACGTGGCACATTGGATATTGAGATGCAAGAACAGCGTTGTGGCAAAGATAATCTCGATGAAGAGGATGAAACTGAAGTTGGTGCATGCACCAAATTGTTGGAGATAGAGTTGCCCAAGTCAACGATAGTCGCGTCGAGTGAAGAGTTGGAGGAATGTTTGTAGGATTAAGTTTGAAACGATGTAGGTTAAATTTTTAGTTGGATAATGGATATTGTAAATAAATAATTTAATGGAGTGAGCAATAAATGCAAGTTGGTTTATACACTGTAAGAAAATTTAATACTTCCGAGCGTCGTATAGCTTTGTTCTTTTACTATCTGAATTTTTGTTTTGGCAAGAAGCACGGGAAAATAGAAACTTTTTCGAAAGCTCGCCTTTAGGTAACGCATTAAATTTGTTTTTTGCAGTGTATACATTTGTATTTACACTAAAAACCATATCGTTAAAAATATTTAGTTAAATTAATTAACCAAAATACAGACTGTAATTTTTATATTAAAATATATAATAATCTAATGATACATTAATACATACATATATGTCGCAAAAAAAAGAAGTACTAGGGTGGAACGAAAAAAGCAAGTTGATTTGTAGGCTCGTATGTACATACATATATTGCTTCTCTAAAAAAAAAAAATGCTAACAAAAGAAAATAAAAAAATTTTTATATTATTTGTGAATTTTTTACTATATTTCCTCTAACGAAATATCTCTTTCCAATACGAATTGTAACGATTTTCTCAGTTATTATAACAACAATTATGAGTTTTAAACCTTTATGTCATCTACCAATAACACTCAGACAATAAGTTACAGATTTGAAATACCAAACAAATTTAGAAACAGAAAAATGAAGCCTTCAAGTTATAACTATTAAGTTGAAACCATTATAAAGAGCAGCAATTCTAATAGGTACAGTGCACAAATTATGAACATTGCACTTTTCTGAACCACCCTAATATAAATATTCGAATGTTTAAAATAGCGATAATTTGCCATTTGTGAACCACGAGATTTCTTAAATTGTCATTTAGCATTATTGAATTTTTTTGCAGATTTACTTTTGTACGAGTAAATAAGATTTGTTAGATTTTGTTAGATATGCTCGAAGTAATACTTTCTGAATTGTAGGTTATGTATCCTCGCTTTTAGCACTCAAGTTAATGCATGCAGGCATACGTATTTATTTTAAGTCGTTATTCATAACTTAAACTAGTTATATTTAAGTTAACTGAATGTTTGTTTGTATTAAGTTTTATTAATAAATAAAGATAAAAAGTTAAAAAATAAAAATTTAATTTTGTTCCGAACCTATTGAAATAAGTGTTTCCTTAGACCGCCGTATTAAGATCCTGATGACAATCTCTAATTTAGCAGGTGTGCTAAAGATTATATCGACAGCCACACTGCAAAACCCTGTATGTTCAATTGTGATAATTATAACGTATGTATATGAGCGACGGTTATTTTATTTCACCACTGGAAAGAAACGGGAAGTTGTAACCCGATTTTGACTGAATTTTAATGTGCGAAATATCACGATCTATGGGAAAGGCTCAGAACATTATTTTTGGAAAAATAGTGACTTACGGGGTTTTGCAGTGTGGCTGTCGATATGTATATTTCTTCAAATGTTCTCTTAATTAAAGCACTCCAACACTATTCCACACTGCCAACTAATAAAAATCCTTTCGGTCTCATTTCAGTCTCTATTTTTTGGCATAATATTAAAGTATAATTTTGTTTTTAAATTTTATATATCTCCCTAAGGCTTTTAAAATTTTGAAACCTGCGACAGTAAGTTGTTATAATTAAAAGATTTTTTCATAACATAGGCCTTAACGCTAGGAAATTAACATTTTTTGATTTTTAAGGTCAGAAAGAAAAAAGAAGTACCGAAAGGGTTAATGGCATTTCGTTACAGTCACAAAGAGAAACAAGTAAGGAAGTCTAAGTTAGGGTGAACCGAACATTAAATACCCAGCGTCAGTTTTCAGAACGAGATACAAATACCATGACTTGGCAATGATATAGGCCCTAGAATCGTGGTTATCATCCGATTTCGCCCATTTTAAACACCAACCTGCCTTGGCCAGAAAGTAACCTGTGTACCAAATTTCATGCGAATATATCAAGTTTCACTCAACTTATGTTAATTTATGTGATTTTCGATATCGAAAAAGTTGGTGTGGGTATCATTCGATTTCGAAAACTTTCACAGCAGCTGACCTTGGCCAGAAAGTAGCCTGCATAACAAATTCCATGCAAATATTTCAGTTTTTACGCAAGTTATGTCAATTTAAGTGATTTTCGAAATTTTCGATATCGAAAAAGGGGGCGTGGTTATCATCCGATTTCGCCCATTTTCAATAGCAACCTACCTTGGCCAGAAAGTAACCTGTATGCCAAATTTCATGCAAATATCTCAATTTTTACTCAAGTTATCGTGTACACGGACGGACAGACGGACAGACGGACGGACGGACAGACGGACAGACGGACGGACGGACATGCCTTAATCAATTCCTCTTTTCAACCTAAGAACTTTCATATATGGAACTCTATATCTAACTCGATTATTTTGCGCTGTTACATAGTACCGTTATGTGGACAAAATTATAATACCCTTGCACTAGTACTAGTACGCTGGGTATAAAAAATGCTAAAGAGATTGACGAAAATAAATTCAGTTGATTATTTCATCATTCTTAACTAAAACTTGAAGGCCATTCCGATTTCGGGTGTCTCTTTACTAAGTACAGCAGTCACCATTGTTAGCAATTAAAATACCAAAGATTCTAAGTTTTTTCTGATTTCAAGAGGAGACCTCTCTGCTTTCGAGGTTACGTGAGAATAACTTATAGGTCTTGGCATTGTTATGCATTACACCACTTAGCCAGCGATATCGACGAACCTTATTCACAGCACTGTGCTCATATCTGGCGGCATGGTGGTAGGGTGCTGGCCTTTCACCCCGAAGGTTCAAGTACAAAGCTTCTGTGAGTCGGCATTAAAAACTTAGGTTCAACCAAATAGTAGCACCAAAAGTAGAAGCAGTAAACCTTAAACCGGAAGCAAAGTTCGGTCTTAATCTATTCGGAGTAATATCGGGACCTATGGATCAAATATTCTTTTTCGGAAAGGGGAGAAAAAAATAAAGAAATACGTGAATCGGCGATTTTCTTGTACACGTTTTTAAATATAAAGTATAAAGCTCATAGTGTCCGTCTGTATGCCTGTGTGAAAGACTTTGGGTCGATTTTTAACCCTTTTTCCGTGATCCAATCGAGCTGAATTTTCGCAGGCAGACTCCAATCCAAAAATATATAGTTTAATGGGTGAATCATAATTTTAAAAAGTGTAATGTTTGACTCCTCCTGCGAAGTTTCAACTTGCCACTACTTCCACAATTTTGGTCGAATACTCGTGGTTTATACATCCTCTACGATCTAACTTAGGCCCGTATGACTTTGCATTTTCCAAAAGTGCGATAGAGTGTCTAAACTATATACATTTGAAAAGGGGACTCGTATTCAGGAACACTAAAATCAGATACCGAAAATTCCGGGATTGTTGACATCCACAACTTTGGCTTTCATTCTTTGTTCTGATGGCTGCTTGTTTTAACTTAATGCACGCTCTTCATAAAAATTATTTGCTGTCATTATGAGACAATAATAAATGAAAAGTTGCACCATTGTATTAATTTAAGAGAGATAATGCATAAGCGTAGATAAGTGAGGAAGTAAAAATGAGTTTGCAACTAAATGAAATAGAAGGAAAGTGTGCGAAAAGCGTGTTGATGTAAGCTTTGTTGTTAAATTTACGATAAAACGACAGTGAATGGATGTAGTAATATTTTTTTTTTTTTGTTTATTGCTATTGCTTTGCACAATATGAAACTGTAGATGTGTCTAAGTGCATAACGATGTTAGTATCTAGTATAAACACAAACGTCTAGCTGTTTGTCATAGGAGGGGTTGTAACAAAATTATTATGTGACTACAGTATGAAGACGGAGTACTCATTCTACATATTAATACATTTTAATAGCTAAAAGAGGTAAAAAAAACAGAGCTGCAGTTTACCCTAAATCATATACATATACAGAAAATAGCTTAGAGATGATGATCCGAAGCTCAACTAATTTCAAAGGAAACGAAAGGTGTCGCGGGAGTCGGTAGTTGCATACTTTCAGGCGCCCAAGTTACTTTTTATTAGGACTCTTTGAGAACGGTTTGATGTATGTAAATGCAAGAACAACTAAAATTGTCAAGAGCTTCGAGGGAGAATTGCATGTGCTTCTGTCAAAAAAGTATTTATTGTTAGTAGATTTATGCGAACATAGTGCACTTATTCATTCAAGGATAAGTGACACATGACGCATCGCATTTTCCACTTTCTTCCGCTTTCACTGCACACAATTCAAAGTTCACTTAAGTGCGAAATGCTATTTTCCAGTCTAGCAATTACCGGTTTCGCCACTGCCAGTGTCGTTGTAGATGAACACAGAAATATACGAAAGCATACACACAAAGTGAATAATTTAAACAATATAAAGCGGTGCAGTCACGTCAGTCAGCGTGTGTTAAGCCGCAAAAATACAAATGCACAGGTAAGCGTTCTTGAATTGCCGAAAAGTCAGTCAGCCGGCGCATGCATTTTGCAGTTCTTAAATAATTGATGCCCTGATAAGCTGCACAATGGTTTCGTATTGTATGTTGTAAGTGTAAATGTGATCGTAGTAAGAGAAGGATAGCATGAGTGGTAAATACAATGAAAGCAAGCCTAGCCCTTTGTTGTAAACTAACTCTCATCTGGTATGAATACCCATCCCAAAGAGTCACGAAAAGAACAAATGGGAGCTTTAGAGTACGTTGTGTTTGTAATATTTTGTAGTCAAAAAATTCATAAAAGCAAAATAAGGTATATTCGTAACTTGCAAGCACTTATAGGATTCTGAATGAAATTACAAAATGTAAACCATGATCCAATAAATAATACAGGTCGTGTTAATAGGCCAGCTGATTTTTTTTTTCTCAAATTTTGACAATCAATCCATTTTTCAGTACGATTTTGACTATAGGTAAACTCAAAGGCAAAACGAAGTAAATGCTGTCATCAAGCAAAGAGTCAGCGCATTCGCGCCTTGGCACCCACGCCACTGCTGGCACCAAAAAGTTCGAAATAGTGAAGGAATTCGTTTACCTTGGATCCAGCATAAACTCCAACAATAATGCCAGCCTAGAAATCCAACGAAGAATTGCTCTTGCAAATAAATGCTACTTTGGACTGAGTAGGCAATTGAAAAGTAAAGTCCTCTCTCGACGCACGAAAATCACACTCTACAAGTCACTCATCGCTCCCGTCCTGCTATATGGTGCAGAGGCGTGGACACTAACAACATCTGACGAGGCTGCATTGGGAGTATTCGAGAGAAAAGTTCTGCGAAAGATTTATGGGCCTCTACGCGTTTTCGACGGCGAGTACCGAAGAAGATTTAATGATGAGTTGTATGAGCTTTACGCAGACGTCGACATAGTACAGCGCATTAAAACACAGCGGCTTCGCTGGCTAGGCCACGTCGTGCGAATGAACGAAGACGCTCCATCCCAGAAGGTATACTTATCGGCACCCGCCGGTGGAAGCAGAGGAAGAGGAAGACCACCACTCCGATGGGGTCTCTAATTGGCGCCAGTTGGCGCAAAGAAGAAAAGACTGGCGAGCTATGTTGGACGGTCAAAATCGCTCAGGCGGTTAGATGGCCATTTAAAGAAGAAGAAACTCACAAATTACAAAAACAAAATACATGTAAATTTTTTGTGTGTTTGTATGTTTGTCGACCTGCTATAGTTGGATCATGATGTAAACGTAACCGAAGAGAGGTAGATTTTACTTGACAGAAGATAGTATGCTTCGTCATATTTGACTATTAAAATTTATGTAGGATATTGAGAACCTTAAATTCACTTTTATCTAAAATCAAAAAGATTTTATATCTAAAAATTGCGCCTAATACTTAGATACTTGCAAGTTTTACGGTTTAATACCACCTCAGTTTGTTACAACAACTAAAGAAGGAAGGTGGAAAGTGTTGATAGCTGCTCAGATATAAATTCTTGCTAATAACATGTTTAAACTAAAAAGCAGTTTAAACAAAGTATAAGCAAAGAACGAAAAGCTTGTGCTGTAATTACAACAATGCGCATTAACGGTTAGCATTTTCATATTTTTCGTTTGCGTTTACTCTTTCTTCTTTGTTTGGCACTTAGTTTCATTCGCACGTAAAAATTTTTTTACATTTTAAAATTCGTAACTTTATTGCTCAAAAGCCGAAGCAAGCACCCACAGCTATCCTCACACTGCTTCATGAGCCTTTTTCTGTCATAAATAGGGTAAAACCGGGATAGATGCCCCACTTTTTGGAAAAGCTGCCTAAATTTGAAAATATTAGTTTTATTTGAATAATTTTTTTTAATATAGCTAGTTCAATATTTTAACTTTAATTATTTAAATTTTGGTTTACCTATCGTACACGGTTTTTCCAGAAATTACTTTTTCCTGAAACCTTCTTTTTGAGGGATAGATGCCTACCTTAGGGATAGTTGCCCCACCATGAAAATAATGCGAAGGATAGATGCCCTTTATGGCATGTAAGCGAAAAACACAAATCGAACGCAACGTATGTAGTTCTACCCTACTCAAAACCATAATAAATTAAACATGTTGGGTTTTTAATCTTTTAATTACTATCATTAGAAGATACCTAAATCTAGTATTAGGTACATCAATGGCCATACCTACCTTAGTTAAATTGAAGCGTTTGCTTTCAAGAATTGGCATGCATTTTTATATATGTTTATTAAATTCAATTTTATAGGTACGTGTTTATTTAGAAAAAAATAAAAATTATACATATTTTTATAAAAATACATTTTACATACAATCTTACACTAAAATAAAAGCTACTTAGTAAATCTATAGGAAACTAGAGGCAGCCAATAGTTAGATAAACGTTTATTATATCCCTTTTTTGTTTTTTTAGCAGCATATCGTCGAATTAATGTCCTCGATGGAATCCCATATTTTTAGGATAATTCGTTTATCCCCATCGTATTTTTGTTCATTTCGTCGAACGCGGCCTGCAGGCTTTCTGTAGTCCCTTCCTTTTGTACTTTCGCGGCATAATTTTGCTGAAAACAGTTAAAAGTCCATAAAGTAGTACATAAAACATATATCAGACTCCAAAAGTATGTAAAAAATATATACTTACTCCTTTGCCCCTAAGGGCATCTATCCCTCGAAAAATCAGGGCAACTATCCTTTTTGATAGGGATAGATGCCTACGAATTTTTTGAATAAATTATAAACAAAAAAACATCTATTTTTAGTTAGATGCAGTCTCAATGAATCAGTTTATTAAGGTACTAAAAAATATAATGGAATTTATTACTAGTTATAAAGTTATACAAAGCACAATACTTACCTTTAAAACTTTTACGGGTATTTCAATTTCGTCGCAAACAAAATGTTTTATACTAACAAAACGCGTGTTCACTGCTCGAAGCCCTTAGATAACTAAAATGCGCTGTGGCTGCGGCTGCTAATTATTAAATTAATTGTTAGTCACGAGCTCGGGAAGTTAGATTTTTTGAATATGGGGCATCTATCCCGTTGGGGCATCTATCCCGGTTTTACCCTACATGCAAAGTATGTGTGTGTAAGTGCATGAACAATGCAACAAAGAAAAAGTTGATGCATAAAGTTTTTAAGTATTCGTTGGCGTTTAAAAAGTTACTAAACACATCTCAAACAGCACGCAAAACTGACACTTTAAACGAAGCCAATGAAAATATTTGACGTGTAGTTTCTTCGTTATTGCTAGTAAATCTAACTTTGACTATGGCAGACCACAACGTTGGTAAGTGCAAGGATATGAAAAGTGCATGCGGTGTTTATGCTTAAAGAAATGTATTGAATTTCGATAACAGATTGCAAACGAAATTATTAAGCTTTAGTAACCTAATTTTCTAGTTTACCAATAATTCAAAATTGGGTTTCGTTAAAGAGAAAAAAAGAAATGTATTAGATCTTGCAGCCTCAGCTGCATAAAACATTCGAAGGACTGTTCATAAAAGGATACCTCTTGGTGCTTGAAAAATAACACCAAATTCTATAGAGTCAACAATCGTCATGTTATTGGCCTCGGCGAAGGTCTCGGTTTTTTCATATAACATACATATAATATAAAATTGAGAGACATTTATATTTCAAAATGGTGTCGCCCTCGGCAAACGTCGACGATCCTCCGAGTATATTTGTGCATTGAAAAAGTTTTTTAAATAAAATGTTTTTACCTTTCAGTCAGGCTTCTCTTCCCGTCCTGCCTTTGTTATAACCACAAATAAAACACACCTGCTTGAAGTTGAAAAATTTGGTATACTAGAATAAATTGCAAAAAATTTCTTTTTCCCAAAACAATACTTATAAAAATGGCGAAAAGAAAGGGTTTGAAAAGGTGCAGGCAATTGGTCTCTCATGTCTAGCATAAATTTCGTAAAACTGATCTCAATTTTGTTTAAAAACTAACAAACCATTCAAACGAAAAATTAATTTGCATGCACAGGTTTGTAGGAACAAGTCGACAGGTGAGCAGTTCCAGAGAAACCAAGCTCTAAACATTTACGAAAAGTTTTGGATTTTGCATTTATCCACCCTCCATCAATCTAAAGCAGGAAATTTGTTATAAAGTTGTTGTTATTGGTATATGGAAAATTTTTTTTGTTACTTGACTGACATGCATTTTACCAACAAAACCACTATCATGTAGCGCAAAATTTTTGAATCTTCCTAAAGTTTCTTCTCTATTCTTTTCATTTAAGCAACACACATTTTTATATTTTCCACAAGTTATTTTCTGTTTTTTGGATAAATGTATTTATACTCAAAAAGTTGGTCAAGTGGCGTGTACGCTTTAAAGAAAATCAATAATCCAATCTGGCAGGCAACATTTCACAGGCATCAATGTCAGCTGCATTGTACAGCTGACCCGCCGCGACGCTTTGAGGCAATCAACAAACAACTTGAAGAGCTTAGCATACATAAAGTCATACACACTTGTGTACATACATACATATGTATGTTAGAGTTCATTAACCCTTGTAGGGAATCAGTACTTATTTGCCAACCATTTATTTTGCTTAAGAAAAAAAAAACAGAAAAATAAAAAAACTTTATTTGTTCAGTAATTGTTGGTTTAGAATGAAACGTTGGGCAGCGGACATATGCATCACAAAACCTTAAGACGGGACAAAGAATATTTTTTACCAAGCGATGGGATTTGAGTTGTCGTGCTTGTCATATAAAAGCACAAAAATAAATCAAACCAAAGTGCAAGATTCAGGATCCACAGATCCGCAGGTGCTTCAAAATTTATTGCTCTTGTCGAGTGTGGTTGCTTGCGAAATGTGCGTGTTTGTGTGTACTTAGGTGAATATATATGCGTAAGGGATGCTTATTCGTTAGACTTTTGTTATCTTGTTACTTTCGGAGTTTCGTATTGTAATCCCGGTTATACATACTCGTATAGGGACAGTAGGCTTCATACCTGGGACAAATTCTTGCAAGAACATCAATCGTAACCAAATTTGAAGCACGCACTGGATATCTTTCAGGGGTGGACATGGGCTAAAAATATGTTGATGTATAAAGGGGGCGTGGCACCTCCGATACAAATGAAATTTTCCATAGCCCATATCTCTGGAATCATTTAGGTTAGGCTACTGAAAATTGGTAAGGGGGAAAACGGGGAACTGGCATCTCTTATACAAATGAAATTTTTCATAATCAAGATAATAAGAAATGTCGTACATATGTATATCCGATGGTTTAAAATACGTCACTTAAAAAAATGTAAGTTGTTTTATTTCCATTACATATTTTGTATAGAAATGTGGGCTGACACCCACGGGTATAAGGCTAGTATTTCATAAAATGAAGTTGTAATTCCATGAACAAAAAGGACTGGGGGCCTAAAGGATTCCCTAGCGACAAGGTATGCCTTTGCAACCCCTTCTGTTTCCAGTTGGTGCCAAATATGGCAAGAGGTCGTGGTTGCTAACCAAAGTGGTTCATTCTCAATTAGTCTAATAGTAAAGCACGTCTGTATGTAATTTGAAATTTGCTATAAAATTTTATTAGATTGTAATCCCGAAATTGGCGGAACATAGGAAAGCATGGTTACACGGGGTTATACCTGGTAGGTTTGTGCCAAGCTGTAAGCGAGCATGTGCTGATATGCTATGCACGTCATCAACATACATATTGCCGGCTATAGGTACTCTGATAATATTTGCGGGAAAATTGCTTTGAACATGGAGTCTTAGGTTCGTAGTACGCACTTATTTAGATTAAAAGCAACATAAGAAGATGATGACATAATGACATACATAAATTGTTGTGCGTTTATTTGAAGCAGAAAGTAAAAGCTAAACAATCGAACATTAAGGTGGAGTGGAGCATGGAGGTTTGAAGTTATCCAATATTTCAGGCATTGTATAAAAGTAAAGTAGCAAAATTTTACGTACTTAGCTTTAAATTGCAGGAGTTAGACCCCTTACCACCTACAAAATAGCGATAACCTAGCTTGAAGAAATGAGGTGTAACCATATTAAGACTAAGACTAAGATAATTATATTCAAACTGCTAGTTAATATTAAAAGATTCACAAGATATGAAGTATTATTTCTTCTAACTATATCCACACAGCAAACCTACCTATCGAAGATTTTAAACTTTTCTTAGCTTACAAAAGCGGTCAAAACTGAATCGTGAAGGAGCACTATGAATCAATAAGACCAAATGGAAAGAAAGAAAACAGTTTAACCTTAAATTAAAACTATCTAAGGTCAATGGTGGAGAAGAAGGTTATGTTATTCTTTCTCCTACACTAACAAATTAGCGAAACTACAAACTCACAAAACACTTTGGAACAAAATATTGCAAACACATGCTACGCTTTCTATACATCTTACCCTGAGCTACCAATAGCTCTAAGCATAAAACACAAAAAATACACAGCAAAAGCATAATCCAACAGCTTAAGTAAACTAAAGGAAATTGTAGAGGCATGCTGATTAAGCAAAGCTCATATCTGCAGGCGTAATGTCAGAATCATCAGGTAAATGAGGGCCCACAATTACCACAGTTAACACCCATTTCCATAGCGATAAAAACTAATAAAAATGAATGAAAAGACGTAAGAAAAAGCCAAAAGGAAAGAAAAGTTGCTGGCGTTAAGTGAATTTCATAGATATAGCACACTTGCAGTTAACATATTTTTTTAATTATAAACTACCGATAGAATTTCAATATTGTTGCCAGTAAAATTCTTATTTAACGGTTTAAGAACATTTAACCTTAATATCCCAAAGTAAGCCTCACAGTCTTATGAGTTGTTTACTCCACCTCATCACTTCAAAATATTGCTTATGACTGGGTAATAGGAATCTTGGGCAATTACCTCCTTACGAAACTCAAACCTCGTTTTGTGGGAAAACTAAAATTTCTTCCTTCGGTTTGATGACATGCTCCTACTTTGTATAAGTACAACCAAGTGATCCCACTGAAATTAAAGCATGGCGCTCTAGTCTAGTAAGAGGTTAAGGGCTAGCGGGCCTAGGAACATTAGGCGCGGTAACTCCATTTTTTTTTAATGGAGAGAGTTTTTTAGACTGAGAGAATCCCTACTGCGGTTAGGGAGCCGAGGTAGGCATATCCGTCTTAAGAGACGACTAATGTGCACAAAGGTGCTATTGTTATGAAACACACTTTACAGTGTTGTAAATGTATAAAAAACTACGAATAATGTAATTATTTAAACCAATGTGTTAATTGCTGTAAAATGAGCACTGAAAAGCGATTGTGTGGAGGGATTTAGCTAAGGAGCTTAAACAAAATACCACCAAAGCTCAAGTTTCTGCGTTACAGGTTTTATCAAGCAGAAAATTGTTGAATTTGGCAAGTGAAAAGCGAAATTGATGAAGAAGAGAGTGATGAGAAAAGACAACACGCTTAACGTCATGGTTTTGCTGAATTAAGAGCAAAAGGAGCAAAATTTAAAGAAAACGTTTAACTCGGAGTTTGGGTAGCCTGCCCATTTTAACAGTCTGATTAGTTCTGAATTCTTTACGGGTGCAAAAAAATAAACTTGTTTTTAGGCTAGCTTGGGTGCAGTGCAAAAATTGTAGTTGTGTACTGGGTTATTTGAAACGAAAATTATTAAAAACACAAGTTTTAACTGAATTTAATTCCACTACTATTTTTTTGAACACAACTGTAACTAAGTTTTAATCTGAAAAAGAATTGGTTCAGAATTATCTACACGGCTAAAAATTTTAGCCTAAATTTAAAACTTTTTGGGGCTGCACATATGACCAAACCAAATTTGGCTTAGAATTAAATTGTCGTAAATATGCGCCTAACTATATTTATTTAAATTTTAAACCGAAAATGTTTTTACAAATTTTTTAATTTTTATTTTTTTAATGTTAGGACTCGAACCGAAGTGCCCCAAATAAGTGCGCAATGCTCTACCTACTTTTGTTGTATTTTTGTTTATCATAGTAAAGTTTTAAATCTAAAACGCAACAAATTGAGAATTTTTGTAGGTAATTTAAAGGTTTGGAATTTATTACAAAAAAGTTTTAAAAATTGTATAAAACAATGAACGGTCAAATTTTTAGCCGTGTAGTTAGTCATATAGTTTTTCTACAAAATTCGTAAACTGGATTTTTGCTGTCTCAATCACAACAATTCATAACAACTCGACTTCGCTTAATTCAAATTTTTAATTTTGTATTCTTAGCTCCAAGAACAGTATGCTTTCTTGAATGTATTTTAATTCAACTAATTCCCTATAACATCTACCTTATTGATTCCTTCCCTAGACCAATTTAAATGATGTACTACCTCAGATATTCTAAACTTTGCCAATTACTCTTACTTACCTTCAAGTTGGAGGTGCTTAGCCGTGGTAATCCGCAATTAAACAGTTCTCTGCCAAACATTACTTTAAATTTAAGGCTTGCTCGTTTCATGATTTGCGTGCACATTTAGGATTAACGAAAACAAAAAGGCTTTCAATGTCGTCGTTTCCTGTCTGCTAGCACGTACTCTCGCATGGCTGCTAACTTATAGAAGAATATAACGCTATCTTAACGAACACGCAAAGCTATCAAAGTAGGGGCCCACAAGCATATCTTAACCAATTAAATTGCCACTTTCGCCTCGCGGGCCTGTGAAGATGCACACTTTCCGCTGGGAGTTTAATTAAAATGTATGCATTCAAATGTAAAATGATTATTAGTTAACAGGAGGAAGAAGATCAACCAATTAATTAATTAATAGACAATCATTAACGAGTTGAAGAAGGCTTTGAATGGATACATTTACTATTAGCTTTTAGCATTGGCATACAAGATAGAAAATGAAAATTATTATCACCGCAAAAGCAAATGAGAACAGAGAGAGTATCTAAATGAGTTATCAGGATTTCCTTTAAGATACAGAATTGAAATAAAAAGAAATAACGCTTCCTGCTGCTAAAATGGGTTCGAATGCAACTAGAGAAGTGTGCGAAAGCTACCTCGTATCGAAGGACAAAAGTATAAAATAATCGGAACCGGTAACTGTTATCAGTTTTGTTATAAAACTTGCAAAATTTTCTAGTTTTTTTCTAATTGATCAAAAATCAATCTCAGTGAAATAAAATTAAGGATCAAGTTTTATATGCGACAAAAAAATACAGCTCATACGATAATAATTTTAAAATTATTGGTTTTTTTTGGAAAGAGTAAAATTAGTTATTTGTATTTAAATTATTTTAAAAATTAAAAAAAAAATTAGGATTATAAATAATTTATAATAGGGTTCGCTCAAATTAACTTCAATCAATTCAGATCTCCATTGGGCATGAAACAGGGAAGAATCTCATTTTTTTCATTGAAAATAGATATTAAAATAACCATTATCGGGGATCCATGACTTGATGACCAATATTCGAAGATAATCTAGTAGAATTATGGTTAGAAAGTGCTTTAGCTCACAAGTGTGATAGTTATTTATAATTTATTCTCCATGTAATAATTACATAAATAAAATGATCTTAAACTACTTAATTCCTAATTAAATATGAAAGAGAAATGCTTGCCATCTGTTTGGAGCACACTGCGTATACGTAGCATTTATGTATATTCTGATGGTGGGCAACTTCTTTCACAGCTAAGCTCTATGGATTATGAAATACAGTATTCGATTTTTCGCTAACGTCTTCTTATTTAAGTTTGTAGTTTCTCTTTTGTAAAACAAGGTATCCGTTGGAACACCTGCTGGCCGGAGAGTCTTTGTAAAGTAACATAACATTGTCGAGGACGTTAACTTTGCGGAGGGATTTTTTCCTAATCCTTGAAGGGTCATCGTGTCTGCATACGAAGTGTTCACCCTAGGAACTTATGAATATGGATTTAGAAAATAAAGTTATTTACCTACGGATTCCCTAATGAGCCATTTCTTCTTTACATGTGGTTCCCAAATAGACGAAATATTTCCCAGTTAGGAATTTGTATCCATCCATAGGGACGTATCTTGTATGATAATACAATGTTAATAGTTTAAGCCCCTTACATCTTTAGTTGGATCTTTGTTAAAACCAGAGAAGGTGAAGCTTACGGCTTTTTAGAAGGTTGTACTGTGGAGTTAAAAAATTGGAAAATTGTGTTAGCTCACTGTAGATTTAGTAGTGCGGCGACATTGCATTCATCGATATCATCCAGATATTAAACTTAAAAAACCTTTAACGAGAAAATGAGATGAAGTGTGTAAATTAAAAAGCAAATATTAGTGTGCGCTTAAATCAGGATATATGTAACAGTCATAATAACTATTTACGATAATACATATGTATGTATGTACATACATTAAATATGTTGACATAGTGTTGCGTAAATCACAGTAATTAAGGATAGTCATAAATTTTTGCCGGAAAGTCTAGTAGCTTTGCTTTATATTTATGCGACCACAAATGAATTTCTGATGGTAAACTTTAACGCAGACTTATACACACATACAACCAAAAAGCAAACCAATTATGGAAACATATTTACTGAAACTATAAAGTTGACAACAGCGATGCCAAAGGATGGCGACTGCTGCTATAACCCGAAAGCGGAAGCGTAAATAACCAAAATCATTAATGTGAATTCATTTCGTCGCACTCTATCCAGCAGCGAATTTCGCGATTTGCTTTAATAAATTCGTTATTTCACATTTAGCAAAACTATACAGAGAGAGAATACGCAATATTTTGCAACCGAAGTTATCTCAATTAACTTGAAAACTTGATTCCTCAAAATTTTAAATTTTTTTAGTTGCTGACAATGCAAAACCTCGTAAGTGAAAATTGTGTCAACAACTTTTAGGGGCTTATAATTGTTACCAATTTGTACTGATTTATTCTGGAGAAAACTACATGTTAGTTTGGAAAATAATTAGAAGAATCGTTCTTGATATTCGTCCAAAAAAATCTGGAATTTGTAATGGAAAACCAGCCAAACTGAGATTACGAGATTTTGCATCGAATAGAAAAGAAATGTCTTATCTTAACGAAGGAAAGCTTATAATCCTGCTGTGATGAAAAATGTTTGATAATGTTCAAATATATAATTAGGATTGTATTTATTATTCAAGAAATTCCTATTAAAGAATAAAGTTTAAAGTTGTATCCAAACTTTATAAATTAAACATAAGCACATCGCAAAATTATACTCGTACATATGCTCGTATAGATATAACATGTATTTATGAGTTTTTTTGATTTAATATCGGTATTATTGCTGCACAAAATAGGGCTACCTTTGGACTACTTGGTGGTTTTCGGGGTGACTTCCGGCTAATTTTAGGCACGATTTTCGGATTTTTTCAGCACAATTTCCGAATTATTTGAGGGCTATATTAGGTCTATTTGGGGACCATATTTGAATTATTTCAGTTATCATAAGGAATAGCTCTAAAAAGGCCTCGAAATGATTCAAAAATAGTCCTAGAAACACTACCGAAATGGCCAGAAAAAGTCCACAAAACTATCTAGGATATGCCCCGAAATTAACCAGAGAAATCCACTACATACTTCCTAAAACATGGAAGGCATCCCGGTTATAATTTTGCTGTATCTCGGGGTGTTATTTTTAATTTTCAGAAGCTTGAATAAAATTTTATTCTTTACTCATAATGTTTTGAACAACTAATAATATTTCAACCATCACTCAAATTTTTGAAAACGCTCATTTTATAGAATTGTCTGTATAGACCTTTTGGGTTTTTCAATACCTGAGCAGGATAGTAGAAAGTTGACATTTTAAATTTATTCAAAAGTACTTCCATAGGGCTAAAGTCGAGATAATAAAGTGAAATGAAATAACACTAGGTAGCAACCCTAGCTTGTAACCTTACGGAGAAACTTTTGTTTTCGATTCTAAATGGTTACACTATTACATGACGCTTGATATCCATAATAGAATATCTCGTTTCATTAAAAACACAGAAAGGTGGCAAGCCTGTAGAAAGGTATAGGAAACGTCAAGCGAAATGGTTCAAGTCATTCTCGGGATAGTTCAGGGTATACACAAAAATTAACAGACTTCCAAAAGTTGCCAACCCTGGCTCTACTTAGTAACATTTTTTTACAATTCAACTAGAAATATCAAATAGATGGCAACTTTTTAAGAACGCTCTCAGTAACATGGAAGTCAATATAATTTTTCGACCTGTTTAAGCAATTACAACTTCAATATAAAAAACTGAAAAAAATAACAATATATGATATATTTTATTCAACAAGTTCAAAATCCTTTAAAGCTCCGCTACGATCGAACTTTAAAGCTTTCAAAACTTTAAAGTTGTACTGGCGCACATGTGTTCCAATTCCAATAACTACAAGAAAGTTCGAGTGCTAAGCGGCACTTGTAATTATTTGCTCGTGTTGAACAAGTTTAATTGCCAATGCCAATCATTGTAATTGACATTAGAACCTGCGTGTGTCCTTAATGATGTGTACGTGTGGGGGTGTTTTTGTTTAAGTACTTGCTATTGGATATTGCAGATTCATGTGTGGTTAGGCGCAAACTTACAAGTCAGCAGGTTATATGCGAAATAGGAAATAGGGAAATTTTTTTGAATAACGCTTTTCATTCTCAATTCAAGTACTTTCATGTTAATCTATTTGTTGATTTTCCTACAGGGTGGAAGATTGATGTATCTATGTCAGAGATGTAAAAGTATGCATTCCTTTGCGAATAATTATTCTTTTGATTTATCGCCAAATAATTGCAGCCATTTTTTTAATTCTTTGACTAGGACTTAAAAAATTAAGTCACCATTCAGACTTCATTTTGCGACTTCGAATTCTTTTTTTCATTAATTTTTTGGTTATTCATGTATTGCATTCATTGAATAAAAAGTCTCACTGAAGTCAAATTAAATAATTTGGAGTCATTTGAAGTTAATTTACCTGTGGCATATGAGACATGATCGTAAACTATTTTTGTGTCAAATAGTTAATGACTTCACTCAAAAAATGAAGTCAGTAAGTGACTTCTCTAAATGACTTCAAAGTCGTAACTTCAAAAAGACTTCAGACCTCAATTTTTCATTCTTTAGTCATAAAGCGAGTCAATGAGCGCATTCAAAATTTTAAGTCATTGAATAAGACTTCAACTGATTGCATTCACATATGAATGCATTCTTTTACAACCCTGATCTATGTATGTATATTGGAAGGATTTCCCGTCATCCCTTGCAAATTTGAATTGGCAAGAAACCAGTTTCGGCGTTTTACCATCTTCAGTGTTTTTTCTTCGTCCTCAACGATGACGGAAAATCGTTTCAATATATTATATTTTCATGTTTTTTTAAATAAGGAATAACTGAATTGAATATTAAAAATATTTTCTTAAAAAAGTTCTAATAGAATTAAATTTTTGTAGAAGCTACAATATAATTTGTTTGAAAAATGCGACAGCTTGTTACATTATTATGTTGAGTTCTTCAGTTTAAACAATTACATTCTACAAGTAGATGCACTTTAAATTATTAAAAATAAATATTTGAAACTTACAGAGTAATAAAAGCTCCAAAAAATTTACCAGAAAGTGAATAACAAATATTTGCTTTGGGCTATGTAAATATGCAAAACAAATTAAATTCAAACGAACGCATTGGATTGTGTTCTTGTTCACTGATGCATATATCTGCATTTTTTATGAGCATTTTTGTTTGTTTCCCGATAGCATATTTTGTTTTTGTCTTTTATTCAACATTTGCTATTGTTGACATGAAATATCGTTTTTCATGTATTCGCATTCCGCATTTGTCCTTGACCGAATTTGTATTGTTTAAGCAAAATTAGTATTTTTTTGAAATACAAATTTCGGTTGTAAATTCCTTTCATTCTTAAACTTGAGAAATTTTATTACAATATGATATTTTTAGTTTCAATGAAACCACAATAAATATACAAGAATATAATGGCATTTTGTTTAGAGTAAGCAAGTATTATCTAACATAATATATTTTACAAGCGACAACATGTAGAATGAGATAAAAAAAAAATGAAAATGTAGCATAATGTGAGCATATTTTACGTCGTATATACATTCAAGGTAGATATTATCTTAATTAATTTAATTTTTCATTGTTTTTTACCTGTGCATTTATTCGAATGACAATGTTGGCAGAAAACAAAAGTGACATAAAAATCCTTTTAAGCGTTTGTTGCAAAGATAAAACGAAATGAGAAGGTAAAGAGTGGACGCTAATTTACGTAAGTCTTAAATTCAATTCAAGTTTTAGCCTTATTAATGTTTCAAGACGAAATCACCTGGGGATTAATAATTAAACTCAAGAGGAAGTAAGAAAATCGGGTGCTCGTTAGAACTCGTAGTATATAAGGCAAATAGTAGTAAGTAAGGTAACATATTTTTTTTGGTATTATTTTGAAACAACAAATTTAGCAAAATTTCATGAACCAGATACTACAAAATAAATAAAATATTTAATATTAAATTTTTATTTTTTTATTTTGTTGCCATTTAGTTTGCCAGAAGCGTCGAGTCTAATTCAAAGCAAGAAAAAGTACTGTTTTGAGAAAGCAAAATTAAAAAAAAAATTGTTTAGCTGTGAAACAATTGAAATCGCGAAATACGAAAAAGTGCTTCAAAACAAAATAAAAAAGTTTGTGACACTTTAAGCTACATTGGTCAGCAGCAGCAGCAGCACTACACCTATTAACCTTTCATGCAGCTGAGCAAGAAAACGTAAAACCCAAGTTCTTCCAGTAGATTTCAGTCATGCTACGCAAAGCAAACTTGAAACTTGCGTTAGAAAATTAAGTTTTCACATCTTCTGAAACTTTTTATACCCAGCGTACTAGTACTAGTACAAGGGTATATTAATTTTGTCCACATAACGGTACTATGTAACGGCACAAAATAATCGAGTTAGATATAGAGTTCCATATATGAAAGTTCTTAGGTTGAAAAGAGGAATTGATTAAGGCATGTCCGTCCGTCTGTCCGTCTGTCCGTCTGTCCGTCCGTGTACACGATAACTTGAGTAAAAATTGAGGTATTTGCATGAAATTTTGCATACAGGTTACTTTCTGGCCAAGGTAGGTTGCTATTGAAAATGGGCGAAATCGGACGATAACCACGCCCCCTTTTTCGATATCGAAAATTTCGAAAAACGTATAAAACGGGTTAATTCCATATCAGAAGCAGCTACAATGATAAAATTTGCAGTATGTATCGACTTATATGTTCTAAGGCGGATTTTATCAAATTTTTTGAAAAGGGGCGTGGCACCGCCCACATATATTTGAAGAAAATTTAAAATTTTGACTCTTAATAAGTTGAGAACAGTTTATGCTAGTATAACGAAATTTTGTAGAGGGCATACTATTGTTGTGTTAAATTCAGATATAGAAAATAAACGAAATCGCTTGGCGACCACGCCTACTTTTTTATAAAAGTTATATTGAAAGGAGGTGGAAATATTGAAAAGTCCATATCTAATTAACTGACACCGCTATAGTAATATAATTTGGTACATACCTCAATTTTCACATTATTTACATTATTTTTGCAAAATTTTGGAAAGTGGGCGTGGCACCGCCCACTTATGAGTCAAGCAATTTTCAAATTCGACTGCTAATAACTTCAGAACGGTGTGAGATAGGTTTACGAAACTAGGTACCAGGCATGTTATGTTTATGTAGATTACTACCACAGAAAATAAGAAAAATCGGTGAACGACCACGCCCCTTTTTGGACTAAAGTTCTCTAAACGAGAGTTAGGAAACCGGAATATGCAATATCTGTTTAACTGATAAAGATATAATGCTAAAATTTAGTACACTCATTCACCTGATGATGTTATTAGTGATGTTTAAAGGTTTTTTGGTAATATTTTGGAAAATGGGCGTGGCACCGCCCTCAAGTGAATAAACAAAATATCAACATTTCACTATTAACAAGCCACTGTGAAAGTATCATAAAGATCTGCAATGAAAACTGATCTTCAATAGGGACAAACAACATAATAAAATCCGTGGGCGTGCCACCACCCACTTTTTTAAAATTAGGTAAATATTGATTAATGGACACATATATCCGTATATCAAAAAATTTCACAAAATACGTTAAAAGTTATGGGCATGGCACGCCTTCTTTTCCAAAGTTATATATAGGACATGGTATAACCCTTGTAAAGATCGATTCAGTACTTTTGGCTCATGTAAGCGGTTAAAGCTTTATAAGCAAGGAGCGTGGCCGCGCCCACCAAATTCGCTATTGTTTAAATGGGCGAAATCGGATGAAAACCACGCCCCCTTTTTCTGAAAAGTAACGCTGGGTATTTAATGTTCGGTTCACCCGAACTTAGACTTCCTTACTTGTTTTAATATCAGTTTGCGAAGTCAACAAATACTGCAACGTTTGACGCTATTTAGTTGGCAACTCGTTAAAAGTGTTTTGTTTGATGGTGTTGCCTTACAAATGGTACAATTGTACAATTAAATATAGAGATTAGAGAATAGAGCACGACTGGTGCAACAAAGCCTGGTGAAATTGCAACAGTTTTGCTTTTTCCAATTGTTCCTTCATCGCAGCAATTGAGACGGATGAAGTTTTTATTATTTTTATATTGCTCACGAACATGCAATGGTATGGTATGAGAACAAGAAGAGATAAACCCATTAATGAGTATGCCAAAATGATCAAGATGATGGTATAATATTTTCGCACCCTTAGTATCCAGGGATGTATGTACGTATGTATGTGTTATGATTTTTATAAGTGATAATAATTCAAATTTGTGTCAGACACTAAACACTTTATTATTTATTAAAACACGCATTCACGTGCCAATATATTATTTATGAGTTCAATGGAAATCAATTACAAGTTGATTATGATATTTGAAAAAAATATAATTGTGTGCACCCAGCCACAAAATGCATTTTTATTTTTTTATTTTTTTAAATGACTAAATATTTACATTTACAATGATGAGTAATGCTAGCATGTGAACATTTTTGTATATAAAAGCAATATTTGTAATTGCTGTTCGGTTTGTATATATCGCTACTGTTAAATACGGATTCGGTATGTGGTAAAATTTAATTGCTGCGATACGCAGATTATAAATATTAATGGGATTAGTAATAAAATAATAGATGATACAATACTTGTAATAACACAAAAGCTCAGACAAAACGCTAAAAATCACATTATACATTCGCATTCTGTGGTAGAGATACGTTCATAGGTAGAGTTTTGATGAGAATGATTCTAACATTTGTTCGTTGCACGTATTTGCACTTAAATTTAATATTTTAAAGAGCTATTTTTAAAAATTCGAATTCAGCATTTTTCAGTTCTCACTATAAGCGCGCCACCCAGTAAAATTCGCTAGATACCAAATTTTAATTAATTTTTCGTTCTTAACTATGTATGTAACTGAGACTAGTTTCAAGTCTATATCTTAACGGTTATTTAATAAGACTTTGAAATATTCCGAAAATTCTTATCGAAATGTGAGGACAAACATGAAAAAAACTTAATTTATAGGCAGTAATATGGTGACTTGTCATAATGTCAATGGAATTTATGTCACTGACTTTAATTTGCATTTCAAAAATCCAAAGAATTCGCAACGATTATTTTTTCTGTCTATTTGGTTACAGAGATATGTAGTGGGTTAAGTGTTCTTTGAAAGAAGCTTCGTAGGAGTCGAACCACCTAACCAACACATTATTTTTTGCCGGATTGCTTATGTTCTTACAGGAGATAATTATTTCAAAATTCCTCACGACGTTCTTAAAAATATAATTTAATATTCAACAATATTATGGAAAATGAAATAGTCCATTTCTATAGTTTTTCATGGCATATGAAAGTTTAGACCAACTAATCACAAAGATTTGTGTTCCTCGTAGGGCTAGACGTATATATGTACATACATATATATGATTTATGTTGAGACCCAACTTGATATATGATAACAGCATTTATAATGGTACATAGAAAACCTCTGTATATACATATTCAATGGAAAAGCGGTATGCTCATCGAGCACAAAATTGTAGCTGCCTCTAACAGGTTGAATAAATCAAAATACTGTGGCATAATGAAACATTCATCCAATTGGTGCATTACAAATTTCATTCCCTGTAACAAATCGGGTGACTGAGCTCCAAAGGGAGTGATCCACGAACAAAACCTTTAGTATAGAGTGGGCTGTAATTCAAAACATATAAGTACCCAAATTTTTATTTGTAAGCAAATTTTATTTTCTTTAGCATACTTATATTAGTTAAAAGTATATATATATATATATATATATATATGGCGCGATATACAACAGTTATATCATTAATCTCCTAGGAGATTTTTGCGCCGAGCTTCTCTTCCAATTTGTGTTAAAAGTATAAACGGGTAAAATTGGTCTTTTCATAAGTAATGCCGAAACAAGGAGTTCGGTTTGAGCTACTATCGAGAGCGGACGTGTGTGCCTAAGCAAACAAAAACATATAATTGAAAAACTGTTTAAAACTCGTAAAAATCCGAATTGGATTTAAACCATGAGTGAAAAAGACAATAGCAATAATCCGCTTGGATTATTGCAAGATTACTCTGATTATTCTGATAAAAACTATACAAACTTAACTAATAGCAATTATGCTAAAACTTCAAACGTGCAAAGTGAACAACAAGGTGACCTTGAATTTGTGAAAACAAATAGCAACAATGTTATTGATAACTCTCGTGCCAAAAACAATGCTAAAGCTGAATACCTAATAAAGCGACGCAGGGAACAAAGAGAAGGGCAAATAGACTCATATCGAGAGGTCGAAGATATTGCTGACGAAGCTGAGAGCAAACAAGCATTGATGACGTTACTACAATCACTTACCGCACAAATCTCTGAACTAAAGAGCATAATATTACAACTTAACGCTGAAAAAGCAATTCTCAAAGAGGAGAATGAACAACTAAAGAAAAATCCAAATAAAAACAAAGAAGATCATCACACTTCTATGACAGAAGTTGAACCTAATGAAAATGAAATTGAAATGGAAGAAAATTCTAACAAAAATAAAGATCACCAGACTTCTATGACAGAAGTCGAAATTACTGAAATTGAAATGGAAACAAATTTTGAAAGAGAAGAGAGCAACGAAACATCGCAAATTGCTACAAAAACAACGCATAAACAAACACAATCAGTACCAAAACGTGGATCGAAAAAAACTAAAGAGAATCCGCCTGTATTTATTTGCTATAACATTAACCAAAAAGAAATGTCAATTAATTTACAGCAATTATTAAAACACAAAAACTTTGTTTTCAATATTATAAACAAAAACGTCACACATATCAGCACGGGCGTTATAAATGATTATAAACAGATTAAGACCTTTCTAATAAATAAGGAAATACATTTTTATACTTTTACTCCCAATGAGGAAAAGCCGTATTCAATAGTTATTAAAAAACTGTCAAATGTTTATGAACGTGACGAAATTGTCGATTATCTTAATGAACTTAAACTTGATATCGAGATTCTTAACCTTTCAAAATTTAAAAGAGACAATTGGATAATCCAACTCAGCCATAACTCTAAGCTATCTGATTTCTATAATATTAAGTATATTCTAAATTGTAAAGTTGATTTTGAAAAATTAAAACCAATGGTACCCTCCCAATGTAAGAATTGCCAACGATTTACACATGTGGCAAGTAATTGTTATCTGCCATACCGCTGTGTCAAATGTATTGATACTCATGGCCCTGGTAAATGTAAAATACCCCAAAAAGAAAATAACAACAAAGAGCATGTATATACCGATAATGAAACAGGTCAATTAATTAGAAAAATAGGAATCCCTGTAAGTTGTGTTAATTGCAATAAAGAAGGGCATACAGCTAACTATTTTAACTGCCCGAAACGATTAGAAGTAATTAAGCGAATGGACGAACGTAGTAACCATAACAACAAAAAAGTCCAATCAAACATAGTTACTAAAAGTAATCTTACACCAGGTAAAGCGTCGGCTTCGTACGCTTTAATTACGCGTGGTGATCATACAAAACGTACCTCACAAATTGGTAACCTAAAAACAAAAACATCATCACCTTTTGATAGTGTAAATAGTGAATGTTTTCGGTTATTTGGTAGCAGTATGACCGACTGCATGAAAAAAATATCAAGCTTTTCAAAAACCTACAAAGAGCTGCGTAATGATGATGAAAAATCAATAGCACTCTTTGGCCTTTTAACAGAGTTAAGACTTAATCATGATTAGTAAAAAACTGAAGTGTATATTAATAAATGTGAACTCATTGATTTCAAAGCACAAAAGACATTTCTTTAACCTCTTTTTAAAAAAACATAAGCCAGACGTAGTCCTTATAGCCGAACATCGGCTAAACCCTAGACATAGAATTAACTTTAAAGATTATAAATTTATAACACAGGTTGATAGTGCTAAACATGTAGGAAACAGGAAGTCCACATCCAGCACTGCAACTGCAATCTGCATAAGGGAACAGTATAAATATGAAGTGATCAAAATTCCAGATACTGTCCATTTGGAGAAAGTAGCGTTAAAAATTTTTTGCACAAATGGTGATCAGATCACGTTTGTATCTTTATATAATCGTCCATCAGACTTACTTCATGTAAGTGACCTCAATCGAGTGTTAGAGTCTCTTAATACAAGCAAAATAATAATTGGTGGGGATCTCAATGCCCGCCACTCCAACTGGGGAGACACCCTCACAAATAACAACGGTAGAATATTGAACAATTGGCTCCAGCAATGCCCCGTTTTGAGCCTAATACCCACAAAGCATCCCACTAGAGTAACTAAGCACACGGCTTCCTACTTAGATATCTTTTTAGTGACACCATTTGCTGGAATAAGCTTTGATGAAGAAAATGGATACGTGAATTGCTTGAAAACACATGAATTTGAATCCGATCATAGTGCTGTCGAATTAATCCTAAAATTAGAACATAATGTACTCGATTGCCAGCCAACCGAATATTTCAATTATGATAAAACAGATTTTAAACATTTCAATAATGTTCTTTTAGCCAATATCAGTACGAACAACCTACCATCCAATTGTAATGTATCGCGAAAAGAGATTGACGATTGTGTTGATAATCTTAGTAAAGCAGTTAACGCGGCTCTAAACTCAGGAGCGATACCAAAAGTTAAGGTACGCAACCGTGGTCTAATAAACCTTCCTACAGAAATTCTTGATCTAATATCCGAAAAGAAGCGTTTACGCCGCACCGTCTCAAGATGTGTAGATCCTCGGCGTAAAAACACTCTGACAGCTATAATTCGAAACCTTACTAAAATAATAGAAGAGCGTATTCGTTTGCATGAAGATAAATATTGGTCAAACTACTTTGCCAAAATACAAATGAACAACAAAACATATAGCAAAATTAAAGGTCTGTGTGGCTTAAAAAAAGCGACGGAAATCCCAGACTTGATAATTAATCGAGAAAATATTGATATTGACCTTCCCTATGTAGAACCAACAAGCAACAATATTGGTAGCGATATTGTCTTGACCGAAAATTTATATAAAGTAAATGCTCTAGCTTACGCTTTTGAGCAAGTACACCGTCAAAACCTACACCTCGGAGAGGAAACCTTTTCAGTTTACATTGAAGATAATGTAGCAGAAATAGCTCAGTCGAATGAGCCTATAATATATTTTTCAAACAATTTAACAGCAGATGGTGAGCTTCATACGAGCGAGTCTGAACAACAATATGAGCTTGTAAGCGCAGAGAAAATTGGCGCCGTCTTACGATTAAAGAATAATAAAAAGAGTTGTGGTGATGATGGCATCTCGAACTTCTTGCTTAAGAGAACAACCAACGATTTCTGGAGATTCTTAGCTATTCTCTTTAACCACTCGCTAAATATAGGATACTTTTCCACACAGTGGAAAACTGCAAAGGTAATCTGTGTACCAAAACCAAATGCTAATCCCAATTCTGTGCTGGGTTACCGCCCAATATCCCTGCTTTCCAATATAAGTAAACTATTAGAACACTTTATACTTGAAAAAGTTAAGCAACATATGGAAGAGCGAAATATTATGAAAGATTATCAATTTGGCTTTCGCCCATATCACTCTACGAATCACGCATTAACACTTCTATCTGACTTTGTATGCAGTAATCTGAATCGCCGACAAGCAACTATTCTAGTCAGTCTAGATTTAGAAAAAGCATTCGATACTGCATGGGTAGAAGGCATTATATATAAAATGTATAGAATATTTAGCTTTGATAAAAATTTGTGCAAAATATTGCACAGCTACTTAAAAGATCGAACATTTTATGTAAGTGAATCTTTAAATAATTCTAGTATAAGAGATATTGCCGCAGGCGTGCCCCAAGGCTCATTATTGGGACCGATATTGTACAACATATTTCTAGCAGATTTCCCTGATCCGCCAGTGAATAATATAATGTGTAACTCTGATATAAAAGTTATAATTTACGCAGATGATATCCTTGTATTGGGGTCTCACCCACGCATAGCTAAAGCTAACGAAGCCATCAACCTATACCTGCATGAATTAAATACATACTTTCAAAAATGGAAATTAAAAGTAAATCTCGCTAAAAGCGAAACTGTTATTATTAAGGGAGTTAAAAAAAATTTGCTTCCAAACGCTCGTAAGTATGAGCCCCAAATTAAAATTAATGATATAAACATAAGTAGCAAAGAACAAATTAAATATTTAGGCATAATATTGGACAGTAAATTCACCTTTGTGAAACACATAGATTTTATTTTGGCGAAAGCAAAAAAAATGTTTTTCAGCTATTCTAACTTAATTAAAAGACAGAGTGGTCTCTCAAACCGCATTAAATTAAATATATATAAACAAATAATTAGGCCAATAATTTCTTATGCTCATCCTATATGGTTCAACATTTCCTCGAGCCAAATGGAACGACTCAGAAAATTTGAGCGTTATATCTTACGACTTTGTAGCGGACTCAACCGCCAACCTTACAGAACAGGGACCTATCGCAAGAGGGTTTCTAATAAAGTTCTTTACAAAAAATGTAGAATATCAAGAATTGATTCCTTCCTAATCAAAACTTCATATCGATTTGTTGAAAGAATGACATACATGCAAAATGATCTGATTAATAAATACCTATCAAAACAAACAGAAATTTCCTTACCTATAACAGAAAGATATTTATCTCCAATATATTTAAAAATATTAAAAAATAATTTGATGCTTCATAAAAATAATAAAGCAATATACTATCACAGGCGATACAAATCTTACAATGTCAACGATGATAATTTAGTTTACAATACCGACCAATTTATATTAGAGTAGCTTGTAGTTGCTTAACATAGGTTTCTTAAAACATATACGATAGTTACATATTAGCATATCTCCTTTTTAGCCCTTTTTGGGAGAATATTAATAAGTTTTAAAATCTTGCAAAACGCAAATGTAAAAAATAATCTTAACTGACTTTTCATATGTATATACGAAGTATTCGAATAAATTTTAAACTCCTAGATAAATACAAAAGTATGTTAGGATAACTCTAAATAACATAAGTATGTAAACTTGTATATTTAATGTGATTTTGGGCAATAAATGAAATGAAATGAAATAATGCCGAAACAAAAGGGAACAGTTCAGCCAATATATATTTGAAAAAAACTGGCATTGGTCGCGTCCACTTTTGCAACTCCTGCCGAATGCACCCCAGACTAGTTGTAGTTTTTGCAGGGTTGTTTGGCAGGAAAGTGGCTGCATTTTGTGTAGGTAAATTGCAAATGTAATGCAGTATTTTCGACATTGGATATGCTTGTTTCTGGCTGAAGCGTCGAATGCTCGAAATAATCGATAAACTTGGTGAAGTAAGTGGGCCCTTAGTGCCATTAACTATAAAGTATTTGGTTAGTGATTATATGTGTGTGCATTTGTGAACATTTTTCAGTGTATAAGTAAACATTTTAACTAGAAATTGGTGATTTTAATAACGATAATTGATTTAGTAATAAATTGCGAATTTGGAAGTTTTGATTTGACTTTGATATGTTGAATAATTTTGATGTTTGTTTATTAATTAATTGCACAGTTTTGGGAAATTATTGGTTTTGAATTCCTGTCGTATCATTTACATTTGTTACATTGTTATTAGTAAATAGAAATATAACAACAAATCAAATTAATATCTTTTGAATTGATTAATTTTAAAGAATATTAAATCATAAAACACAGCAAATATTTTTCATCACTAAACAATGTGATTTAAGTTATTGAATAAAAGGTCTGATAATATGGGCACGAAAAATGTGGTATACAATTTAGGGAAAATTTTGAGTTGTACAACTTTTCAATGGTCGCCATATTCCATCCAACGGGGGATCTATTTATCCATGCGAAGGAATTACTTTGCTCAATGCCTGTGGCGCTTACAAAATACGATTTTTTAAGTTTTCGCTTTTCACAAAAGCTAATGATATGAAAAAGAACCCCTCTACTTTACATAAATTGCATTTAATTTAAAGAAAACTTATCTTAATCCTTAATCTAATCAAAAGTTTTGTTTGATGCTATTACACGAGCATAGAAACTCCTTATGTTTTGCATTGGATTTTATGCGCTTTAACTTATTTCGAATCAACTATATTTCCTATTCAGCTAAGTGCCCACGTATGCCCATTAAACCACATTCAATACAATTCCTTTATTCTTTCTCTGATACTCACAATTGCAAACTCATTGATATCTAGCACAGGCAACCTGCCAACTAAACGGAAACGCCTACAAATATTCATAATACTACGAGTAGGAGTGTCTTTCTCGAGAACACTCGCAGTTTTGTTATGTTGCCAAAAAAAAGTTGTTACAGGCATCGATAGTTTGCAGACTACGCTTTTAGATTGCCGAACCATTGAAAATTGGTATATAAATACATAGAGTAAACGAGTGGTTATGAATATTTATTTTAGTACGTGACGATCTGACATACAAGAAAATATGAGCTAGAAAATACCCAGATGGAATTGCATACTATAGTTGCTCTAATGATTGTTTGGATACCGCATCTGATAAAAAACTAATGAAAGTATTGTAATATATGGGACGAATACTGAAAGTCTACGGTGTTAATTTAGTTTCCACGATTCATTGATTTTAAATTCTATACACCTTTGCTTTAATTTTGTTCAGTTCTCTCGCGTTTAGGTAGCATATGTACTAGTGGCTTTTTTGGTTCTTGCAAGACTTCCCGGAGTCTCCCCGACAATTCGGCTTACTCTGTTATGCTAGGGGTAAAGTTTTACTGTAAATTGCAAAGGCAACATAAGTATTTACTGCTACGTCACGTGCAAATCCAAGTCATACCGCAATGGCCCAAATGCCGGCCAATTCAAATGAACTAGAAGGCCGATATGTCTGCTGCCATTGAGTCTCTTAAAAGGTTTTATGCTGCACATTTTCACTGCAATCCAATGCCATTCAAGTGCTAAGTAAATTTTTAATGCAGTTCGTTGGAGCTTCTAACATATGATGTTCATCTTCATTTCGGCTTGCTTAGTACACGAGTGTACGAGTATGACAAAAGCCTATAATAGTAAACTGCATAAGCTGGTTAATGTATGTTTTAAGGCGAGTTGTTTAAAAGCTCATGATGAAAGCTGAAATCGGTTATGTATGATACTCCAAAAATTGTTTCACTTTTCGGAAAATTTACAACTTTTATTACCGCAGCTTTGCTTAATTTAAGAAGGATGCTAATTTTTTTCCTGGCTATTCCATCGGCTATCTAGTTCGACACTAGTCAGAAAACTTTAAATCTATATATTTCACTACTGTGTCTATGATTCATATTTGTTTATGTATTCGTGTCTTATGAAAATATTTGCATGCGATGCGTGTTTGCTGTGAAAACAAATGTTGAAAATGCAGAATGCAAACCTAGTAAAGAGAAAAAACTTTTTATAGAAGTCTATGTTAATGTTAATGGGTGTACGCATACATACATATGTATGTACATATGAAAAAATGCTATTTTTTAATTTCGCAGTTTCATATTTTATATTTCTCTTTATTGAAATGAAATGAGTTTCGTTACTTTACACAAATTGAAAATTTTCCATCAAGTCAGCAAGGAAATTTTATAATGAATCTTAAGTTTTTTGAAGGCTAAGTAAAATTTTTTTTTTTTAAATTAATGCAAGAGAGATTTATAACGCAGAAGTGACTGCCTCTTAGGGTGGTTACACTTAAAGGCAATATCTCTGTCATTCAGCCTTAGCACGTATGCCGGGCAATTAACCAAACTGACCATTGCACGTATTATTGTAGTAGATAAAAGTTTCTGGAAAAACTAACACAATGCTAATTTCTTGACATTCAAACACACTCTCAAAACAAGTCACTCGAGACACGACTACTCGTGTGTCTGAATCTATTAATAGTGCCAAAAAATTGTCAAAAAGTTGTAAGTGTTTAGGCATATCCCATTAATTGAACTTTATCTATCATATATAATAAATTTTATATCAAAACCGATATGCATCGAACTGGACTCTTCCAGATTTTTTTATTATACCTATACAAGGACAACCTCATTTTTGGAAAATTGTGGGCGTGCAAGGTATCGAAATATTTATAAAATGGCTATAATAGGCAGCTTCAGCTGTGATACAACTGCGGAATAGTTGGAACGATTTTAGAGGTGTTATTTCTATTAAAAAGGTATTTCAATCAGCTTTCAAAAATATATATTGCAGAAATTTTATATTACACTGAAATATTTTTTTTGTTAAAAATAAAATTTTAAGCTTGGAAAATACTTCAAAGGCCAAGTGTTCAGAAACATTTTTTTTAGAAAGCTCTCTTTAATATTTACATCATATTTAAAAACTAAAATAATTTTTTTTTAAATTTTTTAATATGCAGAATTTAGTTTCGTTCCCTGTATATAGAAAACAAATATATAATTTCATCTTCCATATATGTATGTATTGGATACTTGCTTGTAGATTTTATACATTACCATATAAGCCTTATGTGAGGTGTACATTTTTAGGTGGATTTCTATAATATGAAAATTGTTTGTGGAGAACGAAAAAAACTTACGAGGATGTGATGTCATTGTTGTTTCGCAAATAAATGCTGGATATAATTTTCAGTTAATTGCTAGTTGTTGACTTTAGTTTAGTTAGTATTTGTGCTGAATATAAATTTATTTAGATCACAAGAGTGTCATATTGAGAGTTTGGACACAAACGAGTTAATTAAAGTACATAAGGAAAAAGGGACTGTGGTTAGATACTCGTATCTGTTCAACTAATATGTTGTGTGAATGTATGTATGTACATATGTACGTGCGCAATTCACTGCTGTTAGTTTTTAGTGATTTTGCAGTATACGAATGGAGTAATTTAACAAATCATAGTTAGAGCGATGTGTTTGTCCAGACCATGGTCCTCATATACCGGAGTTTTGAGATAATCGAGGTAAGCATGGAAACACCTTCAGAGAGGGGACGGGGGCCTGCTGTTCAGGGACGAGGGAATTTCGGAAAAAAAGGTTATTGCTGCCTTGCCGTCAACTTTTGCTGGTCCTTGTAGACCCTTAGGTACTTTTCCTTTTCTTTACGTTGTACTGATAAGCCTTTGATTAAATTTCGGTTAGAGTTGAATAAACTGTACAAGTAACTAGTAAATATCTGCACGTGCGAGGCGTCTAGAATAAGAAACGAAAGAAGGCGTGTCAAAGGGGAGAGACCATAAACCAGTAATTTACAACCACAATGCGGAGGAGCTGCCCAAGTTATAGAATTTAAGTTTAATTAGAGATTGCTTGTTTAATAGCAAAATCTTCACGTTTACTAATAGATAATTAGGTTTATTTGCATAAATTTAGGTGTTTGTATTTTAAAAGTACTTTATAGCTTTAGCATATCGCTGCAAATAAATGAGTGATTAGTCTCCAAAGAGAGTAATCCGTGATTAATTCCTTTGACAATAATTCAGTATACATAATTAAATTTTTATTTTGCGTGGCATACTCATGGGGTTGCAAGTAAATTTTACTTTTTGTAGCATACTTTTAGGAGTTAAAAGTAGCCTTTTGGATAGAAAGTGGATTAGTCCTTTCGTTCCCTTTTATGTAGTAATGGATACAATTGGTCTCTCCATAAAACATTCTGAAATAAATGCGCTCATACAAAGTGATCAGAACTGGCATTAGTCGATTTCTGCCTTATGACTCATCCCACATACATCCTAGACTATTAGGTTTTTTTGCTGAGATTCTACTCTTATATAATTGAAAATATTGATGCATATTCTGTGCGTATTAACCGAAGCATATGTACGAGTATGTATGCATAAGTTCATACATATCTGGTCTACACAAATTGAAACCAAGCGAATGTTGTGTGGCTGCGTCTCATAATCGGCAACATTTTCTCCGAAGCTATGTCATTTGCCGGATACAATTAAAATGTCATTTCGGTAGTTGAAGCATAAAATGCTCAGTCAGGATGCAAGTTAATCCAACAAGCAATTTCATATTTTGACAACAACAATTGGTTGTCGCCCACACACATATCTGTCTGCACATTTACATTCAACCAGCAAGAGAGTCTGGGATTGCGTTAAACTATGAATTATATACCCAGTAATGGGTAGTTTTGCTATAGAGTTGGCATTAAGTGGAAGCACCCTCGTGCGGCAAGATATCAGCCAGGTCAATAAGAATATTTTTGGGATAACTTCGGGGCAATTTGTTAACTATTGGACAGTCAGAGGGAAATTTCTAGATAGTAATTTCATTAATTTTAACAGAAAAATAACATGATGGAAACTTACCGTACAAGTACTCGTATATTGGAATATGAACATCCCCTCTAGTCTTTTCCTGTTCATTATGATAAAAATGGGGCAGTCTAGTCCAATTTGAATAGCAGTGAAATTATATTTTCTGTCTTCTCCAACTACTGGGTATAGTAATATTTGCATAAGATAGCAAGTACTCGCACTTAAATGTCATCAGCAACATATGTATGTGAGTGCTGACAAATCGTACTGTATGCTCCGCTTCCTTTTGCATTCTCCGCATACGGACTTCATAGCAGCGTGGAAATGCCAACCTACAAACCTGCAATTGCAGCTTACAATGTAACAGTGCAGCCATAAGACCAACAAGCAAGTATGCCAAGAACGTGAGTGATGTCACCGCTTGGACATGAACATGTTACCATTAATGTCAACCTGTTACAATAGTAATATAATATTCCCTCTTTGGCCATTGTAAAACAGTATATAAGTAAGTGACAAAAAACATTGTGTAGTAGGGGAACGGTTTGGATATAACACAAGATCACAGTATAAGCGTTAATGTTTGTATAGCTACTCTGACTCTCTCTCTTTTCACCGTTCTACTTTGCGCGAGGTCACTAACATTTACATTTACCCCGTTTGCTTTGAGAACAAAAGCAAAAAAGTAACTTTTGTAATGTAAATAAGTATTTCTGTTGTGTGGGGCTATAGTTCAAGTTAAACTTAGTACATACATATACATCCATGTATAATAAAAGACGCACAAAAGCTTGCCAATTTACACAGAAATTCAAAGTATACTTCCAGGCGCATTTCAGGGGAATCGAAAACAAATTTTGTACAGCAGAAGGATAGTCAGGAAATGGGCAAAACAGGAAATGCAGGTAAGGAAGGAAAAATGTATGCTTTTGTAAGCATGCTTATGATGTTAATAGCTAAATAAATAGTACTACTTAATGCATTACGGAATTTAACAGCATATTTTAAATTGTTTGTGGCAAGTCTCATACTAACATGCTAGCAATAAAGCAAAAACCTTAAAGTAGTTGTGAAGTTTTTTGGAAAGTGCGTTGAATATAAAGAGAGCTCAAATTCTCCGACTTCCAATGTAATGACTAAGTGACAGAGCAAAGAAACGATTAGCTCGGTTTTTTAACAAAAAAAATTTATTGATATTCATATTAAAATATATTTCACTCAATAAATAGATACATACGTCCCTAAAATCCACTGAATAAAGTTTTAACTTTAAATTCCAGTGGATGTTATATTTTATTTTAACCCATACATGTAAATACTTAATGCACGAAGGTTTAAACCAGCCTCAGTGTATAATGGATTTTATAGTAATATACATTTGTATTTTTTAAATATTTATATCTATTTATTATTTTAAAATTGTTTAATCTGTGTTTTTCTATGAAATATATTGCAATTTTTAACATCCATTTGTAGTGATTACCCGTCATTAAGTAGCGCAATTTGTTACAACTGTGGTTGGATGTATAGCACATCGAGTGCATAAGTTCATTAAGAGCGGTATTACTGCATATGTGCAAATCCTATATATGTATATATAAAAAAAACAGTGATGCCCACTTACTGCTTTGCATGCGCTTTAAAAGAGGAAACTCGCAACCATACGTAGGAGAAATAAAAATAAATTCAAAACCAGTTGACCTAAAAATTGTTAATTACAAATATTTTGATTGAAATTTTAAGAAATAACTCGTTTCTATAATTCCCTTAGAAAAATACACACTCTTCTTTGTCTAGGCACAATTATTAAGTTTTGCAAAATTAAATGTGTGTTAAATTGTTTAAGAGTTAATAGAAGTATATGAATTTATTGAATTTTTATTAGTACTGAAATTCAACAATAAAACTATTGACGCACTCAGAAGAGCCTCCTACACTGCTAATCGTAACCAGTGATCAATCCAACACCAACTCTTCGCACTCACAGTGAAAGCCGATCACACGTGTTGTAACATGCATGACATATCTGCTCGCACAACACCGGCTATGTAGGTGATTTTAATTAGTCAAATCGGTTTGCATAGGCACTGAAGTTTCATCTCTTTTGCTAAGCATATGAACCTATTTAGGTGCTCTCATAAGCTTCATATATGTATGACGCCGTCTTCAAAGCTTTTCAGCAGGACTCCTTTAAAACAAAACTGCTTTCACGATCGCAGAAAATTTGGCATGTTGTAAGTACTACACCCCAAGTGTAGGGCAGTTTTGCTCACGTACTAAAGCTGTACCAGCGGGCAAGCTAATGAGCAACGCTGATGAGATGGATACAAAATAGCATATCAGTGAAGCATGTGCCAAAAGCATAAATGAAAATTGTACACAGCGTTTAAAAATGTTGGCAAATAATTTTTATTTTATAGCATGAAATTGATTTTTTTTTCGTTGTGACAGTTAAATTGATTTCAAGCAGACTAACAGCACTCTTGGCCCTCTGCATGTACATCACACAGCTAATAGAGAAAATGGCCAGTAGGGACGACGAATAGCAAGGTACACCTCATAGTGTGAACACTTCTTGCCAGCTGGCCTTAATTGGTGTAGCACGCACGAATGCAGTGGATATTATTTACGATCTCAGTATACAGGCGAGGATGTGGGGATATACCCAGTTTTTTTTTTCTGTTAAGGATGCGAGCGTGCGTACAATTGAGAAAGCGTGGGAAAATAAATACCATAAACAATCGCTGTACATGCAATAATTGCATGTTGTTGCAATTATTTACGGGAAATTTCAAAACGCCAGATTGCAGTAGTCGAAGTTAAAAAAAATGGCGCAAATGTTAGGCTATGATCTTTGGTTAGGGCTTCAAAATATTGATTAACCGTAGAATAGTTTTTCTTAATGAAATTTCTGTAATTAAAATAGGGAGTGTTATATTTTATTTAAAGTTGAGCGTAACTGTACACCAATTTTTTGTTGGTTTTAAATCGAATTCAAGATTTAGTAGTACTTTACTTTAGCTTAGCTCATATGCGTTTCTTCAAAAGTCTTTCACTATTTACTGCAATTCAAAAAAAAATTTTGAAAAATTATACTAAAGATAAAAATCGGATGCATTATGTTTCCGATGAGATCCAGGCCGAACTTCTCTTCCAATTGGCGGGAAGTACATTTTTTATACTGAGTTGAGGCTAATTGGCTTGGTAAAATTAAACTTCGAAGGTTGCTGATTACTAAGAAGAACGACTTGCTTTGAAACCAATCTTGTCTAAATTGTTTTGATGTTATTTGTGCTGGTGCTAGAATCAGGGATCTTTCAATATGTACATTATGAGAAAGTTTACTAGATGGAATTTCATCCAGTAAACTATGCGGATGTCAATATGTATCTCGTACAGCTTATAAATAAATATTTTTCCCTTGCTCCATATGTCATGTGTTGACACTCAAGTCACGTAAATAATTTGACCGGAAAAAATATTTTAATTTACAAATACATATATACTTTCATATGCACATTTATAAATGAGCGTTGGAGTATGTATGTTTGTAAGGCTTTCCGAAATGTATAGTGTATACATATTTGGGCCCAAAAATGTTGGAGGTGGTATCAGGCGGAAAATAAATTGGTGTCAAAGACGTTAATACTCAACAAAATTTGATATGAATTCCTTATGTCAGTGACATTAATTCCATTGACATAATGACACGTCAACGTATAGACACTATTACCAGTGTTGCACATCCCTGGACTAGTTGTAAGTATTTAAGTTCATTGATTAAATGCAGAGTTGTCATGTGCTCTCAATTGCCTTGTTGAATCACTGCCATCTGGCAAGCTGCACTTAGAATTAACTTTAACCTAACAGTGATTTGCTGCTGGCAATTAGAGCGTAAATAAACGCTCGCTATTTGCTTGAAAACAACAATCGTTTCTTTGTTTAACCTCGGCTTTCTTGTTTATTTGCTTTTACTTCTGTTGGCTGTTTATTATGTTACATAAAATATTTTTCTAGCAAATGTAACTTATAGTATTTACTATTGGCTGCTCGGAAGCAATTCATGTTGTTCTAACTGAATACTTTAGTGCCAAACATATTGCATTGTGTATCAGAAGTCATCATACTTATTGAGTTTCATCGAGTTTTTGCAAAGAGTTCACAAGAAGTGTTCAGTTGGTAAGATATAAAAACTAAACTTGTTGAGGCATAAAGACCTTTTAAGTTTCAGGGGAAGGAATTATCTGTATGTAGATATGTGTCTATGTGAGTGTATAAAGGCCAGTAAGATAGAAGGTTATGTTATTAGTTCAATTATTAGAAAGGGCGCAACCTCTAGAGTAAGGTGTGAAGGACACCAATACCCACCGAATATTCGGTGGATTCCTCTGTTTATTCTAAGAACTTTGATAAATGGAACTCTATATCTACCTCCAATCTCTTTCCAGGACAAAAACATTTTTTCTCTATTTTAAAACTTAGTTTTTAGTGAGTAAAATGAAAGTTTTCCTTTCAATAAATTTGTCTACGTAGTATTTAGTTGGAGATTTCAACGTTGAAATATGTTTGTTGCATGTGTCTTTATCTATGGACACAAAAACAAAGTAAAACCAGTATAACTTGATGTTTTAACATCTAATAGCTTTTTCATGTAACTAAAATTGCTAAGCCAAAAACTTCGTATGCACAACAAATGATTAGATTTCATGAAGGCTGTCTTGAGTTTTGGCATAAATATTTAAAAGTACTAGTAACAGAAGTAAGAAGTTAAGCTCTATCACATATATCTAAACCTTACTGGGATACATTTCTACATAAATATTTAACCTACACAAAACGACTCATCGTTGGTGTTCTGAATTACGTTTTGATATCTTTAACTGTTTTTGATTTAATTAAGGCAAAAATTCGAATGCATTGTGGATATATTTTCGAGTATATTTTTTACATACTTTGCTAAATGGTTATAGGGATTTTGCTTAAATTACCACAAATAAATTGAAATTAAAATCCACAATAAGGTTAAGAAAGTTGTAACTTCCGATGTGCCAGTAAAGTTGGAATTACAAAAGAATTTGTATATGCCCAAAGATAAACGTTGCAAGTGAATCTTGGTTACTTCAGGTTAAAAGTTATTTGTTTGTTTTTGTTCTCCCACGTGACCATTTGTTTATAAAATCCAGATTAAATGCAAATATTCTGAAAAAGTTATAATCGTATCAATATATATGTAGATACACTCGTACATACATTTAGTAGCATTGATGTATGTACTTGTGTGTGTTTGTTTTGACATATTCATGTTCTAGTTGAAATTGAATGCTGTCCCTGTGTCCCATAAGTGTCAAAGACACAAAACCATAACTGTGCTTATGTGTAGAGTTGCCACACAAATTTTTCTTAAACGATATTTTAAATCTCTTCTTTCTGTTGCACTCACAAATATTGGATCAAAGTTTCAATAAACTTTAAAGTAAGAATGGTCAAACTAAAAGTAAATATACCAATGGGCTAAACCCAATAAAGGCAGATTAAATTATTGACATAAACCACCAGAATTTAAAGTTTAGCAACTCTGAAAAATGTTATTCCAACCATTGGTACTTCCAGTTTGTTGGTTTCTTCAATATTTGTGAAAAACATGTGGCAACCATGTCTATGTGAAGCATGAGTATGTGTCGCCAAACAAAACCACGTACACACAAAGTAATCAATTTGATCAAAGCGAAATTGAAAGCACAAAACAAAAAGAAAGAGAAAGTACAATTGGCGGTGATGCTGACTATTGCTCGCTTGTGTAGATGTGAAGTACTTGTTTGAGTTTTGAAGCTGAAGGGTAACAACCTTACCGCAGAGAAAGGTCTGAGTTTGAATATTTCCTAGTTTGTTTGCTTGTGATCACATTTTTGACAAAGTAAAAAAATATTTCCGAAGTTTATTAAATTGAACAATAAAATATCGAATATACATATCCCTCGTAGCATTTTTTACCGCTCACATATGCATATCTCAAGAGAGCTAATAGAGAGAAATCGAGACTCTTAAATTATGAATTTAAAACATTTCTTTCAAAAATTACTTCAGCAATGACATACTAATTACTTGACTAAGAAAAAAACTCCTTCGGTATTTTCTTAGAATATTTTATTTAATGTTGGTATTTAGGTGTGAGAAATTTGCGTTTGGCAGACTATTGCTTCGTAAAGTACTAGACTGACCGTATTCCTAGATTTTAACAATTAACAAAAGTTGCTCTCCACATCTAAAGTTATCGTATTTTGTCATCCGCTTAGCTTCTCATGGCAAAAGCAGATATTTTTTCCATCAAGCAGTAAAAGCTGTGGAAAAGTGAGGGAAATCGACACTTTCTTCATTTCAAGTGAAAAACAAATAAGAATGTTTCAATTTGCTTAGGAATATTTAATTTATAAATTACGTTACCATACTAAACTGTTCGTGTATGTACGAGTATGTACAAGCAAAGTGATATTTTCCGAGCTAATATCCGTTTGAAGTAATTTGTTTTACCTTCCATCTTACTCAACGCCGTTGAGTGGACATAAATTTCCACACACTCAACTTATGCAATCATTTGTAGTAAAAGATAATTACCAGTACAACATTTTTGTTGTTGTAGTAATAGATAATTACTATTAGCTCAAACACGCGTGCAATAATGTTTCTGAATATCACAAAAAATTCTAAGGATGATTATTAGAAACATGCGAGCTCATTAATGAATTTGGTTAGTTTAACTACTGTTGCTAAGCAATTTTTTGTTGTAAAAGTAAATAAATGAGAGCTGCAATTTTGATTAATTACTTGTTGTTGCAGCAATCCATCAAGCATGTTAAAGGGGTAATGTTAAGATGAATGTATTTGATGATAAAAAAAAATTTTTCTCTTTTAAGATTGAAGTGAATCTCAGTTATTCCAATGTTTGTTAAAGCTTAAGGTGCAATTTCTGAAAATAAATAGTGGTACTTTAATGCATGGATAAAAACGTTGCCCAACTTTAGGCGAAATGATGTCTCATCAACTAATGATGTCACATCAAGGCTTGTGTCGCATCAACAACTGATGTCGCAATAATTACCTAGTGATATCGCATAAGCTACTGATGTATCTAATGATTGATGTATTATCAATATGTGATGCTACATGTAGGACTGAAATTGTATAAAGATGTTTTTCATTAAGTGGTTATGTAGCAACAATAGATGTCACACTAGCTGGAGGTGATGTCACATCAACGAGTTATATCACATCAAACACAGATGTCCCTTTAACAACTAATACCACGTCAATGTTTGATATCTCGTCAATAACTGAAATCATTTGATGTCACACCACCTCATTTTGTCACATCATCTAATCAGGGTGCATCACGTGATATTTTATTGTTTAATTTTTTCCCCATCATTCAACGAAATATAATGTCACATTTTTCTATCTTTTGGTACCAAATGTTCCATATACCTGCTGAACCTTAAGTCAACTATGCACAATTGCTAGTTTGGTAAGTGCACATGTGAGCTCTCTATTCAGAGCTCTACATTTATTAGAGTTTTTATATGATTCCCATGCTCGAGTGTGCTTGAATGTGAGTAACAGACTGGAAATGTTGATGTCCCCAATGTACATATAAAATTGTTAGTGTCAACGTAACAAAACAGCAATTCCTCTAAAAGTTAAGAGCATTGACTCTTAAAACAAGTCAAAATACTGACATGCTCGTATCACCAACGTCGAAAAGAGGAACGTACATACGTACGTACGTACGTGTCCAGTTGGATGATGTCTATGTCTACGTTTGTGCTTATTATTTTGCAATATGTTCATGTAGTGTATTCTCAACTGGTCACTCTGATAGAATTACATTTTTTGTGCCTAGCTGGTGGAGCACAATAGTGGCTATCTGAAATGTTTTAGCTAGATTACTTTCAAAAGCATAGTTGTTTTCGTAAGTTTTGTCGGACTTTTTTGTTTGCCCTGTGCTTTTTATATCATGCCGAAATGTGTAGGATGACGTGAATTTTCAATAATATCTTCTTTTCTCCTTTTTCAGGAAATCGAAGTGGGAATAAAGTATGCACAAGTATTGATAGTCCAGGGACGGCATATTCCTTTTGTGTTTTCTTACAGGAAAAAGCTATAAAATTCATGTTTTTATGTAGTAAATTTATTTAAGTAAGTAAAAAATAAGGGAATCAATACATTGTCAGCGATGTAGAGTTCTGATATGACGATGGGCCAAATTGGATAGTAATGAAATCAAAGTTGATATCTGTGGACCGAATCTTTCATACAATATAGGGTAACCAGGGATGGTCCTATATGGAAGCTGATTTCGAGAGTAACAACTTATACATTCAAGCGAATGAGATACTTATTTTAATAAACTCTAAGCTATACTTTTTGACAGATAGAGCCATAACATATATCTAACTTCAAAGGAAAAAAAAAAAAAATTCAGAACTTTTACCTTAAGACAAATAAATGAAATACAACATTTTTGCTAAGCGAAAAGTTAAGTTGTTCAATATGATTTGTCCTAAATGTTCACCAATTCGTGTTGAGAAATACCTATGATTTAAGGATAACAAACATGTTACGTAGGTATATGTGTGAATCAACGTCGAGCCACACATGCAACTAAATGCACGAAACAATGCCGAGTTTTTCCACACAAAAAAAAAAAAAAACAAGAAGTAAAAACCCTAAAAACTAAACTAAAACAAAAACTCGTTTATCGCGAAAACAAAGCAAAATTAACAATATCAAGTCAAAAAACAAACAAATACTGAAAGTGTCATCAACCAAAATTTTCTGACGCCGTGGAGTATAACGAGTATTTGCTTACGTGACATCTCAGTCCTCCATGAACAATTGCATTTTTGCAACATTTATAGAGAGAAGCAGATATGAAGGTTAGATTTTGTTATACATTTATACCTACATACTATATTTATTGACTACTAGAGTGGTAATAAAAGTGATCTCTGTGAAACAAAATTTAACAAAAATAGCTCGATTATTACGCTGACTTAAAAACCCTATCAAAGTGTTATAATGTGTCAATTTTAATATTTTTTTTCCATATCTTGTCATGCCATATTAATTATTATTAAATCTTATATAATTTAAAGCTAGATTAAGTTATGTTATTTCACACCAAGTTATAATAGCTTAACCACAACCTTAATCGTAACTATGACAGAAGCTACTATATTTAGCGTGAATATTACAGATATTACAAACGTCACATTATAAAACAGTTAACCGTAACCATAGCCGTAGTCCGAGTTGCACTAGTAACCGCAAATTTAGCAATAAACATAAACGCTAAGAGTTACCGTATCTCTAACCATATCCTCTACGAGTTTTGACCCTTTCGTTAGCTCTAACTTAAGCTTAACCATAATCGAAAGAAGCTCAACCATAACCGTTCGCATTGACGTGACGAAATTATAAGCGTAATACAAAAACTAAAGTGGTTATAGTAAATATTCTCAGGCCACTCTGATGCACAAACTTCAAAAATGAGTTTATGTTCGTATGGCAGGTGTCATAGCATAAAAGAATAATAAAGTGCCGCTGACAAAATGACAACCAAGCCGCTGTTTGAAAAGAAGTCGGTGTAAAAGATAAAGGATTATATGTATTAAAATAAATAAATATGTTTTTACTAGAAGGAAATGTATGATGTTTCTACATTGTAGATACCAAATCTAAGCAAAGTACTTAAGTAATTGCTGTTAAACATGAAATAGTTGAATGAACTTTACACGTATTTGTTGTTGTTTAATACACACTTGCACAGTTAAGCAACTTTCTTGATACGCTAATTTATTAAAGTCTCGTAGTTATACATTGGTTTGTGTGGTACCAACAGATAAAATTAAGTCTTATCAGCACATAATCCTTTAAAGTAAAAGAAGAAAAGCAACTTTCTCTTTCTCATTTTTACTCGACTCAAAATGCAATGAGTGGCATTTAGATTTTATTATCTAAATTCTCAGTAATAAATAATAATACCTGCCGGTGATGGTTTTGGATTTTTGAATGGCTTCTTAGTTAAAACAGATTTGTATCTTATTATCGTCCTTAAATTGTTCACTGTCTATTAATTAGTGAAAAAGTTGAAATAATCTCAATTACATAAAAATTGTTGTGCATAAAAAAGCAGTTTAAAATGTCTTGATTGAAAGTTCCCAAAATATGTGACAGAAGCTATAACTATACCCAATTGCTTGAATCTTTCTTTAATGGGACAAGTTCTTGCTAGAGTTGTTAAAGCTGCGCTAATAGATATTGCCTGGCGAAACAAATGAGGATCTACAGATGAAGAAACGCGGTTTGAAAACAAAAGAAAATTTAATAAAAGGTTATGGAAAATCAGTTTAATTTTTCTATTTTCGTGGTTTGTTATATTTCAACTCTCCACCTTAGCGTTCAGACGGTTTTTGCGTTCTTTGTATGGGTTTCATTTATAAATGTCCCATTACTCTAGTTTTAATGGCTCAAGTCACTTTTCTACAAACACGGTATTGGTAGTAGAAGGCTGACTTCTTTATGACTTGTTCCCTTTCCATATCGTTTTTCGAATTTTAACTAAAGAAACTTGCGATCGAACTTTGCTGAGCAACTTTCACTTTCAGCACCTCACTGTTTTCTTGAGTAAAAGTTCTTAGAATGTGATACTCGTACACTTATCTTAAAGATTCTTTTGAAATTTTAATTTGGATATTGCGAACCTTTGTTTGACTTCCCATTTATATGCTTTTAAACAAAAATCCATCTATTACTAGTTATTACTTAGTTACAATAATATTTTTTCGGATTGTTTATTTGTCACCGCAATGTGGCCGCAAGTCAATTAGAAAACCTGACAAGTTAATTAGCTCAAATTACTTGCTTTCCTGGCAACATAAGTGTTGGTAATTATCAAGCACGCCCACACGTTATATAATAATGTCAATATGTATGTATTTGTGAAAACTATTTAATGTAATCATGGACTTCCCCTTTTGGTAACAGAACTGCCTCGGCTAATAAGTACTTATGTGAATGATCAGTCAAAATCTAAGGAAAAGCCTAATGTTTTTACCGAATCACTTTTGAAACTATTTCCGGTAGACGTTGTATTCGTTTTCGTATCGTTCGAAATTAATTCGTTTATGATCTGTAATGGTATCATGCCGGACGCCGTGGTGTGGCGGTAGGCTTGCCGACCGAAGGTCCAAATTTCGAGCCCGGGTGCAAGTAACATGAAAAGTAATTCAAAAAAGTTTTTTTCAAAACGTTTATTAATGATATTTTGGTATATTACGTATCTTTAATCAATATTTAGACAATTTTAGATAGAAAACAGTGGTATGGATCTTTATTATTCTTTTACAATGGGTCCAAGGACTCTGTATGCAACGCTATAAAAGCTATATAAAGTTGGAATTCTATAATATAATAACTATGTTTTACTTTATTTAATGGAAAATTTTTGTTAAAAACTTAATTTTATTTCCCATTAATAGTAAAAAATGAAATTTCGGAGTAAAATCTAGTTAATATTAAACTGCTCCTGGAATTGCAATTGGGTTGTTTTTATAGAGTAAGCATATATGATTTGTATAGTTTCTGACATTAGAGCGCTATTCCAAAGGGTATTAATTTGAATTATTTGTATAATAAACGTCATTGACGTTAAGTCTCTTTGGAAAAGTGGATTAACGTCCTTGAAACTAACGCACATTTCATTTGTTCAATTGACGTTATGGCATATCACTAGCCCTTTTTCCATTTTTGATGCATGAATGAATTAATGTGTGAAAATTTTTTGATATATGAAAGTTATTCCAATTAAGCAGACAGCTTTGAAATATCATCACAAATAATAATCTGCTTTTCTTTTCATTTGGTTTAGAAAAGCTGCTAAGCAGGAAAAGATAATTGGTGTGGGATGAAAATTGTTTTTTTTTTTTGGAGTTCAAGTCAAAGAAAAGAAAGTATACTTTTATTTATTTATTTAACTTTAGAATGCGTGTCAGGTGTTCCATTTTCTGCAGAGTGAAGAATATTATTAAGAAAAAATACTGAAAAAAAGATATATTGCGAAGTCAATGTAACTTATTGCGGCTTAGGAGCTACCTGTTAAAACGATACGTTTGTGCGAGAACGGCTAACCTATAGGTAATGCAATGGTTAATATGGACGGTGAAAAATGTTATGAACTGACACTGAAAATAGTAGTAAGCAGACAAAATGGCAGCTCTAAAATTAGTTGAGCTTGTGCCACTGAGGGGGATTATGGAATTTATGTGCGAATATATGTTCCATGCAGTCATCTAAATTTGTTTATTTCGCTGTAACTAACACACACAAAACATTTTTAGTTCCACTATATGCATTTAAGTGGAATGTACGCAGAGGTCAACAAAAGTGCTAATAGGGTGGTTTAACTTTAAATATTTTTAATAAACAAATACAAAACTTTGTTGGATTTGAGTTAGCAATAGCTGGGTTCAACAACTGAAAGACAGCTTTCTTAATGCCAGTTAATTAAATTTGCAAAACCAATGCTAAAGTGATACTTTTGAAATTTTAATTTGGATATCTCGAACCTTTGTTTTACATATATACAAAAATCCATCTATTTTAGTTAATTCAATAATATTTTTTGGGAATGTTTATTTGTCACCGCAATGTGGCCACAAGCCAATTAGAAAAACTGACAAGTTAATTAGCTCAAATTAATTAACATTTAATTAAACTTGAGCACAATCGCTAGAAATATCCAAATGTCCTGGCATTGAAGATGTCAGTCTGGAGCGTAAATGGTGGTCGCTGAATTTTGCGAGCAAATAGTTTTATTTATAGTATTTCTTACATTCCGAAGTCTACAGCTTGAAACCTAGGCAGAAATGCAATACTTTCTAGTATTTCAAAAAGCAAAATGACTTACGGAGTATGTGCAATGGGCAGCTCTGTTCTATACACGCAATTTTGATAGACCATGGCGTATGAGCAACAATTTTCCATTTCCATTTCGAAGCATATTTAAAGTTCAATTTTTAAGCCAAATAAAATAATCGGTTGTTCCTGCAAAAGTTAACCAAGCATGCAATTCATTGGAAAAATTTATAAAAGTTTGTGTATAAATACATTGAATATTTTCACTTTGGCAAATTCATCTGTACGAGTAAGCATGTGCATTGCTGCAGAAATTCTAGAGAAAAAAGTATTGTTTATTTTCCAGGGTATGAGCAAGTTTTTAGGTTAATGTCCAAGCATATTGCACATCTGTATAGGCAGGTTGTCTGTGGGTTATGTTAACTAAAGCTTCTTGTCATTTATTTGTTATAACGTTTCATTAGACAATTGGCGCTTTGATCAGCTTGTTGAGCAGTAGCAATTTAGTTTTAAATGTAAACGTTTAATGTTTTTTTTTTAAAAAGCTAAGCGAAAGCTTCACATGCAGTTGCACAATTTAATTTTACGCTTTATTTATTATGCAACAAAATGTTGGTGCTGTCGTCTTCATTGTGCCAACTACAAAAGAACTAGCTGCACAGCCTGGTGAATGTCTACCATTGACTAAACTTACACACTTTACATTTATATAAGCTGCTTTGCAATTACTTCGTCTGCTTCTTCTATTTAGTTTTGCAAGCTTTCAATTATCAAAGCACGTCGACCTCAGCATCCCGATTGTGTTGCAATGAATTTGCAATTTTCTGCCACTTGACTGGCATTCTCATGAATTAATAAACTAACCAAGCTGTTTTTTTGTGTGAATATTCCCAAATTTATATTTAATGCAGCTATGGACAGGAGTAACTGATTCCATTGTAGTTGTGGCAGCATAGCAGTAATTTATGACAAGAGGGAAATGACCTTCTACAGTGTTATACGGATTTAAATTGTACCATGAATAATCTTTGCATTACAAAAATTTAATTAAACATTCATTCGGCTTGGTGTCGAAAAAGTTAAATACATCCTTTTGGTCTTGCTGCCATACATATTTACTTTGTACAAATGTACATATTTACTCAGACAGACTTAGGCTTTGTGGTTTGACTGAAAAGGCGCATTTGCGCTTATATATAGACATATATTTTCAACCAAAACTATGTAGCTATGTTTTTTTAGTATGCTTGTATAGATATACATTAGACCGCGCAGGCCATTTTTATTAAAAGCAATATTGATATTTTTAGAATGTCGAAAAAAATATTTCAAATAGTTCAGATCATATAATCACTTTTGTGATCTTTTAATTCCCGGTTTAAAAAATTTGGGACTGTTTTAATTCTACCACAAAACTTTCATACTAGATAAGAAAAAAAATATTATACCCACGAAACATTCTCATAAAAATTTTAGTCAAGTGTTGCGAGCCAGCGTAATCAACAATTAAACATTCTCGCTATTTATAGTGTCTCTGAGTACATTTATGTTTATTCTAGATCAGTATCTACACTTAAAATACTACAGCCAAAAAAAAACTTTCAAAGGTTCTGGTACCCCGACACATGACTTTTTCAGCATTTCCACGCACTGAATCCAAATTAGAATTCGCTTAGCGGGTGATGCTTTGGTTTTAATCTCAAAAAATGGAAAACCAGCAGTGATTGATTTTCAAAAAAAAAAAAAATTAATAACCGAAAAAACATTTAAAGCATTTTCTGAAATCACTTATTAACTATGGTAACGGCGATTAACAGAGTATTACTAGTGTCATGTTCTAGTTTAATGCGCACTCTTTGAGCAGCAACAGAATATGGCTCTTTCTTGTTTTTTTTTTTGTTTTCATTAAGTGAGTTTTATAGATTAAATTCGTATTTTCATTAAATGTAAAACCTTCTACTATGTTTAACTACAATCGTTCAGTATATTCGTCCCGATCGGGTTACCTTTTTGTCCAAAATGTATATTCCTTCATAAATATTCTTAACCTCAAAAATAAAATTGCAATTTTACTAAAGTCTTTTTTCTATATATTAGAAAAAAACTACTACCTTGATTCAGTAAATAGGTTCAGTAGCTATAGTCATGTCCGCTATATACCGTGTCTATTTGAGTGCAAACTAGACTCTGGAGAAATCTATATAACATAGACCTTCTTGTGCACTACTCGATTATCAACAGCATGTTTATCTTGCGCTTAGGCACAATCTATTTCCGAAAAGAGTATATTCGGGGTCTAGAAAAGGTACCCCCATGCACATATCCAAGGAGCACTTAGCTCACGTTGATAAAAAATTATTCTAAAAATTGTATGATGTTTTTTAAGAGCTTGAGGGCCGGGAAAACTAATTAAAACGAACTATTTAAGATTTTTATTTCAACTAATTTATTTGTATTATTTAACGATATTTCGACTTCAATCTGAAGTCATCATCAGGTCTGAAAAAATTAAACAATTGTGAGAAGCTTTAAATTTCAACAAAAAATTCGATTGACCAGCTAAATTTTATTGAATTATACTCATACGTTCAAATTTATTTATATTGCCGGTAACTTGAAAGATTTATTGGATTGTTTTTGTACACATATAAAGTTAAAAATTAGCCGGAAAAAGTTACAAAAAAATTATTGAAATGACCCTGTAGCGCCCTTAAAGCAATTACAAAAATGTATCGGAAATACCCTGAATAAATACGAAAAAATTCCTAAAACTATTCCAAACTGGTTTTGAAACCATTCCACAATCTTTCCTAAAACTACCTCTACATTAGACACCTCTATAAGAAAGAGGCTTTCAACGAAAATGTCCCACAAGAAGTCCTAAGTTCAGCAGTTCCTTAACTAGCCATTTTCCATTGTTTGCACGCAGAGAAATTAGTAAGCATACAGGAAAGTATTAGTTTGTGTTGTTTTTGTGTGTAAACTCTACATCCAATAGAAGCACTTTTGAGGAACAGAAACCCCCAAAGAATAAAAAAAACTTTCAAATTTTCCGTTTGGTTTGGCAAACTTTTCAAAACAATATTTTTTTTCTATTATTGCATATCACAGCAAAAATTGTTGTGATATGTGGTCAAATCTGGTAAATTTCTCAGTTGCAAACTGAATCTTGGTAATATATTCAATTTTATTTATCAGTTTGCAAATTCTGAAGGTGGAGCTGGTTTGAAATGGAGAGCGGAAGACGAAATAGGGAAATGTTCAGAAAACAAATTTTCAAACTAAATTCGAATAAAAATTCAAATCTGCCATAACTTTATAAACAACAACACTAACAAAAACGTGTGAAAGGCCAATAGTTGTGTGAGCTCATGAGGTGCTACCATAAATATATAAAATTATTATACAAAACATCATGCGAACTATAAATTTGCATACATTTAAGTGACCAACTGCATTTTATCAAATATAAAGTTTTTGAATTAATTTAACGAAAATACTACTTGAATTGTTAAATCAAAAACTCAAACACGAAAATTACATTTGAAATGCAAGTTTTACAAAAAAACCACTCACCCGCAACGCGACGCAGCCATGCTTTCGTTAAATTTATGTGCATAAATCAGGATAAATAAATATGTGCTGATATGCCCAGAGCATTCGTATAGCAACAGAACGCATGTACATACATGCGAAAGACTTTTTTTGCAGTGGCTCCAGTAGCCTTGAAGTTGCATGTTGGCAGCCAACCAACAGAACTACCGAACTACCAAATCGTCAGCCAACCAGCTGGCCTAATAGCCAAGCGACGTCGTGGGGTGCCCGTATCAGGTTAATTCGTAAATTTATTTATGCAGAAATTGCGCCACTTAAGTGGAGAGGCCGATGGCGTTGGTTAGTGGTGAAAGCGGGTGTTGGCTGCGTCAAGCAAAAGATTGTGTCACGTAAGCACGCATGCCGTTGCATATAACCTTGCAAAGATGTACATAGCCAGCTAACACAAATGTACATAATCATGCATATTTACCCTGAAGGGAACTCAGACACAATTCTGGTGAAAAATAATTGTTTGCTTTTAGATTTAATATAAAATGCAGATAACCAAAAAACAAAAGGTGTAACAGCTACTTCGATGGTAACTAGATTTTCAATAGTTAAAATAACCATCACAGTGAATTTTAAAAATATTAAAAAATAAAATATTACACTAAGAGCACACCAGTTATTTTCCCTACAGGGCAGTCTGCACGAATTCGAATACAGCCATACACACACACACACATATTGCTCCGTTTGCCCTTGACCGAGGAGTGACTGACTTCAGTTTGGCATGGATTGTTCTTACTTTTTTTTTGTTTTTTCAGCAGCAGCTTTTGCTCCCAAAACAAATGGCTTAGTTACGTCAAGATAACGTTTTGTAGATAGGTTACAGTCACGTGCTGATATGGGCTACAAATGCGAGCAGCATAAAATACTTGGCATGTTCACAGTTGCTCGTATTATCAAATTAAGCAATCTAAAGCGAGCATATATTTAAATATTTAAAGCACGTTCAATTTCCACTTATAACATTTACTTGGCGTGAGACTATGCAGTCTAGTAAGTCATGCATGTGAAAAGTGATTCTCTTTAAGATTTTTGAAGTTTGGCTTTCTGGCTAAACTTCATCCGCAGATCGGCTTGAAGTGTTAATATGAGAGTAGTTTATCTAATAAAAAGAATTAACGATTTGGTTGAATCCCCATTTTTATTAGAAAATACCAAAACATCTCAAAGATTAATTCTTTACTGCATGCTATCCTGGAATGTGCATATCCTTAAGCTTGACTGATGCGCTAAGCTCTAAAGTTAATGTTTTCGAGATTTATCATATCATAGAATTTAAACTTTTTACCTAACACAACTTTGACTATCCTATAGGACACCAATCTTCCTAAAACTTTTGCGCTTTCGACTTTCATGGCAAACCAAAATAAAAAAATACCCAAGTCACTAAATTGCTGTAAATGAGCTTGAAGTAAAGAAGCATTTTTGAGAATATCTCGGAATATGTGGTTACTGGTATAACGATGGGGTATATGGGATAATTAAATCTATAAAAATATTTTCACGAAACTAAACACTTTTTTGCGGTATACATTTCTTCCACTTATCCTTAAGATGCATGGGAGAGAAAAAGTTTTATTATATGATGTGAAAAGTCGTTTTTGTGTGGTCGGTTTCAAATTTCGCCCCTCCTCCTGATTTGGTTTTAAGACGCCACAAAAAATGCCATTGCTTATTCAGATTTTGAAGGCAAATTACTAAAATTCTAAGATTACTTAAAATGTTCTCTATGCTTTGGCTTATATTTATTCATTTTCGTCAGTATCTCCTTGCGCTGTGTAACTTAATGCCATCAATTTCTTCACCACAAGTTTCCCTTATTATGTATGTACAGAAAAAAACAGCTTCGCTAAAAGATTGAAACATAATTTACTTAAATAAAGTCAGTCGTTGGTATGCTACCAGTAAGAAAAAAATAAAAATAGCTGAAGCAAGTATAAACTGTGATTGAATGTAGTAGTTATTTGCTTACTAACATGGCGAATATATTAAGCAAACACTTGCCAAATGGCTTGTGAACGCAAAAACTACAGTTTAATAGTTTGTATTTATCGCCCACTGCGAAGTTATAGTTGCCAAGTGCTTAAATATTTAGCATAAAGTTTGTGTGGAAAATCATTTTTTGGCTGCTTTCAACAGCGCATTCAATCACGGCCTTTGGCGCATTTAAATGGAACACAAACAAATTTTTATGGAATGCACTCGAAAATGCTGCAACAAAGTATTTTTTTGTTTACTGAGCAATTCGACTGGAAAATTGGCAACCAAGCAAACACCTAACCAATTTGTATAAAACATACTGCGAAACTATTTTAATATGGCTCAATGCAGCATAGAAAAGTATTCCGATGTTTTGTTACATGAGTAGATTGTTGATAACTAAAACAAAAAACGAATACACTTGCTTACCTTCGGCAATTAAAGTTAGGAAGCAAATGTCAAATAAAATACCTTCGGTTCTGGTAACGTACAACTCCCTTTAAGTTTCCGCAACAACTGCTTTCCTGATTCAACTGATTTGCTATATCAGCATTTACTTCCTGCTTAGCAAGTTTGTATGTACAGTTGTGTTCACAATAATAGTAGCGCAATTTAATTGGATATCGTTCGGCGAATTAAGAAGAAGAACATAGCGAATTCCATGTTCGAAAACGCATAAGAAGTGTTTTCAAAGCTTACACAAATTTGAGAAATGGCTAAATTTGATTTAAAAAAAGGATTTCAAAATTTGAAAATATTTTTGGAATATTTTTAGTACTCAGTTTTCTAGCCCAATCAATTTTAGTGTAACATTGCGTGAAGCAAAACTCGCTTAAAAATTGTCTTGAATTTTTAGAAGTTTTTTTCGTCAAGGAAGCTGAAAATATTCTAACATAGCAAATTAAATTTCGTTCATACGTACTATTTAAGAAATCCATCAGCACCCTCGCTAAAAAAAACTCTGAAAATTTAGGAGAATTGATCGAGTTTTACATAGCAAACATGTTATACTTAAATTGATTGATCTACCAAACTGAGTACTGTACAATTTCACAGAAACTCTGTTAAAAATCTTGAAGACTTTGATGACCCTTATTAAAGTGTTAATAACTATCGTCAACTTAATGTAAAATTTTGAAATTTTTTCTACATTTTAATTTCACTACAAATGTATTGAACACAGCTGTATGTACAAGCGTACAATTGCAAAACTTTCGAGAAATATTTGACAATATACTTACATTCCACTGTCATATAAATAACTAAATGTTTTTGTTGTAGTAGTCTTAGTAAAACTTTCACAAAAGTTTGCGTTTGTATTGAGAGGCAAGAAACTTTATTCGCACATGTCTCTTATAACTTTTTTATTAGAACAAATGTATAGAACACAGAAATTTGATATCATTATTTTTACGCAATTTATAAAGATTTTGAAAAGCGTAAAGGGCCTAGTCGCCCTAAACATTTGAAATGAATAAGTGATGTTTTGTTTTCCTTTCGGTCAGCGTAAGTAACATCATTAATATTGCTTTCAAAATTGTTTAAATGGTCCGCAGTTCCTGGTGTTAAGATTATTACAATTTGGATCAGGGAATTACAATTTGGATTAGGAGAAATAATTGCGTTTTGCTGTACGAAATTAAGTCAATTGATATTATTTGCGTTGACGTTACTACTTGTCACCTAAAATGCTCTCCAAGAAGTTCTTGAGCTTTATACAGGTATGAGTAGTACACAAAAATTATTGGAGAAAAATGATCCGAACAAGAAGATGTTGTAAGTGTGTTGGTATACCAAATCAAGAGTACTAGGTTCGAATATCGACACAGGTAACATCAAAAATGTTTTAAATAGCTTCAAGTGTATTTTAGAAGTGAAAACGCTCCTAAGTGAAACTCATCTGCAATTTTGTTTAATTTGTAGAAAGTAGAAGATTGGTCTGGATCTGCTCGAATGTATTCAAGTTATTATATGTACATGATCTTGGCAGTATAGTAAAAACCACACACGTCTGAAGAGTTCAGCAAAAATAGAAATACATTTAATACTTTGGATAATCTACTTACAACTTAACTGGTACTGGTATGCGTTATTTTGCTTGTGAGAAAACTAAAAATTGAACGTAACCGGCACGCATATACCCCATAAATCCATTTAACTACTTCCCTAAAAAGATGTGCAAAGGGACAGGGAAAGAATGAGCTTCAGACGAGACAAACTCTTAATGATTGTGTGGTGAGATTTATGAGCGAAGGGTACGCGGCGTATGAGCAACATGTTTGAAATTGGTGGAATTTTAAAGTTGAGGATGTTTGCCCGTACAGCTGTGTTCACAATAACAGTAGCGAAATTAAATGGGATATTTTTGGAGCATAGAAGAAGGAGCGGTGTTTTTGGTAATTTTCATTCAAACTATAGCGAATTCTATAACAGGAAAGTTATATTTAAATTTCAGATAGAATCTTAAGAAAATGTTTAAGAGCGGTAATTAACTTTTTTTTGGATTTTTAAATTTTTTTCAAGCATTTTCTTTCATACAACGCATGAACATTCTAAAACTTCAGGAAAAATTTGTTGTTGGTTTTTGCGGACTTTCTTGTTTTACATATTTGTAAGTTTTGCAAGCTCGAGACCAGTTAACAATAATTCATAGTGAGTTTTAATTGTTAGTTTTTGCGAAAAATTGTGAAATATTTCTTAATTGCACATTAATATGATAAAACTTAATTAGCTATAAAACTGGATACTCAAGAATTTTTTTAAAAATTTACCATAAAATATTGAAATTTGCATGTATTTTTTTTTTAAATATGATTAACTTTCCTGAAATTTGGATTAAAACTTAAATTTCTTTTATGTGGCTTCTATTATACAATTCTATTTCTTAAATATAAATAACCACACATTTGCTCTTTTTAACATCAGAGTAGAAATTTGATGCCCGAAAGAGCGAAATGCTGCTCCTCTCTCGCACATGCTCTTAACGACGGATAAAATGCAGACAAAACAAAACTAGACGAAAGGTGTGCGATGTTGTTAAATTCAAATTTAGTTTTACGTAGCACAGCGAAGAGAAAACAATCAAGTTAGAGCACGTGTCCCAAAAAACACGAAACATTTAAAACGGCTAAACTCACATATTCACACATACTTACATATATGAACATTTGGACATTTCAGCCTTATCTGTTTACGCGGCTAATGAGCATGCGGTCACGACGAACATACAAAAGCCTGCTTATGGGTTGGTTAAGATATCTGCTCAGCATAGATTTGTAAATGTAAAGCTGTCATAATCGTTGCAATGAGAAGTGGGTCAATTGAAAAGTGAATAACAGAAATGGAGAATGACTTATTAACGAGTGCATTAATGAAGAATGAGTAATGAGTATAATATGATAAATGTGGTTATGTAAAATTATTCAACTGGTGCATGAGTTGATTATTGCAGCCACCTGAGTCTCAAATAATTTTCTGCAGTTTTAAGTGTATTCAAAAGATGAAATGTAATACATATTTATTTAACTGTGCTTTCATACATTTCCTAATAAATAAATATAGTTTGTACATTAGAATATCGAATTACTTTTTCATCAAACTGCAGGGGGCGAAATCGAAAGCAGATATATCTGGAGACTAACAGTTGTGTGCAATACAATAGCAGTGATATTAAATTGGATATCACGCAACGAAGCAGTGTTTATTTATGATTTTCATTTAAAACATAGCAAAATTCACATAAAAAAAAAATTGCGAAGTTTGAAGGAAGTTTAGGAAATTTAATTTAACTTGAAAAAAATTTACCAATTTTCCTTAAGTTCAAAAACAATAATAATTTACTTAGAATTATAATAAACGGTCTTGAGTTCATCAAAATTTGCAAATATGTTAAAATTAAAACCATTAACAGAAAAAGAATATCAAAATTTATAAATTATTTGGTACAGTAGACAAATCAATTTCAGTATAATACGAGTAATATGTGAGTCCGAAATCGCTGAAGAATTTCCCTGAATTTTTAGAATTTCTATTTTGGTCTTCCAGGCTGTAAAAAATTATAAATTTTGTGCATGCTTTGTATGTAAGAAATCACTCAACACCCTCGATGTAAAAAATTCTGAAAATTCAATAACATTTTTAACATTTTCTAATTTGCAAAATATTTTACTTAAATTGATTTGGCTACAAATCGGCATACTAAATTGTTTTCTAGAATTTTTGTCTCAATATGCACAGATTTTGATGGCTTTGGATATTTCTTTTCATGTAAATTATGAATGATGTAGCATGTAGAATTCTATACACATTTAATGAAACATTGCTTCTATACTTTTCGTCGAATTATATCCAATTTAATCCCACAACTATTATATTGAACAAAGCTGTGTGGAGTTACAGTGGTAGACCTAGAATCTTAAATGTCTTCGGTAATGATGGGTAACATAAAAATTAATTTACTAGCCCATATAGTCGTATTTATGCCTGAGCTTTTGAACAAGTTGCATAAAATGTCATCATCACCATCTGTAGTGAGAATGCACTTCTTCGATTTTTGAACTACTGAGAGTCGGGAATTTAATCTATGAATTATTGGTGAACATCCGGGGTTCTATACTCACAAATAAATCACAATACTTTGCATTATAGTTTAGGAAATTGAGATAAAATGAAAAGATTTTTAAAAGTATTAAGGTTTTAAACCTGTTTTTATTTTAGCGCATTCATGCTTCATGTGAAATGAATAAAAATAAAAAGTTATGTATGTGATATATTTTCAGTTAAAAAAAATAAATCCACAATAATACAGCAGAACTTTTCAAAGTTGTAAGATTACTTTTGAGATTTTTTATTCAAATTTTCTTTGAATGCTTTTTAATAAACAAAGGATATGTTTTTCATTCATTGATGAGTAAAGCACCTGTCATAATTTATTAAATTTATTTAATAGATATTCACTTTATTTACAACTTATTTTATTTAAAAGATTTGAAAATCCAATAAAAAAAGCTCGAGTGTTCTGAGTTGTAACAGTTGAATAAGAATTTATTCGCCACAAAGCCGTTTCAAATTGCTAGACTACGAGCAGGGCTGCTTCTTACGCTCTTGCCAAGTGCGGGTATTGAACGCAGTCGAACGAAGAAGACTCTAATCTCATTATGCCTCCATCCCTTTTTATCTGCTTCGTGTCCATCTCTCTTAGTTTTCGAAATTCCTCTTCGCTTGTTATTACCTTATTCCCCTGCTTCTATTCTACCTCTTGATCTAGTTTTTCTATTGCTTCTTTTCCGTAGGAGACGCTTGGCTAGGACCCAGAACTGTGGTGGGTAATGAAAATAATTTTTCACTATATTAAATTTTGTGCTCGGCCTCTCTGAAGCGTAATAAGCTTATTGAGATCTTTCTCCAAGAAGTAGATGTTGATTATAAAAATCCACCTCACTCATATTTTCCACTTTTTGTATCCTCAGCAAATTCTCTGAAAACTCAACTCTCGTCCTGCTTTAGACACATAGCACCCTGGCTTACACGTAATAACTGTAGACGCTGTTAATTGTATGCGCCTTTAATAAACATCTCCAATCCCAATAAGAACAATGATAATATAAATGCTGATAATAACATTATGAATAACGTTGCTACTTTCCTCCACTCCACAGCGACCAGATCAGTGGTTGGCATGCAATTTAGCTTATCTTTGATCCATTGACTAAGATGTTTTTTGTAAACACCCGATTCTAGCATTCGAATAGATCTGAAAATGAAGGTTTGAAATAAGAGTTTTTTCTTTTCCAGTAGCACATTACCTCAATCGAAGAAATTCTTTGTAGGATGAGTTCTTATGCAAATGTGTATACAACGCCCTATCTTTTCGAAGCAAGATCTCATTTAAATCACATATTTGGTTGGGCAAGAAAACACGTTCCAGAAATGGATATGCTGCTGATGTTTCAACTACGTAAACAAATCCAGGCTTATCGCGTACACGCAAAATACCCTCCGTCGGAGGAATCCAAACTTTTTCCGGGTTTGCTTGTAGCTCGATTTTGCGACGCACGAAACGGCGTACATCGGGCAATTTAGAGGTCTGAAGTATGAGAAAATATGAAAAGGTAGTATGTGAGAGTGAAGGAGAGATGTCAGTCAAACTTACATTCAAATAAACATAATTATATGGCAGCGGTTCCAAAGCAACCTCCAAAGAGCTATCAGCCAACTGTCCTAAGGTTTTTATATTCGATTTAGGCGGTGCTTCCAACAAAGTTGATAGTAAACTTGTTGTATAATGATTGTAAACAAAGAATGTAATAAAGAAAAGTGAGAAAAACGCAATGCGTCCCCCCATTGAAAGTGGTACAATTCTGACACCCTGACAGCAGGCCGCACCAAAAGCGACCAAATGAGTTGCAAGCAGTGAAGGGTAAGATGGCGAATTTGGTTGATAATGCTTTGCTTCCACTATGAATATAAGCCAAAGTACGAAAGCCAAAAACACTAAAAATATGCTGAATACAAGCCAAACTGAACCACTGAATGGATGTAGAAAAGCGTCACCTTTTAAGCTGCTAGTTTTTGGTGTGCGAAAGATACAAACCGAACGATAAGATCCAGATTTCACTATTGGCGTTAAAAATTGTAGGCGATCTTTCGTGGGGAAAAATCCTGTGGATACCATTTCGCTCTCCTGCATGATAATTTCGCCAATTGCGCCACCATGAATTTCAGTTGTGCTCCATTTATTGTGAAGTGTGAAGGTAATGCTGATGTCGGTTGGAGAGACAGAAAGAGATATATAACAATAACAATTTAAAGTTTTGTCAATACATAACATAAAAACAGTTGGCCTGTACTTACTTGCAACCGAACAAATCTTTAAATATTAGTAAGACATGGAATCCAAAACGTGCGATCGCATCAAGATCCCGACTATTTTCTGAAGCCAAAAAGTCTAATAGCACTGGTGCTGGTAAGTCTATTGGACGCTCTGTAACCTGAAATGAGATTTCAAGGGACTACCTATTTAATACCCCTTAACCACCCCTTAACACACAGATTTACCACTGTCGAAGCACGTATTGTTATGTCATGCAGTTTATTTCGATGCCCATATTTATCACGTAAGTGTAGTTTAGATAAATAACGACTGATAACACAACCTCCGCTATTGCATTGGATTTCACGATCGATTGTCATATTCAGTTTACCTCCCAAGAAGCGGCCATTGTTGTAGACATCATATTTTGTATAGAATTGAGTGGAGCTTGTGTTGTTAGTCCCATCGAGTATGGTGGGGTTCATAAAGGCGTAAGTGAGCTGCGAATTCACAGAGAGGTTGGCGTTCATAAAGTTACGTTTGAGGTTAACCAAATCAGCTGACTCGTCGTAAAGCAACCAATTGTAGTTTTCCGTATAGAGATTCCAGCGGCTCAGCTAATGTAAGGATGGGAACGGCAGAACAGTTAGATTAAACTTGGCTGAACAATTTAGCTTTTAGTTAAAATATGTAAAATGAGCTCAAGTAAGTTATTTTTGTTTTTAAGAAAAAAACTGTAAACAAACTTTTAAAACAACAGAAAAGAAATTATTAGAATTAGTCGGACGAGAAATTGTGTTCAATATGGTCAAAATGCTGCTTCTCGATTTTTCCTTTTAAAATATATCAAAAAAATGAATAATTGAGAAAAATTGATAGAACGAAAACATAGTTACACTGAAGATGTCGGATCACAGAAACCGGTTTGTAACAAACCAAAAATTGACAAGGGATGTCGAAAACTCGTTCCAATATATGTATGTACATATGAGTAAAAATTATTATCAACTGGTCTTGAGTGCTTTAACAAAAAAAAACATTCCGAAAAAAAGAATTCAATATAACTAGTTTATTTTTTGTTTTCCTTAGCGCGGTTCAATGAACATAAACTCTTAATTTGTTCTAAGAAAAGTGAAATACAGCGGATAGTAGTAAACGGTGCACTTTTTATTTGAACTATGAGTCTATAGTCTGACTAAAGTCTACCCGAACTCAAGGGCTTTATTAATTCTTCAATCTATGTAGTTTTGCGTCACGGAACAAACGTTTGGACAGTCAAAATTTCTTATTTCTTCTGTTATAATTTTATTTACTTACGGTATTCATCATTCGCTCGGAGTCATTGCAATTCATATCAAGATATGCTCCTAAAATTGGACGATTATGCAACAAATAATGGTATTCAAAGTTATCTTCGAAATCAATACTGTCAACCTTTATGAAACGTGTTTGCCATAATCTCTCATCAACCATATGAGATAAGTATTGTCGGGCTGCAACAAAACATGTTGTGAATTAGATACGTTATTTGTATGTTGACGGATGAATGGAGGATACCCTACAGCTACTTAATTTTCGGGGTAATTTTGATAAGGTATTACTTAAGTTTCGACTGTACTGTTTCTTCACTACTTAATCCCTACAAAAGTATTGTGATCGTTTCGGGCTCATTTTTAAATTATTATTAAGATCATTGTAGAACTGTTTATGATTTAATTATTTTATTGATTATTGCGGTCAAAATTATAAAATTCTGAATTCAAAATGATTTCTGAAATATTCACATAGTCCAATGGTTTCAAAATTACTTTGAAATTGTTCCCATCGAAAAAATCTAAAATTGTTTACAAGACTATCCTAAATTATGGCGAAAAGACATTAACTATTAAAAATTATTTTTAGTCTTAAGCTACACTTACTTTCCAAACTCCAACAATTGAAGAATATGACTGCATTTAGGTTAGCACTTAGAAAATGATGTACAATGAAATTCACAAGTATGTTTTCCATAATTCTGAAAATGTTGATTCTTTAAAGCACCTCCCTTGGTATTATGGACTTGCATAAAATTGCGTTTTTATACCAGCTTCGACAACTTAGATAGCATTAAATAATTTGTAATATATTTGTCACCTTTTTCTACCCAACGATATAGATTAAACATAGGTCCAATGACCCTTAACCAACTGTTTTGTCACTCCAATATAGCGCAATAGTCGTTCCTTCGTTCTGGCAAGGGGAACCAATTGGAAACGGAAGTGGATTTCAAATTGCTATTGACTTTTGCAAGTTGTTCACAATATGTCGCGTTGTAATAATACCGTAGATATTAGTTTTACTAGGTCCAAAGTGACACCAACTACAAATTAAGTAATGACCAACTGACTTTACGCGTATACATATGTTAGAAAATACTTTAATCCGTACATATCTCTTTAACTACTGCACATTAGCGTCCATACGTCCGTGACAAGGCTTAACTAGCAAAAGGGTTAAGAATAATGATTCAAATACGTCTAAATTGTATATTTACTTCCCTTTAATTTATCAAGCGTGGGTTGGTATACACTGGAGGGAAAAATTATAGGTGTACGAAATATATATCGGTTATTAAAAAAGCATGGAATAAATGAACAAATTGTTTATTTCCATTTCGAAAAAAGTTCAAGCATTATTTCTAGTTTGCTTTAGTTGAATAAGTCTAAATAATTTTCAAACGGTTAGTTTTAATAGAATAAATTATGTTTATATACATACATACATATTACTGAAAGAAAGTTTGTTTTCAATATTATTATTTTCTCCATAAGTTTAAGTCAATAAACTAGTGCATACATATGCAATTATTGTCATTACTATGGGCGTTTACGTAAAACTTTTGCGACCACCTACTTTGAGCACAGAGAAATATGGTTTAGATGCATGCAAATGAAACATTCGATACCCAGAGTTAGACTACGTATCCAACTAGTTAGCTTGCAATTGTCATACTCTAAAGATGGAACATTCAACTATCATTTCTTCGCCAGTTCGCTGCAAAATGCGCTGATAGTCTCTTTTTGGTGGTAGCTGATTTTGAGTGGTAACTCAACTCTCGTAGTGTTCAGCTTGAGACATAGCACCTTGGCTTACACCTAATAACTTTAGACGCTGCCAATCTTATGCGCTTTTAATAAACATCTCCAATACCAACAAGAAAAATGATAATATAAATGCTGATAATAACATTATGAATAACGTTGCTACTCTCCTCCACTCTACAGCGACCAAATCCGTGGTTGGCATGCAATGTAGCTTATCTTTGATCCATTGACTAAGATGTTTTTTGTAAACACCCGATTCTAGCATTCGAATAGATCTGAAATTGAAGGTTTGAAATAAGAGTTTTTCCCTTTTTCAGCGGTACACTACCTCAAGCGAAGAAACTCTTTGTAGGATGAGTTCTTATGCAAATGAGTGTACATCACCCTATCTTGACGAAGCAAGATCTCATTTAAATCACATATCTGGTTGGGCAAGAAAACACGTTCCAGAAATGGATATGCTGCTGATGTTTCAACTACATAAACAAATCCAGGCTTATCGCGTACACGCAAAATACCCTCCGTGGGAGGAATCCAAACTTTTGCCGGGTTTGCTTGTAGCTCGATTTTGCGACGCACGAAACGGCGCACATCGGGCAATTTCGAGGTCTGAAGTATGAGAAAAGAGAGAAAATATGAAAAGGTAGTATGTGAGAGGGAAGGAGAGATGTCAGTCAAACTTACATTCAAATAAACAAAATTATACGGCAGCGGTTCCAAGGCAACCTCCAAAGAGCTATCAGCCAACTGTCCTAAGGTTTTTATATTCGATTTAGGCGGTGCTTCCAACAAAGTTGATAGTAAACTTGTTGTATAATGATTGTAAACAAAGAATGTAATAAAGAAAAGTGAGAAAAACGCAATGCGTCCACCCATTGAAAGTGGTACAATTCTGACACCCTGACAGCAGGCCGCACCAAAAGCGACCAAATGAGTTGCAAGCAGTGAAGGGTAAGATGGCGAATTTGGTTGATAATGCTTTGCTTCCACTATGAATATAAGCCAAAGTACGAAAGCCAAAAACACTAAAAATATGCTGAATACAAGCCAAACTGAACCACTGAATGGATGTAGAAAAGCGCCACCTTTTAAGCTGCTAGTTTGTGGTGTGCGAAAGATACAAACCGAACGATAAGATCCAGATTTCACTATTGGCGTTAAAAATTGTAGGCGATCTTTCGTGGGGAAAAATCCTGTGGATACCATTTCGCTCTCCTGCATGATCATTTCGCCAATTGCGCCACCATGAATTTCAGTTGTGCTCCATTTGTTGTGAAGTTTGAAGGTAATGCTGATGTGGGGTGGAGAGATAGAAAGCGATATAGAAAAACAGCAACTTAAAGTTTTGCTAAAACATAACATAAAAACAAATGTCCTGTTCTCACTTGCAACCGAACAAATCCTTGAAAATCAGTAAGACACGGAATCCAAAACGTGCAAGCGCATCAAGATCTGCATCATTATCTGAGCCCAAAAACTCTAATAGCACTGATTCTGGTAAGATTATTGGACGTTCTATAACCTGAAATGAGTTTTCCAGGGATTACCTACTTAATACCTCTTTACACACAGATTTACCACTGTCGAAGCACGTATTGTTATGTCATGCAGTTTATTTCGATTCCCATATTTATCACGTAAGTGTAGTTTAGATAAATAACGACTGATACTACAACCTCCGCTATTGCATTGGATTTCACAATCGATTGTCATATTCAGTTTACCTCCCAAGAAGCGGCCATTGTTATAGACATCATATTTTGTATAGAATTGAGTGGAGTTTGTGTTGTTAGTCCCATCGAGTATGGTGGGGTTCATAAAGGCGTAAGTGAGCTGCGAATTCACAGAGAGGTTGGCATTCATAAAATGACGTTTGAAGTTAACCAAATCAGCTGACTCGTCGTAAAGCAACCAATTGTAGTTTTCCGTATAGAGATTCCAGCGGCTCAGCTAATGTAAGGAAGGGAAAGATACATATATCAATTAAACTAAACTTGGCTGAACAATTGAGCAGTTATATGTAATTGGAATTTTGCATATTGATTTCTAGGATCAGGAAATCAGGAAATGGCTCACCGGACGAGGGTTTACAAAATTTTTTTTTTTTAAGGTATCAAATATAAATGTTTAAAAATAGTAAGCATTATAATATGTTTTTTCATGCACAAAAATGTTATTATTGTAGGCCAATGAGCTCGAATTGTAAGTAATTTTGATGTTTATGGAAAGACGAAAATAGTCTTCCCAAACAATAGGGAAAAAATTATTAGAACTAGTCGGACGAAATATAAATAGACAAAGATACCAAATAAGAACAAGTCAGTGATGCCAGTGGTTTCTGTGATAAACCAAAATTTCTTATTTCTTCTGTTATAATTCTATTTACTTACGGTATTCATCATTCGCTCGGAGTCATTGCAATTCATATCAAGATATACTCCTAAAATTGGACGATTATGCAACAAATAATGGTATTCAAAGTTATCTTCGAAATCAATACTGTCAACCTTTATGAAACGTGTTTGCCATAATCTCTCGTCAACCATATGAGATAGGTATTGTCGGGCTGCAATAAAAAATGTTGTGAATTAGATACGTTATTTCTGTGCTGACGGATGAATGGAGGATACCCTACAGCTACTTCATTTTTGGGGGTAATTTTGATAAGGTATTACTTATGTTTCGACTGTACTGTTTTTTCACTACATATGTAATCCCTACAAAAGTATTGTGATCATTTCGGGCTCATTTTTAAATTATTATCAAGATCATTCTAGAATTGTTTATGATTTAATTATTTTAGGATTATTGCGGTAAAAATTATAAAATTCTGAATTCAAAATGATTTCTGAAATATTCACATAGTCCAATGGTTTCAAAATTACTTTGAAATTGTTCCCATCGAAAAAATCTAAAATTGTTTGCAAGACTATCCTAAATTATGGCGAAAAGACATTAACTATTAAAAATTATTTTTAGTCTTAAGCTACACTTACTTTCCAAACTCCAACAATTGAAGAATATGACAGCATTTAGGTTAGCACTTAGAAAATGATGTACAATGAAATTCACAAGTATGTTTTCCATAATTCTGAAAATGGTGATTCTTCAAAGCACCTCCCTTGGTATTATGGACTTGAATAAAGTTGCATTTTTATACAAGCTTCGACAACTTAGATAGCATTAAATAATTTGTAATATATTTGTCACCTTTTTCTACCCAACGATATAGATTAAACATAGGTCCATAGATTGAAGCTCCTAAAATGAATAGAGGAATCTGTTCGTTCATCCCCACACCACTGATATCAAAAGTTTCAGAACCTTATAAGATAGAATGATGAATATTTTGTTCCATTCCACTTCATGGAAAATTTTAATTTTGTTCATCCATTGTTTGAAAGAACATTTTGATAATATCAACTTATGTATAGACCATTAACTCTTGGGAGTAATGTTTCTCCAGCTATGCAATATCAGGGCGCTTAGCAACCATCGGAGATTAATACTTCTTATTTTTTCTTTGATTGACCCTTAACTAACTGTTTTGTCACTCCAATACAGCGCAATAGCCGTTCCTTCGTTCTGGCAAGGGGAACAAATTGGAAACGGAAGTGGATTTCAAATTGGTATTCACTTTTGCAGGTTGTTCACGGGGGTTTTACCAAAATATGTCGCTTTGTAATAATATCGTCGATATTAGATTCAACAGCTCTTAAGTGACACCGAACTAGAACTTAAAACGTGATCAACTTACTTTGCGCGTCTAAGTTAGAAAATATTCTAATCCGTACATATCTTCTTAACTGCTGTGGACATTAGCGTCCATACGTCCGTGACCAGGATTAACTAGCAAAAGGGTTAAGAATAATGATTCCAATACGTCTAAATTATATATTTACTTCTCGTTAATTTGTCAAGCGTGCGTTGGCATACACTTATGAGCAAAATAATAGGTGTACGGAAAGTATATCGCTTAATAAAAAATCATCTCACAAAAAAATCAAGTATTATTTCTGTTTATTTACCTAATTGAATTTTCACACTTTTAGTTTTGATCGAAGAAATTACTGAAAAAACATATTTTTTTCTCCACAAGTGTAAGTCAATAAACTAGTTAGTGCATACAAATGCATTTGCTACCATTGCTATGGGCGTTTAAGCAAAATTGGTGCGACCACCTACAATGAGCACCGATAAAAATATGGTTTAGATGCATGCAATTAAAACATTCGGTACCCAGAGTCATACTAATCTAATTTTTTACCAATTTTATTTCAAACTAATTTTTTTAACGGTGTTGGCAGCAATCTTCATATATCAATGGATTTTTAAATTTTCTAGGTTAAGAAATTTTCGATATAGAAAAAAAATTGTATGGTCATCATCCGATATTGGTAAGTTTTGATAGCGAATCTCCTTGGCTGGAAAGTAATCTGTATAACAAAATAAAACTTTCAATTCAATGGAATTGTTGTTACATAAAAAACAAAAACAAAATCGAAAACAAAAGAAGCCATCATGATCAATACTGTAGCTGTGCTATAGTGAATAGCTGACAGAAACTTTTGTAAACTTAATGGTTAGTGGAGCGTGCAAAAATTGATCTATAACATAAGCTAATGCGGTTGTCTCTAAAAGTTTCCTTTTTTTATTTAATTAAAACTTTTAATAGTTAATTAAATTATAAAAAAAAAAAATAAAATGATAATAATTTTAACTATTCTTAAAACTTCGTTATCGAAATAATGGAATATAAATGGAAAATATTTGTAATAATTTATTTAGTTTAACTGAATTTCATATTATACCTACTCATTTCTTAAATACATGTGTTGGTTTTATTTGATTCCTGGGATATTGAAAATAATTTAATGTCAATACTTGAGCCATAATAGCAAGAAAAGCGTTAGGGAATTCCGGTAGTTCAATCTTTCGTAATCATGTATTTGTGTGGAAAATAAAAAATTGTGCGGCAGTGAAATTCGATTTATTAGAATTATTCTACAATGATGGATTTTCCAAAAAATTACAATATTGAATAATAAAAAATACTGCCTTTTGTATTCATAAAAACTGTATTACGAATATATCCGACAGTTTAAAAGATCAAAAAAGGTCGAATTGAAAGTAATTCTGTATTTAGCCGCCATCTGTTTTGTAACCCACCGCTTAAGTCAACCAGTCGTGCGTAGTTCGTACGTGTCAAAACAAGAACTGATACAATTATACAGAAACATGCAAAGGCAAGCACCTTCCTGGCTGTTGTTGTGTGTGAATGCACAGTGCTTTGGTGTTAGTGCTTGTTGTGAACATTTGCCCTTTTTAGCTAGTAATATTCAGCTTATGTGGATTTTGTGTATGAAAAGGCAAAATAGTCTTAAGCCATACGCTTTGGAGATTGTGTCACTTTAGGATAATCGTTCCACTTACGCAAAATTGGTTTATTTAGTAAAAACATAAAGCAACAAGAGCAACAAGGAGTATAACTAGGCGCACATGTGCATATGAATTTATATATGTACATATAAGAAAATTGGATTATGTGTATCAACTTGGTGAGAAAAACAAATAAAGCAGTTTGAATTGAAAAGTAGTGAAATGGCATGAAAAACGAAAAGAGTTGTTCTTACTTGTCTCCATACAACGTAATTCGTATGACTTTAACTTCTTTTTATAAATATAAAAGTTGTGATTTCACATATTTTCTTGTGAAACCATTAAGACACTTTTTCGAATGTTCGGAAACGGTTTCTGCAATCGTTGAGTACATATAATATAACCAAAGAATACAAAATCACTAATACAAGCACATTTTTCTATCCACAACGTGTTGCTTTTTCACCAATTTGTGAATTATCAATGAAATTTTCTTAAAACCCGATTGCTGGTCTCTAAGTTGTTTATGCGATTTTTTCTTCCAAATTCTTTGACAACATTACACTTTTTAAAGATCATTTCCACTTCTTCTGTTGCAAACCCCTTTTTGTGGTGGCGCGAACTAACGTCAGTGGAATTAACGTCAGTGACGTTAATTCGCACCCAAAAACCGAATTAATGTCAGTGACATTAAGACGCATGACCAAAAACGAATTAAAGTCAGTGCCGTTAATTCGTATAATATTTTGACTTTAGTTCGCTTTGGACATGCGAATTAATGTCATTGAGGCATTTGGGTTTGAGATTCGACGAAGTAGCGCCGCAGGCGATAATTTGACTTAGGTCAGATCCGAAATTCGGGGCGTGATCCATGGTATTTATGTGCGGAACTCCTTTCCGCATTGGCGGCCTTCGGCCGCCCTTCAAAAAATAACCCTGGGCTACGCCATTCCAACTCCGGGTGTGTGCTTTAGCCGTGGCTACCGCCACGGTGATGTCCTTCCGCGTGCCACATTTCCCACTTTTTCACTTTTTTGGCTCAGCCTAATGTGCCATTACAACAACCACATGAAAATGACAGAAAATTGTGAACTTTAACTGCAAATAACTTTTGAACGGTTGAAAAAAATCTTATATCAGATTCTAAATCTAGACCTGCGTAATCGTTTACGTGGGGTACCGAGCGCTAATACACAACCAAAAATGTTGAGATATGTATCAGGAGACGCGCTTTGGTCCCAGGAGCATGAATATAACTCCGCTGAACCAATATTTTTAGTAGTTTGCGAGATATTTGCAGTTAAAGTTCAGAATTTTCTGTCATTTTCATGTGGTTGTTGTAATCACATTACCCTGTGAGAAAAGAGTGGCACGCTGAAGGACATCACCGTGGCGGTAGCCACGGCTATGGCACACACCCGGAGTTGGAATGGCGTAGCCCAGGGTTATTTTTTGAAGCGCGGCCGAAGGCCGCCAATGCGGAAAGGAGTTCTGCACATTAATACCATGGATCACGCCCCGAATTGCGGATCTGACCTAAGTCAATCCCAGATTCATGATATAATGATCATAAGTCGAAGGTGATAATGAAAAATGAAAATTTGGAATATGAAAAAAATGCACTGACTTTAGTTCGCTTTCTTAATGCGAATTAATGTCAATGACGTTAGTTCGCTAAAAATATTGACCTTAGTTCGCTTTTGGCATGCGTCTTAATGTCACTGACATTAATTCGCTTTTGGGGTGCGAATTAACGTCACTGACGTTAATTCCGTTGACTTTAGTTCGCGCCACCCTTTTTGTCAGTAACGAGAAGTAATGGGACATTTTTTAGCACGGACTTATATCCTGATAATTATAACCTTATAGAAACATCGGGATTTTCTGCATTTGCATAAAAATACATGGGAGTGTTACCAGCATTTGAAGAATGAATTATTAAATTTGGTAGTAGTTTTGCAAATTTTTTGTTTAAGTCTACTTGTTTTTAATATTTTCAGTTTATGCCCAATTTTTCCCAATTTTCATTATTTCCTACACATTTAAAATTTATTATGTTGTATACAATATCACAGCTAATAACAATGGGAGTGAACAAATGACAAACACGTTCATGAAAATTTGTTATATTCTCAACAGTCACGCTTGCAAGCTGACAGCAGAAACTTTACAACCACCAATAAGGATACTCAGAAATGACAATATTCGATAATTTCATGTATAGACGAACCTACATAAATTAAGCTTTGTTAATAACAGTGATCTAAGCAAGTGTTGTAAGCACTTTTTAAGAATAATAAATTATTTAGTCACTTTCATTATGCTCCACAGGTGAAAATCGGCAATTACAAGAAGTTGTATCCAAATTCGAGTTTATTTAATTATTCGAATTCTGATTTTCCTGCCTATATGTCTTCAATTCTCAACTTGGGTTAGGTTAAACCAGAGACGGCGACCTTTGTTTCATTTAAAATAAAAGTTCAAAGAAGAAAGTTATTTCTGAAGCTTTATTTTTATTCGGACAAAAGTAATCGCACAATCTGAACTTTTATTTTTTCTCGCCAGCAATAAAATTTAATTTTGGCCTGATGTTTTCTAAAGACAGAATTAAGGCCCTCTCCTAAAAGCTACCAAACCGCTTATATAAATTAAATAAAATTTGTTGTCACATGAAAGAGGATTATTTGAAAAAACATTTAGAAACATGAAGAAAATTCGGAAACAATTTGTTTTTGAAGTTAAATAAAAACATTTTTTAATGTAATTATTTTTTAAACTTGATATTATAGAAAAATTACAACGTAACTTAGTTGCTAAGTGTTCTAACATCAGCTTCGTTCATATCCCAGTATCCGAGAAGGGGCTGATGATAAGCTGATCACATGTCATCCCATGCAATTGCATGCTTATCGTTGTAATTTTTATCTTATATCAAGTCTCAGGTAAAGTAATTTATGAAAAACTTTAAAAAATAGTGAAGAAAACTAAATGTGATAAATGGCGGGATTTCTCTTTTAGAATCCCGGTATTTTTTAGTTTAGCAATTTTAATTAGTTTTCTTGATTGTGCTACTTAAATGTGAGCTTTCTAGCACCATGTCGAGTATTTTCCTTTCATTTATTCTGTATTGCATTTTTCTGGTTTAAATGTAACATCTTTTATAGCAAAAAAAAAATAGGTTATTGTGTATTTCAAACCATTTGAAAAATTTTATAAAAGTTGACTTAATAGTTGGAAAAATATGCCATTTGATTTTACTTTGCTATTAATGAGATACATTTTTTTGAATCAAAATATAAAAAAACAGAATCCAGTTTGATAGTTTCCCAAAACAGTTTTCTCACTTCCGCAACTCCCACTGAACTGTGTCTCGAAATTGTAAAATTTTTTTTAAATTTTTTTTAGGAATTTGCGTCCTTAGTATAAACTGAATAACCACTGCCCCTTAATATTTCCGTACGAATAGAAAATTGTAATATATTTTAATCAAACGTGCATAGCTGGATTGCTTGCATGCACTATGACATGAATCTGAATAGTTCGAGTGCAGGCAAGTGGCACACTCATACATATTCAAGCAAATCAGTTGTCTAGTATCAACACCATAAAATACTTTCATACTTACAAATTTATATGTTTATGTATTCATACAAAAACAAGATCTAATTCAAACAAATCGGAGACATACACACAACCTACATATATTTAGACTGATGTGTGAAACAACTAGACATGACGTCTTCAAAAGTTAACTGACATTTGTCAAGTTGATAAACTGGTAAACATGTTTGGCATTTCAAATGTTATAAGGAAATTGAATTCTTCTACGAAAACAAGCAAAAATCTAAACTGAAAAAGCGATGTGGAAAATAAGCCGTATGTTTATACATATGTGACCATAGATATGTACATATGTATGTATACCTGTATACATGAGAATTCAGCTATATGAATGAATATGCAAATACATGCAAAATTAATGAATGAATTCTGTTGAAAACAAAGAGTTTTTACAGTAAAAATTAGCAGTAAATTAGACCATAATCTATCTACTTGTATTGTAAAAACGATCGAGACTACCATGAGTTGTGTAAGCGACATAATTTTCAATTTCTTTTTTTTATGCGGAAGAATAAGGAAAGACATTTGGAGATACATATACAATGTTTAAACAATGCGGATGTAAGTTAAGTTAGCTTATGGGGTTTACACTGCCTTTTCCAAAATCAAAGTTGGTTTGCCTTACTTTAAATAAATGCTTATTAGCCAGAGTAAGACAAATGCACCAACCTAGAACTAACATCGCTACTGAGTGCAGTTCATTAAACAATTGTTTGCAATGAATCACTAACCGCGATTCAATGTTAAGCAGTTCAAGGCAGCCTAAAGTAGCAAGTGGTTTTTTGTGCTTACATTGAAATTAGTTTTTATTGATTATGGCCACTGCAACGAAACACGGCGAAAGCTATCGGAGATCTATAGTTACCGGCATTTCTAAATTCTTTGGATTTTTAAGGAAAATCGCAATTGATAATTGACTTAACTCACCTAATCCCACATCGAGAGATTTTTAGATTGACATTGGATGAGGGAAAACAAAATTGTTACGTATACGCACTGTCACCCCGTTGAATTGTACTGCATATCATGAAATAGGTAAGGTGGGTAGGTACATATATAGTTAAAAACAAACTATGATTTTTTTGGAGTAGAAAACGACATGTCGGGCACGCTCCATGCAAATTGAATTACCTATTATGACAAGCTCTTAAGGAAGAAAATATCAAACCGAAAAAAATTACCAAAAATCAACCGAATTTTCAAGAGTATTGAGACTTGCACTTCGTAAGGCTAGAATTTAATAAGCTACAAAACTGTATACTTGAAAATCATTTGGAATCACTAGATCTAAAGGCTGTGAGCGAAAAATCTATATTTTTGTACGAAAGTGACAAATGTACTCTAGTTAAAGAATTTTTGAAACTAAATGAGGGTAACCCAGTGAACCATTTAGAGTGCCACTTTCTGTGTATAAAGTACACACTTTTCCTTTAATTTGTACTGAATATAGCCAAAACCTATCCACCTTCTATTTATTTGGAATTGACATTTGCGCGTTTACAGAAACAAAATTAGAAAGCAATAAAAGTGAATATTTCAATTTATCTAACTTAAGTAATACCTACCTGTGATATTTATCGCTTCACATGTCAATAAATCAGTTTAATAGGTGCCAATATGGCTATCAGTCAATTTGTCTTCTTTGACAAGCCAACTAAAATTATCATCATAAAAACAAGAAAAGCAAAGCAATTCACTCACATATTTATGACTATAACAAAGACTAGACTAAGAATATAATTTGTGTTCGAGATATGTGCATATACATATAAATATATACACACATTCACAATAACTTATCATACCAAGCTCTAAACGGAAAACACTCAAAAGAGTAAAATCCAATATGTGATGACTTAGCGCTTGATAACTGCGAATGTTTTATGTCAATAATGTCATAAATAAATGGATCAAAGTTATAACTTTTCTTTTATCTATCGTTACATGTACATACACATGAATAGTGATACATAGGTTAGGAGAGAAATAGCCTAGAGCAGGGAGACATTACATTTATTTTCGTATCATCGATGTGATTTTTGACAAATAATTTTGTAATAAACCAAAACATGGGATTCATGGGGACTTTTGACATTGGTTTACACTGACATCCATTTTTGTTAATAGTCTCCGAAAGAAAATTGTTGACTACTTAAATTGTACAACTGGAAAGCTGGAAATGTCAAACACAATTTTTAAGGGCTGTCGTGGCTCCATTCCCTCTGTATTATTGAGCTGGCTAAAAGTCTGCATAAAATTAGTCAACTTTTAGTCAGCTAGTTTCGGCGCCATTGCCATGTAAAATTAGTCCTAATCCTACAAGTACCTTGTCCGTTGAAGCTGGTCAGCGCTATTATGTGATGGCTACATACTTGGCAGGACAACTAACAATGGCACAGTGTCATCCAATTATATTCGCTCAGTATTTGCTTTGTACTTACAAGCTTAGCATTCAAATAGCAAACATCTATTCGAACATACTAATCCATGAACATATTATTGTGAGAACGTATGTATAACTCCATGCTTATAATTGTTTGTGCGTTTGCGCTATATACATACATCTGTGCCTTTATGTATAGAAATAAGTACAACGCGCTACAGCGTAGTGCAAGACCGCTATTGTCCTTGAGGTTAAGCCCAAGTCATAGTTCGTAGGTTGCTAGTTTTGTTCGTAATTGTGCTTTGCGCCGCTATAAGCAACAATAGAAATCACATAACCACAGAGCACTTTGCACAATTTGCATTCAAATACCTTCTGGTGTTGTCGTTGTAGCCAATTTCCCGGCAACAGATTTATGTGGCCCTTATAAGCGCAGAATCACTTAGGGTTGGCTCAAATTTGGCGCTCTAAACACTGACAAACTTTGGTTAGGTATATTGCAAGTATATGAATATCATCTTCATTTGTCAGAATCGCTTACCCTTGTATTGGATTGCACCTAAGTGGTTTGGTTGAGCTTCAATATGCAGAAATAGCAATTGGGGATTGACTTGTCTAAAACGGCTTTGGTTTCGAAAAGTTGTTGTTGTTGTTGTTGTTGGTGTAGCAAAAAAATCACTCTCCGAAGGATTTGGTTAGTGTTGTCGAATTAACAGTCCTTGGCCGGATATGAATCCGGTACGCTCCGGTACTCCTTTGCGGTACTGCCCGACTGTCGTGGAAGCGATTTATTATGACCAGTGCAACCTTCTAGGTCATGTCATCCCTCCTTCCGAAAGGAAAGAGAATATGGGTAATAAGAGGTGAGAGGCATCATGTCCGTAGAACAACCATCAAGTTGCACATCATTACCTTTGTTCATATTAGTCGCCTCTTACGACCGGTATGCCTACCGCGGGCATATTCTAAACCCCAGACCGCAGGGGTAGTTTCGAAAAGTCGTTTCGTATGCATCTATTTCTTGGCAAGATCTTCTTAATGTGAATGTACCACTTTGTCTTGAAAAATATCTTAACAAAAGCATGGCGGATAGAGTTGAAAATTCTCTGTTAAATGACAATCGTCAAGCACTTGAGATATACAAATTTTAATGACATGTTCAATGACATTGATTGCATTACATTCCACACCGAAAAGTGAAAGCTATCGAAACAGAAACATTGTTACTTCTCGGCTGAGATAACCAAACCACGACCACTAACTTACTATGAGTAAGAACAGCCCCTGTTAAATACCTCTAGATAGCTCATTGATAAGGCTGCATCGAATCGTTAACCCGAAACTCGGGCTGTTCTTTGTAACTTTATACTGCGCAATGATGAGGCAACATCTAAAAAACCCCCACATATTAGATTTTGTGTTCTTTTAATTAATTCCTAAGCTGTTACTTACTTTTCGATTTTGTAGTAACATTATAAAAACTATTAGCCTCATATGAAAATATGTTGTTTTTGTGCGTTGCATAGTTCGCTCCTAATTTTTATTTGACTGAAATTGTGTTTCCTGGAAGTTGTATTGTTATACGGTAAATAGTGATAAACATAAAGTGCAGTTGGAAATACCATTCTTAACCTTCAACGTGTTAAAGGCAGCGACTAAAATGAATTCTGACAACAACATAATGATTTTTTGATATTGCTTTGTTCTCTTATTTCAACGTATTGTGTTTGCCTCAATTCTTTTGCTATCATAGTCTCCCCCTCTCTTATCCGCGCATGCGTATAACCTTTGCATTTGCTCTTTGCAGCCCACATATGTATGTAGAATTTGCCGGCACGTGACTTTTGTTTACTTTAAGTACAAACCCATGGCTGCAGCAGATAATGAAACCAAACACACATACATACAGTTTGATGCATTGTTTTGTATGTGTGGAGGTGCCATGTGCAATTGTGCGGATGTCTGTTCCATGTAGAAGATGCGCTGCCTCATGCTAGATGCCATTACAGTTCTGTTGCATGGTAACCTACTTCTGACAGCATTGTACAGAAGAGCGCCGACTACTCAAGGATTTAGTAGCACTGCATTCAAGATTTAAAAGTATATGTATATGTAAGTAGGCAGATGAATGTGAGAATGTAAATATGTAAGCACGTTCATCAGGTGTTAAGATTTTACATACTGTGGTTAGTCTAACGTATGTGTGACAGTTGCGCATTGTAGTAATATATGTCAACACCTGACCTTATAAAAATGTTGAATGAGTTTGTATGAAATAAAGAATATAGCGGAAGCATTGCTAGGCAGATTCCTTACTCACTGATTCCTTGATGCTCAGCAGTCTAGACTGATTTTACCACATGAGACTACTATATCATAAAAAATCACAAAATGTAGTCTTAATAAATAGTGATGGGGGCATGGCAATAAATACACAACCTTTACTATCCTCACGCAATATTTCTTAAGATATTTAACGCAGAACATAAAGGCATGGTGGTAGCAGATGTTTGGTACAATTACAAAACATGATGGATTAATATACGATCAGTACCAGAATTATGACGGAAATGGGCGTTATTTAGATTTAATAATAATTTTTTATATATTTTTCCAAATTCCAAATTCCGAAAACGAAAATTTTGTTCACAGTCATTTATAAAAAAGGCGCTATACATGTTCGTCAGTTTCTATTATGTTACAATGGCATACTTTCGGTTGGACTCAACATATTCTTTTTGGCTCTGCCGGTTTGCTTTTTTAGGAATAGTGCAATTCAGCATGAGTATGTATGTATAAAAGGTATTGCGGTAATTTTGCGATTGTAATTTAAGTTCGCTCTGAATATACTCGTACATATGCATCTATGTATGTATGTATGTAAAAGACATGTATTCGTTCGCTATTGTTGACAGCATTGTTTACGAAAGAATTTTGAGTACATAATAACGGTTCTCGTTTGCTCATTCTCTGGTTCCTTCTTTTCTTCGTTAAAGAGATGTTGCTTTTGCTGCTATTTTTATCTGTCTGATGCAGTAAAGCGTTGCATCTGCTACATGACCTTGTTATAATGTATCCACGTTCATTTATTTTGGTTGGTGTAATTATGCATGCTTTTATATAGGTTTATATTTCCGTTATTTTGTATATGTCTATGAGGCCTCTTGTCAAGGTAAATAAGAAAGCATTTAAGATGAATATAAGAGAGAGGACCTACACACGCGCTCCCTAATTATGCCTTTCACAGACTAGCTAAGCTTAAAGACACCATAAAGTAGATTCCACATTTATTATATTGCATGCGATCCATTTAAGCAAATCAATTTTATAGATCTTTTTTAAAATAAGTTTAGTTCCTGTATTTGTGATCCGGATGTGTCTCTAAGTATGGGCTGGGCTCTTCACATTTATTTGAGTTTGTCATATATACAGACCCGAACGGGTACGAAAGTACTAATATACTTTTCCTCAAAAAGGTGCTGCTAACTCCTATAAGTATGCTCAAAATTCTGAAATTTAATTCCTGTGAGGATTGCTTAACAAATTAAAATTTACTGAAGACAGTGGAACAATAGCCCACTGTGGACAAAAATTATTAATCGCGAACAACAAGCTTTAGAGATTAACAGCATAGTTTTTTCCAGGCTCGTCGAAAGACAGTGACAATTGAAAAAAGATGAATACATGAATGTCCCATTAAGCTAGGTATTATGTATTTCCAATACTGTGCAATGGTCTGTATGTGAGATTATTTTTATCGCACAAACGCAGCATTGAATTTTGCACAAAGAATTGAAGAAAACTTGACAGAAATCCATTTTCCGAAAAACTTACAATCAGCTCAAAAAAAAAGTCTCACAGGGAACCCTATTTATACCCTGTTCAGAATGTAATTAAATAACTGGAAAATGGTTTTTAACCATTCAATTAAATTTAATGCTGTATTTATATATGTACGTGCATAGCTATTTCCAAACAACAAAATGCAACAAAACTTTCTAAATCTGCTGCTGTTTACCACAGCAATGCTTGTCAAATCGAATTTATTAAGCGTCCATCATGTCATATCGCCTACCGCAATGTGGTTAAGCACTGCAAATAACAGCGGTAAGTGACGATGAATGATAATAGGTCAGATGTCACAAAAAACAAAAAAAACATGGTGTTAATTTCAAACAGCAGCAAACCATTTTGCTGATATTTTCAGAAAATGTCAATTTAGCTCTTCACAATTTGAAATGAGCTTTAACAAATGACTGAATTGAATTGCTGCTAGAAGTAATGTTAGAATGTATGTATATGAATGCGATAGGGATTAGTTTTATGAGGTATGAGTACTTCGGCAGACCGTGCACTGCCTGTTAGACTTTCCTACATTTAACATTTTCATCCAAATATTCCTTTAGTTTTTGTTACCCCCTTTACTACTTCTAAAATTGTCTATTCCTGCTTCCTTTCTTCTTACTATTCCTCGGTGGGTACTGATATGTAAATCATTTTATTAATTGAAATATCATTAACTTGAGCCAAACGAATTCCTAGTTATATTGAATTGAAGCTCTATATAACATGTGAACTATATAACGCCTATGTCGTGCCTAGCAAACTCCGGAGCCTATCTTGAAAGTTGTAAAGATGTCTACTGTAAGCTGCTCATATTAATGAAGCACAAAATATAAATCTTGACTAATTGAAGCGAATCTCGTAATTTTATCATTAATTTAGACCAAATGGGTTCAGATTCATAATGAATTGAAATTTTATATGGTCCGGACCTTGGAACCTTCCACCTTCCCAAATCTATATATAGCCCGTGTAGTACCTAACGAACTCGTGAACCTGAAATTTAATAGACACTTTTCCAAAATTATGTACTTTTTGAGCCAGTGAAACACATTGTTTTATATTTATAAGATAAACACCTCAAGCATTTATGCTCCTAATTCTGATGATTTCGATATACTCGTAGATTTGCATACCTGCGGAGATATTCAAATGAGACATTCTCATTAACGGCTTGTTTATGCATGAAGCAGATGCCAGATGAACAGTCAACTTATGGCTTAGGTATGTATAATCAGAATGTGAATTGAACTATATTGCTAGTGTATTAAGCGTACACTTGTAATTACAAAAGCATAATCATTCAAATTAGGCTCGCTTAATCTCTAGGCACAACTGCTTTACAGATTTTACATATGACAGCAACTGCCCGGAGGTACTGTGGGAAACAAATGGTTTAGATGACAACAAGTGATTATAAGTTGAAGTCCTACAACTGCTACACTAGAGATAAACTTGACGAGACAATATTCCTTAGCCCAAGAAAATCGGTAAATTGAGAGTTGAAAAAGAGGCAGTGCCCTCAAGTAATGTTGGGTATTACCGCAAAGCGAGAGTAATCATTTTATCCCTTACCTCCGCCCATGAATCGATGGTGGTTGAGAACGGTAACAATGACATATATACATTGCTTCTAATATCTTAATAATAGTAAATTTATACTTGGCGACTTTCATACTGGTCTAAGTTGAATAGTAGTCGAAACATTCCGAATCAATGGAGTAAAACATTTTGTGTTCAGGTTTCCCGAGCTTAAATTTATTAATTCAACTATTGGCTTAGTTCAATGAAAAAGTCATTTGGAAGATAAAGGTGGACATGTTTGAGCCATTTTTTTTAATACACTAGCCCTTAACTTCATTAAAAACATTTTCCAACAAAAGTACTCAATTTAATATTTTTAATTGCAAAATTTATTTACTCGCGTGCATGGCAAATCCTCAGGGATTTAAAAAGAACAAACAAAGAACCAATTAAATTGCTCAACGGTTAATAATAATAAAAAAAACAATTAGAGATAATCAAATAAATGGAAGAATACTCACATAAATGGCAAGAACAAATACAATTAAATATATACCAATAACAATGAGGAGACATGAACAGCGAAAAGAAAGTAGCTACAAGATCAACGAAAACTACAAGCACAACAGCAGCACAACTAAAACGAGCAGCCGTTTAAGTAGATATTCCTTTGTTCTTAACTCAATTGCGGCAACGGTTAATGTTTATACACTTAATTGTGCGCGTGAGCACAACAAATGAGGCGCTCTGTAGCTCTGAGGCGGCATGTTGCACACGCAAAGCGAAATGCGGCTTAGCCAAGTTGATTGCCACACACAATCGTCTACCAACCTACACACGTACAACTAATGTCAACTAGAATTGCAATGACAATTTACAATTGTATGCGACTGTGGCACTTACGTGACTTGCATGTGCTATGTAGACGCGCACAGCGGAAAGTGGTATCCCAGAGATAATGATGATATTAGCATTGCAATTTCATTTCCCACGCGAATAGCTGTGCTTTTTACTGGTTTCAGGTATATGGGACTCATCCCGGACGTACTCTAGACTAATCGCATTTTTTGCAGTGAAACTAGGATACGGCTTATGTCAGTTCTGATTACTTTGTAAGGATTGAACTGTTCACATTTGTTTAAGCGTATCCTATGGATAGAACAAGTGTACTAATTTACATCCGAACGTAACAAAGCACTAAACAAAAGGGTGAATTAAACTCCTATAAGTATGCTACAAAAATTATAATTGACTTTCACCCCTATAATTATGCTACACAAATAAAAATTTAGGTACTTATGTATATATGTAGTTGAATTATAGATAACTGTGGACTAAATTATAATTCCCGGATCACTTTCTTTAGAGACTCTATGTTTTGCCTGGCATATACATATCTATGTATGTATATTAGGATGGGTCCATTTGTATGGACGAAAGTTAACCGATATCGCGCCATCGATTTTTCGATAAGTTTTAGGCTCAGGAAAAAAGTTCCAAAAAGCATCCCCAAAAAATTTCACTCATTTGAAAAAAAAGTAAAAAATATTTTTTTGTGTTTTGGGGAGTGCTTTGGTTAAAAAATGTAACATCTCGCCAATCTTTTTGAAGGGTTTTTTCAGCAAAACAAGTCAGAAAACCCGCAGACTATTTTTTTTGCAAAAAGTTGTTATAACCAAGGTTGTTAGCGTTATTATATTGATGTATAACTTTTTCTTAAAGCAATTGTGAGTCGGGGAGACATACCATAAAATATGATTTGTTTTGCTTCGAAAATAAATTTGAGTCCTTTAAATTATTACTAACAAAAACATAACAGTTCTCTTTTTCTTCTGCCCGCGCTATACATACATAGTATATGAATAACGAAAAACTAACCCTGCACCATTCGCCCGTAATATTGTTCGAATGTGGGCAAAAGCTTTTAAAAGTTTGATGGTTGGCTCTTCCACTGAAATGATCAAAGGCTGCACTGCATGACGTTGATAAAACATGTAATACCTTTTGCCTTTAAAAGGTGGTGGACCATTTAGATTGATGGTTGGGAAGAAAGCTGTCACAGGCACAAACAGCGCCGACAAAGCACAGATAGTGCATATGTGCAGATAAAAAAAAATATGCCTGCTTTCGAAAATGTATGTATATTACAACGAATAAAAAGAAAAATTATGTTTTTTAAAAATAAAATAAAGAACAAACAAAAGGGACGTTCATGTATAAACGTTTTATGTGTAAAATTTAACATTTCGAGAAATTTTGATTGGAAATTATGAGTTTCTGGAAAATATAAAAACGTTGTTAAACATTAAAACTCTTTTCGTGTCGATATTTCCTAGAGTCTTCTCGACTTGTTTTTTATTCTTACGGTCCTTTATGTTAACAGAAGCAGCTTAATACAAGCACAAGAGAATTTTACAATATTTTTATTCAATAAATAATACAACAACATAAAAGTGCAAACAGTAAAGTAATTGCAACAACAAAATAAATTATAAAGTGTTTCAGGTGGTAGATGGATATTTGAACACAAAACAAACAAGTAGTGGGGAAGAAGATTGACTCATATCATTAACCATGAAAAATCTGTGATACCGCTGATGAATGGTCGAAAACAAACTGAACGAAAGTTAAAGTATTCACAATAGTTTTGCGAAATCTGTTCACATTAGTTCCGTCCAAGAAAGCATTGCTTAAGCTTTCGAAAATGTGGCACTCTCATGGACATGGCTCGGGTGGCTTTTGACATTATTTTTGATACAAATTTTTTGAGGGAAGTCGCAAGTAACTTTTTTATATTTTTTTTTTTATTCATCCAATAAAATTGAGTTGGGTACATTTCTTTTGTGCTTTTTTGTTTACTTTTCTTTATTTAACTTCACTGTTAGCGTCAGGTTAAAAGCTATTATAACTACCACTGTGGGTATTTTAAAGTTCTCTCTTTGATCTACTCACAAGCACCCATAAATAAAAGTCAAAAGGTTGCAAAAATTGTTATTGAAATACCCGTATATGTATAAACGTGTTCGTAGAAGTGGTGTAATAATTTTCGGTAGCAAATTTAAGGTTGGCGAGGCTTAAAGAGAAAACATTGAAAAAATGCGGAAGGTAAAAAGGAAAGGCTAACAAATCGCTTGAAATGCCTGTGTATTTTTTATAGCATAGAAAATTTCCTGCACATACATATACATATATGTACATGTATACATGTTCTCTCATTTTTCCAACAATTTCATTTGTTTTTTACTATTTACTGTTTGAGTTGCATACCAACATTTTTTCCTATATGCCGGTTTACTCCATTGTTGAATGATATTTTCATTTACATATTTCAGTGTGAATTATAATAATTTTGTTTTCCTATATGTGTTTGAAGTGCTCCATTATAATTTCAAAATTGCGCTGCCATAAATATAGTCTTTATGAGGAATACTCTATGCAGTGAATATTACATTGTAGTAGTAATTAATGTTAAGTTATGCCCTTTGACTTAAGGACCCTTATCTTTCCATATAATAAAATTGTGACAGATCGATGGCAGTACATTGCAGATATTTGCAGTCGATTATTAGTTCTGAGACGCGTTGCGGATATCACCAGATTTCAAATGTTTTCAATATCAACCTCAAATAGCTCAACTTCACTCATCGGCTCCTGAACAATTGTATGTATGCACGAAACCCCACATAAACTTATTATTTTCACGCCTAAGCATGGTAAGTTCACAAAGAGAGCATATCAGTACTTAACATGTCACGTACGCCACCCGCAGCATATTGATCGTTGAGTGCAAACAACAAGCGAAATGCACCACAAAAGAAAAAACCAAGGAAAAATTGCCGCCAAGTCTCCGAAGTGTCGATTTTCAGTGGTAATAAAAATGTCACTTGCCACTGTCGCGTCCATTAATTCGCCAGCGTTGCATGTACACAGTTCCCTAATGGCTTTTTAGAGTATTGCATTTTTGTATAAAATTTCGAGAATACTAGCATTTCTTGCATCTTGAATAATCTAACACATGTATCGACATTCGAAAATGTGAATAAATCTTTAATGCGCACTTAGTTAGAGCATAATGAGTGAAAAAAATATACACCCACTGCGTATGTGTTCACAAAAGTTTTATTTTCCAAAAGACGCTTAAAATTAAAAGAAGTATCAATTTAAAGAAAACAGCTAAGGAAAGGGCTGTAATCGGATGAGCCGAAGGCTTTAGACCTTTCATGAATACACATACATAATTTTTATTTGTCCGATCTTTACTTATGTATAATTGGTACAAACTCTTCAGAACTTGTAATTTAACAATACACAGCCCAAACCACATTTATCGGATCAATCGATTGTATGGCAGCTATATATTATGTTGGTCAGATCTGTCGGATTTTTACTACACATTAAATATAGATATATATTATAATAAGTACCAAACCTGCAAAATGTTACGTTACTAGCTCTTTAACTCCAAAATTTATTGCCCAAAACCCATTTATCGAAACTATCGATTATATGGTAGCTATATGTTATGTAAGTCCGATCTTTCTGGTTCCAACAAATGATTAATGCTATACAAAATTGCGTCCGCTTGAAAATTTCATCGATGTTTCTATAAAACTGAGGGACAAGTTTGCGTTCAAACAGACGGATGGTAATGGACCATAGTTATAATACAGTTTCATAATCATGAAATGTATACAAAATTACATAAATAAACAAATAAAATAAATAAAACATGTTCGGAGACGCTCCCATCGCAAACCGATACTGCTCGGGCAGCTCATGTCGGGTGATGATGATTTAGATCTGGTGAGCTCTACTCAAATACATGAGTACTCGCTCTAGATACTTTTTGGAATACTCTATTCTTTTTGTATCGAGTACAGGGCAATAGCGGAAGAATATTGTCAATGTGCGTTTAATAGTAAAAAAGTAACAAAACAAAAATGTAAGTCCAAGGCACGAGCTTCCTTGATTTTCAGTCCCAAAAGTAAAACTACAAAAAAGTATTTATAGTTTTAATATTTACATATGTTGACATCAAGCACTTTGCCATTTAAAGATATGTGACACATGCTGCATTACATTTCCCGTTCTTCTTGCGATTTCACTGCACGCCACTCAAAGTTCACTTAAGTGCGAAATGCTATTTTCCCGTCTAGCATTTAACGGTTGCACCACCGCTGTGATTTTGTTGCTTTGTTTCATGTTGTGTATTCATTTTAGAGCAAAATCAGCCGCTTCCCTGAAAAAATTAGTGTGACAAAACTCTAAAGAGAGTGATCCGCGATTAGTCTATATAGTCTACAGTGGGCTAACATTCTTTTATTTTCGTAGCATACTCAGAATTTAAAAAAAATACGTTGCGTACCCTCCGTTTAGCAGAAATAGTTTTAGTCCCATCGAAAGACGCTTAAAATATGTAGCTATATTATATAAAAATCATTCTCATGCTGAAAAATGAGGGATATCAGAAAAGGGGGCGTGGCACCTCCCATATATACTTAATGGTGAAAGCTGAATATCAGTAAAACGGTTTAAGGTAGGGACATAGAAATCACTATGGAGATATATGTACAATGTTTAAAGAAAATAAAAAACAAAATAAATAAAAAACAATTTTTGGAATGAACTTAATAATTGATAAAATCTATTTTGGGCAAAATTAAGTTTGCCGGATCAGCTAGTACTATATAAATGTGAAAGTGTTTATTAAGGGACACTTGCAAGATTGTAAAATTCCAAATGAATTGTGGTTGAGTTGATGTCATTCGACGAAATTTGTGACAGAGGGTTAGAAAATATTTTTTGTTGAGTATGACACACTCATACATATATTCAGCTTTGTGTCAGATATTTTATGCAGTCAAAAAATTCATACAAATAAAATCAGGTCAAATAGTGCATGACAGTGCTAAAAGTAGATTTACTTGTTTTGATGTATTTTTATGGGAGTCAATTTCGAATTTTATTCTGTACTATTAAACCCAACTAGCTTCGCTGCGTCTCAGAACTAATAATAGACTGAGTCCCATACTAATCAACGTATCTCTAAACCCCGTTTGGGTATTGAAATTAATATCATGTATAGCTTATTGCATCACTCATTAAGACTTTTGTTTGTACTATCATAGTTTGGGGCACCTTGGTTCATATATTGCTAGAAACTCGTCGGGTTATTGAAATAAGTTATATCTTAAATTTGAAGTTAGACGTTTAGTAACGAAATGATGAAAGCTCCATTGAATTCCATTGAGCAGGTTTTGTGTGATGAGCGAACAAAAATACAGAAAAGCAGACAAATATTCCAAAAACTGTGGATTTATATTATTATGGTTTAATAATTATCCCTCCTGTGAGTCTTTTAAAGATGTCCTTGGTTAGAAACTGACAGTAATAAAACTCTCAAAACACAGATAAACTCAAATTCAATTTAAAATATTCGCAAGTTTGTGATCCTGGGATTACATTGAAAATGTGTAAAGTGCAGACCATTTAGAGGGGCTCCTAATAAGTGCGCTTTGCGCTGATATTATTCGTAGCTCTACGATAGTCTGGTGGTCATTTAGTATGAATTATAAAAATACCTTACTCCATTGAAGAAATTGTGGTGGTATTCAAATATGCCTTTATTGTTCAACCAAACAAGCTGCTTGCAGAAGAAAAGTTTTGTTTTACAAAAATTTTATCGACTCGGTGACAGTTTGCTAGTTTGCTCTTTTATCAAAATGTTCTTTAAACAAATAATAAAAACAAGCCGAACATTCTGGTGCCTACTTAAGTGTTTATGCTGAGTTGTTGTTTATGTTTATAGCTCTTCATAACTTTAAAACAATGTAAAAATAGAAAGACGGCATCAAACTTGATCGCTTACAATAAAGTTTTAAAACTTTGACAGCTGTCATTTTGCAAGACGTGATACATATTTTTAAAAGTCAATGTATGTTTGTACTTAGAAAAATTATGATGAGACCAGCATAGTTAAACTCTAAGTACAATTGTTATGAATGAGATTTAAAAGTTGAATCACAAAACAACTTTGACTTTGTTACACTTCTTTAGGCGGATCATAGCAAAAGTCTCACTGGTCGTGTTAAATGGTATTATGACATCTGACTAACTGGCATAAAATGCAGGAAAAGACGCCAGCAACGGTTAGTGGCAAAGAACTTTTCAATTCAACTTTGTTGCCATAAGTTGAAGCAACTATGATTATTCTTAACAACGTGCTATTTTTCGTTTCTGTTTATTCTTTGTGCTTTTTAGCGCACTTTGAGTTTTTTGCACGTACACAACGGTTGTAGCCTTTTCAACTCGAACGTTTATTGCCTAAAAGCTGTTGCAACACCTGCAAAATTTGCACTAAATGCTTCACCAGGTGTCGCAGAGATACAAAACGAAAAGTTGCTAAGTATTCGCTATCTTTTAAACAGTTACTAAACTTATCTTAACCAACACGCAAAACAGACATTATAAGCCAGACAATGAAATTATTTGTTGTAAGTACTTCCATTCGTGATTGGTATTGCTTGTTAAACGAAGGTTCTGATCTTTCTTTTCTTTTCTTGTTAAGTGAAGGACGTCTTCGTGCTTGTTGTAATTTTTGTCACTCACTGCAGTCTCAATAAACCTTCAGTGTTGGCAGGGCAACAATAATTGTAGGTGCTATGTAACTCAACTAACTATGGAACTCAAAAGATGAAGGAGACAAAAAATACTCTTATATAAAATTATTCTTTCAATAGAGCTATAGGCATGAGGTGTCACCTTAATATAATGGCAAAGTTGCAAGGAAATATATTATTCATGTACTTGGCTGGGTACCAGACGGCAGCACTTGCGGTCTGCTGCAATGGGATTCTTGTCAATGATGCATAGGGAGATATTCGTTAATAATAAAAGGACGTATTTTATGCCTTACTATATGGCAAGTGTAGCCTAAGCATAGCCCATTTATTATTTTTACATTTTTATTTTCGCGCCCATCGCTGTACATGTCTTCGTAATTTTTGTCTACTTACCAATTTTTCCTAAGTTCAAAAACAATAATAATTGACTAAGAATTATTATAAACGGTCTTGAGCTCATTAAACTTTGCAAATATATTTTTATCTATAGTCATTCCGAGTGATACAAAAGCACATGTGTAATGGCTTTTATTATTTTTTTATATTTGCTTCTAATATTTAACGTTCCTTCTGTAGTCTTTTTTCTTATAATATTTTAAATATGTTTATGTTGTGGTGAACGATTTTGCGCTCAAATAGATTTCTGCTCGAAAAGTTGGTCAAGTAGCGTTTATGTTAATATCCTGCATAAAAGAAAATCGATAATATTTTATAAGCGTAAGTATGCTGCCTTGTTGAATAGGCGCGATGCGGCGCTTCGAGGCAGCAAATCGTCTTGAAGAGCTTGGCATAAATTAAGGTTTTCATAAAAGAAAAAAGATTAATACAGTGTTTTAAAGCTGCTGAGGAATCAATTACCAGTCACCTGTATTTCAGATTAGTAACTAGTTCTAAACCAGTTGAGTACACTTTGTGAGGATTATTTTTAACTATTAAGAAAATTAAACGGATATGAACTTTCACTACAAGCTTGGTGATGAGGTTTTTTTGTGAATGTTTTTTAGACCACTAATAAGGATAAAATACTACAAAAAAATAACTAATAATGATAATATCTGAAGGGCTTAGAACCAAAAGTTTATTGACTTTTGAAAATTCTATGTAAAATCTGGGTAGGGCGTTTATTGTATGGGAAATAGATGGCACTAAAATGTCAGAAATGACTCGGACCATTCGAAATTTTTTAATATTTAAAAAAAAAAATACTTTTCGAAAAATAGTGCATTTTTCTCATTAAAAAACAGCTTGGGTGTTTGTCTGCCCTTTTGAAAATTTCTTCTAAGTAGATATATCTATTCAATAGGATAATCTTATGCTGTATTTCTTCTAGTAAATCTTTAAATGTGTTAAATACTGAGAGTGATGTAGCTATTAAACGCACTATTGATTATTTTATTCAGAACATCTGAGCAGACATGTAAACAAATCACCAAAAGTTATCAAGAGACACAAAAAAAAAATAACATCAAAGCTTGTAAGATACAAGCACAGCTATAAATCAAGCTGAAATCCCAGATTCAGAATACAAAGACCTTCAAGTGGTGTAGGCATATCTATTTAGTTAAAAATTTATTGCTCACGTCAAGTGTGGTTGCTTGAAAATGTTCGCGTCTATATTAAGGATGTTAGTTTCTCTTTCGGTATTGCCACACTTTCGGGATTTCATGTTGCAATCCCTGGGAACCGGGGCAAAAGGTTTGCGGTATTTTTCCTTGCGGTTGCGGTATTTTTCCTTGGAGAATCCATCCCCAATTAAGATTACTACACCAACTGCGAAGTGAGTATTTCAATATCCCAGCTCAAACATTATTAATGGGCTTTTGAGTAATAGCGAGATATTCCCTTTTGATATTTCGCTAAGTTTTTGTAAGCTCAAGAGTTGGTGATGATAATTATTTGATAGTAATTGTTAATCATATTTTAATGGAAAATTTAAAAAGGTTATAGTCTTGTCAAACAATCTGCATTGCTTTGCTATTTCAGAACATGATGCAGTGAATAGAATTTAAAATATTCTCTCATATATGTAAATATAGCTTTATATAATACCATTATAGCAAATTTGATGACGATTTGAGTGATTCGAATTAGATCTCAAGATGTTGGCAGAAGGTTAAGGGATAATCTAAGTAAAGTTTCGAAGAAGGAAGGTGACCTAGTCGTCCTTACTGTTTCAAATTGAGCAACGTAATGTAATCCCGAAATTGAACAAAATTTAATACGGGACTATTATTGCTAGTTAGTATGTATGTGAAGAGGTATGTGTGTGTTTGTGCTGCTATGCTACGGCTGTTATACGGATATGATCCGTCAATACGTAGAGGTAAGTAGCTTTAAACATGTAAACTCAAGTTTTTAGTACGCACTTACCTTAAATGTGACAGAACATCATGATGACATAATGGCATACATAAATTTTAGAGTTTTTGCAACATAAATGGTAGGGAGTACGCGTTTTATTTAAATTTTCTTGGTTCACGCCTTATTTACCTTATTATTATACAGCGAAATATTATAACGGGTTTAAATTTTGTCAAGTTTTCTTTTATTGTTGAGCAAATCAGGTGCCTTTATCTTGGTAGGCAGTGCGGAAGTAGGCGTGATACACAGCATAAATGTGGTTTTACTTTTAGCTTTTTTCATCACTTTCGTAATTAATTATTGTGCTTGAAAGCCTTGCCTAACATTTTTCTCTTTTATTACCTGCCTTAACGCTTAGAACTTATCAGTGAATTCTAAAAGATTATCAAAAATTCAAAACCGCTTGATAGAAGGCAGTAAGGAGAGAAAAATACTTGCAGGAGTAATGGTGTAACATGAAATAAATCTACTGTAGTTAGAGCGCAAAGAAGAGCTGCCTTTTATTCATATCCCAAATGAAATGCGGCGTAAGAAATAGAAGCAGATGATGAGCCTAAAACAGCATTCAGGTATCAATGCCAATATATCACCAAACATACATTAGAAAAACATACATATTAGCTTAGGCACTTTCAGCAATTCTCACTTTTGAACTACAAAGGTTCGTGAAACGCATTCAAATAATAACAATTGTTGTAGTAAAAGTTCTTCGCCGTGCTAATCGTACCAAGAAAGTTTAGAAAAGTGATCTTGCTGAATTATTGGCAAAAACAAAGGGAAAAGAGGATGTCCCACAACAGCTTTTATACGCTCTGAATTCAGTTAGTGTAAATTTGCATGGTAATTAAAACTAGAGAATAATAGATAAAAGAAGAGCAAGCAAGTTGTCGCCATTAAGTAGTGTTGGAAACGAGCTTTGATTTATGTAATTATTTTTAACAAAATGTTAATTGCTGCAAAGCGAGCAAGCCAAAAAGATTGTAAATAGGCGTTTAATTCGCTGAAAGAAAATACCCAGCAATGAGCGTCTACCGTGTCTGTTAGTATTAAACAAATTAAAACTAAACTAGATATTGCTAATAGTCACTTAAGTTTGTAGGTGAAATTAATATGGATTGCTACAAAAAGGGTTAAGAGCATTTTAGTTTTCAATAGAAATGTTTACTGGACTTAGCAGTAGACCAAATTTTTACCTTTCCAATATTGAAGGTACATTTGTTTTTATTTTCTAATCAAGTAAATTCTTTCAATTGAAGTTTCAATGAAAATCAGTATGAACGTACATAAGTTAACATTAAGGGAAGAAATATTGAGCATTATATATGTACATAGATACCCTACAGGATTAAGATGCGTCCAATAGCTGGAAAGCAAAAAAACATATTTCTTGTGTTAAATTTGTATCGACTTTTACGTTTAAATTTACTTGTTGAATTATAAAGCGTTTTAGCTTAATTAATGATTGATATATATTAGTATCAATAAGTAAAAAATAATATGTTATTAAATAAAGATAATACAAATTTCGTATACGCTGTGGTTTGAACGCACAGTATATATGTAATAACAATAAGTACATAAGTACGTTCTATAAACATGTTGTTGACATAAATCACAGTAATTAAGTAGGGTAATAAATTTTTTATGGAAGCCCTAGTAGTTAAGCTTCATATTTATACGACAATAAAATCAATTATAATGAGAGAGCTTTGCTCACATGAATATACATACATTCACACACAAATATTTGACCACATTAAAGCAAGGCAAAGGCAAACCGCTTATGGCGAAAGATTCAGCGAAATAATAAAGCTGGCAAGGCGACTGAACCAATAAAGAGTGACTGATGCTATAACCGGAAAGCAGAAGCTTAACTAACCAAGCACATTTACTTTTATATATAGCTACATAGGCGTATATACCCTACAGGGAAGGTACGAATTTCCAAAGCGGTGGGTTAATAAAGCATTCGCAACTCCTAGTTCGTTATAAAGCTCAGGTGAATGCATTCGTCTGAAAAGTTCAAAATGATTAAGTTGGTTGGCCCATACACTAGTTGGGCTCAAATATCACTCATAAAATTTACAATATTACTAAAGTAATTTTGACTCTGCTGCGTTAGTTCTTAGCGAAAAGTTTCATTCACCACTTACTGATATTTCTGCAGGGTATAAAGCATAGTCGCATATACTTAGTTGCTGTGAAGAAAAAAATGTTTCTTTGAGAATAATAACCAACTAAAGAACTAGTAGCTTATGCGCTTCAGTTATTAAAATCGTATCAAATATAAAGATCTTCAATAGCAATTGCTACTACAGATAATAAAGGCCCAATAATGTAGTAAAGTAAAAGCAATATTTTATCTGTTCATTTTTATATGAAACTGGATTAGTTCTAAGCTTAACCATATCCAAAATGTTTAAACAAACCTACTACTTAGAAGTAAAATCCTTGCTCTATGAACCTATCATCGATGCTATAATGGTTTATAGCTGTGTATGATTGTTGTTGTTGGAATTGGTAGGAAGAATGGATAGAGTTCTCCTGAAGGCATACAGTATTTCATCGTGCTAAGCACAACATGGTATTTATAAGGAGTTACAAACCGTTAAACGCCTAATTAAGTTTATGTCAAAGCTTTCAAAACTTCGGTAATCCAAGTACCAATAGAAACAAAGAGCGCACGTCTGAAGTGTTTAGCGCAACTTGTAATTACTTGATAGTGTGGCACAGTTGCATTGTTCAAGTTTATTTGACCCTGTCAGTCATTTGGATTGATATGTGAATCTGAGTGTAGACTACAACATGTTAAAGTACGGGACGTTAGTTTATATCGTCGGTTAGACTGCAAAGCCGTTTCAATTCAAACTTACCAGGTCTGAAACTCGCTCAAAATACTTAATTAAACGTGCATGCTATATTACGGAGACTAATTCAGCTTTAACTTTTGCGATTGTGCGGTGTGCCGTTAGCAGAAAATAATCATTTATTTTTATTTGAATATATAAATATCTTTACCCCTGAAGCTGTGTCAAAAATCCCAAAAAAAATAAGTAAATTAAGCAATGAATTTCTATGGACTGCTGCAATGATATGCATTTTTTATGAGCATTTTTCTTTATTTCTTTTACTCAACATTTGCTTTTTTGTCTTGATTATCTTTACACGCAGTCGTTGCTTATGGATTTGCATTTCGCATTTGTCCTTGACCGAATCAGTCTTGTTTAAGTGAAATTAGTCGTTTTCTATATGGAAAAAAAATTTCCGTTTTCAGTTCTATTTTTATACTTACATATATTCGGAATATTTTATAAATGTACGAACTAAAATATAAAACTATAAAAAGTAGAAAAGCACTACGTTAGGAGAAAACAAATTTGACAAAAAAAATTATTTGTTATGGAAATTGAGACAGAAGCGGAATTATGTGAGAAATAACACGATTTAATTCATAAAATATTTATATAAATTTTCTTTACTTCATAACTTGGTATTTTAATAGAATGCACTAATTATAGAGGAAATGAGAAAAATTTTCTAAAGGACCTACATTTGCTAGAAAATGATATTAATTCCTTTTTTTGGTTTAGCATCTTCCTTTAAACATCAATTTGGATGAGAGTAAAAAATTTGCAACAAACAGGGAAAATAAAATAATCACTTTGTTGCAATTAGCTTTTAACTTTTATAAAAAAAAAAATAATTTTAAAACGTCTTGCTGCTCGGCTGTGCAGGGTTGTGTCATTTTGAATAACTGAGGTACGAAGAAATTTGGCCATTTGTCAAAAAATTTGAATGCCGAGTGGTTCAAGAAAGCAAATTTCAATGGTTTTTAAAAAAAGGGCTGTCTTCGGCTGTGTCTGCAAAATTTTGCGTTCCTAGCTTTTCACCTGCAAAATTTAAAGCCCAAAACCCATTTACCGAAACTATCAATTGTATGAGAGCTATATGTTATGCAGGTCCAATCTGGCTGATTCTCACTGATTTTGGCCTCTTAAACTGGCGCAAGGCTTGGGGCTCCATCACAGATTTGACGGTTTTGCCAATTATATTTTATATTGGATTCTAGCTAATGTATGAATAAAGTATGGGTGCCGAGTTTTTTCTCAATATCTTGTTTACTTATAACTCAAAACACTCTACACCAACAATATTTACCAAAGAAATTTTAAGACCGTATGCAGGAATAAAATTTCTACAATTTAAAAATATAGCTTCCTTGTACGTTGTCTTTTAATTCTACTCCTCTTCTTCTCAGTATCTTGGTACTTAGTATGTTTCGATACTTCAGCGTGATAAAAAAAATTTAATAAAAGTTACGCATACGCCATGTACATATCTACACATTTGTTTGCTTTCACCTACCTACATATATTTACAAACCCGCTTATGGGTAAAAGTAGGATTCTAATAATTTTTTATTTTCCCAACTAAAAGCCAAACTCATGATTATGATTAAAAAACAATAACCGCACAACCATTGCCACACAAATTTAAATCCAAAAGTAAATACTTAATTTTCCTCCAAGTCTATATAATTATATGGCCATTACCCCAAAGCACGCGAGTCCTTTGATATAAATAATGAATAGTAAATAGTAAATAGGCAAAAGTTTCATAAACTATTTCAATTGTTGCTTTTATTTCAATTATATAATTGGCTTTTGTTCAATATTAGAACAAAAGTCTCAATCGCGTTAGGTCGTCTAATGGTTGCCCTCAAAATATTGCTCACAACTGTCAGCTTAAAAGGCCAAATGTCGCGCTTAACAAATATCCAATAAAATTAAACACTTTTTAACTTCAAAATTTTACAGCAGTTTTATAGTTCAAATTTCCGTCATGGCAGTAGCCATGTACGTGTGCGGTTATTAGATACATTGTTGTGTTTCGAAGTTTGTGGAATATTTGTTTGGAGTTTATACAACAACAGTTCATTCGAGTGTTATAAAAACCATAACAACATAAGAAAAAAATAAAAATAAAAATTCAGACTTTTGGAACAACTTGAGTGCTAAAGCTTTCATAAGACTCGCACTCATACTATTGCCAATTTGACAAGGAAGTGGTGAAAAAGTAGGGGTTACTAACAGGAGGCAGGGATATCCAATGCTGTTCCACATACATATGTATCTCCTCACATATAAGTAAATGCATCCCTGCAAAAAACGTGAGACTGATCTCTAAAATGAGTGATCCTTGATCAATACGTTTCGTCTACAGTGGGCTAAAATTGACGTCGGAATATTTGGAATAAGTCTATTCCTATTTCTCTAGCCTACTTTTAAATGTTAAAAGTAAATTTAGCGAACGGTACCCGTAGGGGAACAAAGGGAGTCTGTCCGAAACTACCCTTTTGGACATGAAAGCGTCCAATGGTCTCCCCATAGGTCTAGAAAATTAATTGTGGTCAGGATTTTGATACTGGAAGTACTCGGATGCCAACAAATTTTATAAGTTTTTTCAAGGACACTATCTAACCCCGGAATTTTATGAGATCGAAAAAAAAACTTTTATTTTCTGATACACGCCACCCACTTTTTAGATGTTTTCTTCAACTCAGAAGTTTAAAACTATTTTTGCTTTCTTTCATACATTCCCAGCTAACTTTTTTGGATGAAATACTGTAGGGAGCGTCATCTGATCCCAAAGCAAAGCAAACAAGTACCAGCTCTGCAAAATGACAACGAAATAAAAATTTTCCAGTTGTGAAACATTTGGAATAGTGAAAGAGCCGGATGTGTTGTTAGAGCAAAAAAAAACTGACACTTCAAACTGCTATGGGCAGCTATAGCACTGCACACATTAACCCTTCATGCAGCTGAGCAGTCAAACGCAATTCTTTCTGGAAAATTCAGCCAGCCAAGCGATACAGTGTTCAAAGCTACATTTACGAGAAAATGCAATTTTCGCTTCTGCTGAAACTTTTATTACGTCAACGTGAAAATTCAACAAAATCTCCAACATTTGATTCTGTCCAGGGACGGATGAAGCATGTTGCGGCCTTAGAAAATAATACAGTGGGGATTTATAAGCAAGGCAACGAAAATGTTTAAAGTTGGTGAGGTGTGAGAGTAAATTATAGATGATTGACCTCAGGAACTCGATTATTTGAATACCTTGTGTGTTACAAAGAGATTGGCTTGAATTGATGACGTAGTAATTACTACCTTCGCAATGTGTTTTTTAAATATATTATAAAATATTTTTTAGTAAAAAGGTTTAAGCTAACGTTTTTTTCTGTATACCTGAACTGCCCCTAATCGATGCGCCCCTGTAAGTTGCCCACCCAGTCAAATGCTTAATACCACACTGTATTTACTTAACGGTCTTATCGCACAATTGTTACAATTGGCAAATAATAGCGATTCACAATCGCAAAGTTTTAGAAATTAAATAGAGCACGAATGGCGCAACAAATCCGCTAGGCTTTTGTTTCTTTACAATTGTTTGTCTTTCGCAGCAGTTGAAACAGATACAAGTTTTGGTTGCTTAATTTGATTATCACGTGAAACAGATGTTACTGCAATTAGAATTATGAATCCAACTACAAAGGAATGTGTCTTAGTTAATCGATATTTCAAAATTACTTAACTTCAATGGACTGAAGAATTTCCTTCACTTGGAAGCTAGTATATTAAGACCGAAGATGCAAGTCAAAAAGATCATAGCCTGTGCGACTTTGTTGAGTTATCGAAAATACATATCCTATATGGGGATTTATTGAATAAGCTTATGTATGTATGTGTTTACGGATGTACACGATGCTAACGCCTGGGTTTTTCTGGGAGGTGACATACCCTTTCCAATTATTCTCAACTAATAACATCCTCATGTTGTGGATCTTTCCAAGTATTACTAGTCTGACTCTATTGATTTTGGAAATAATACAATATTTAAATATTGTTCCATAAAAGTATATTAAAAAGTTAATTTTCCTTTATTCAAATCGGCCATAGTTTAGCTAGTTCAAAAAAGGATTTAAAAAAATGTTTCAATTGTTATAACTACTGTTTAAGCGACATAAGCTACGGTTATTTCATTCGTTTATTTTATTTGCATTGCATGTTATTATAATTCGCAATCAGCTTATAAAATATTTCGAAGATATAGTTTATGTTTTGGAAAGCCAAGGTGTGTGGTTTTTCATAGCGAAAATGGGGAAGCCAATCGAGCCATGCCTCAGAGCCAACAGTGCTCGCCACCAATAATACATACACACCCTCTCGTTCTCCAAAGAACAATTTTGAGCATTTAGGCAAAACACGGTCGTCAGAACCTTAGCCAAATGAATAAATACAATTTGAGCAAAACGGTCACATAGCACCTGAGCCAAATAATAAAATAAAATACAAAATAATAATAACTTAAAAAAACAACTCGCCTTCTCTAAAGCTTAGACAACTACAGAATATATATATTTTTTAATGCGGTCGATAATTCGACACCACATTACGATCTACATATATGTATGTACTTATATACATTTATATGTATGTATGTGCTTTGATGTTTATGAGTGATAAAATTTTTCAAAACACGCATCTACTCAAATATGCCAGCAAGCTCGACATTCCAATTTATTATTTATGAATACAATGTAAATCAATTAAATGTCGATTATACTATCAATAGACTGCCTGCTCAAGTGTTCAGGGAAAAATATAATTGCATGTGGTCAGCCGCAAAACATATACATTTTTCAATATTTTTATTACACTAAATACCGACTGTACACAACACTACCACGAAATACGGGGTTTGTTAGTTTGCCAGCACTTTATTTTTTTTTTATCAAGCACATACAGACACACAAACATTTTCCATGTATTTTGTTTTTGTAATTTGTGAATTTATAGTCAAAGTCATTGAAAAAGGTGTGGATTGTCAAAATTCTAGAAAAAAATAAAAATCAGCTAGCCTCTTAACTCGACCTGTATTATTGAACCATGGTCAGAACTCTATCACTAATTGAATAAGGTATACAAAAAAAGATGACATTATGACAGTATCCTCACTGAAATAAGATTTAGCCAAAAATATCGGAGCTCCAAAAATTTAACTATGTATGTATGTATATGCGACATCAGTGTTCTGAGGTAGGGATATGTTCTTAAGTTACATACATAGATATCTATACAGAATGATTTAAGATTTTGTTCAATAATTGCAGATTTGTATACACTTGTAATTCAATTAAATGTATATGAATGCTATCTAAATTTAACTCAAAGAAGTGTTTATTTGCATTTATAGTTTGCTTTTATTCCAGAAACAAAAATAAAAATGACTTAATGGTAGTTTCTCTTATCGTTTTATTACACTTTTTTCTTAGCTGGGTTTGAAATACACCTATTTAAATTGCAAAAAAAAGCATTAATGATGACTAGCTGATCGGCTGAAATTTCCATCTAAATTAAAAAATCTCACAAAGAATTTCAATTATATCGCTTTTTATAGTTTTAAGGAAAATATTACAAGTCTACTAGCCACTGTTGACTAGTTAGTTAACCAGTTACTAAAGCATATACACAATTTAACTGATTACAGTTTTGGAAGAAAGTCAACACAGCACAAAAAGTTCTCATTAAAAATTTCTGTCAGAGCCGCCGCTCCAGGCTAAACAACCTATGGTTGTCTTTTGCCAGGATACCGTTTACTTACGTGCTTCGATTTTTAAATAAAGACACAAACAAACCCGATTAATGTTAAATAGATTAATTAATGTGATGGTTTAATGAGTTTTTGGTATATTCAGTTATAATGCGAAATTGGATTTTATGAAGTTAAGTATTTTTAGACATGCGTATTCGTTTGAAGATCTCGCTCAACTGATTCAAATTCAAACTCCGGCTTAGTGATGGTAATGAGATTAGCGATGGTGGCTGTAGCGTGCTACAGAGTTGTATTTGGGCAGGGTTGATGTTAAGTGGCATGACACTTTGGATATGAAATTTTTTCCTTACATTCCTGGTATATTACAGGGGCCGTAACTGTTATAGGTTTAATTATAGAACTCGACATTTGATCATTATTTTCTGATTTTTGTCAATAAAAATCAACAATAATCGTTACGCTCAAGTTTTATTTTTTTGATTAAGCGTAACTTTTCTTGGAGTTTTATTATTTTGAGAGGAAATAAAACTTACCCTTGAGTTTCATATTTTTCCTCGAAAGTAAAAGTTATTCTTTGAGTGATATTTTATCGTTCAAATATAAAAGTTAAGTTCCGTGTTTTAAGTTTTTTCGCCGATCAAAAAATTCAAAAGGCCGCTGCGCCTTTATGGCAAGTATATGTACGTGGCTATGTTTAAATAATTGAGTACATTATGTATTTAATTTTACGGGGCATTCGAAAATGCTGGCACCATTGGTAAGTTAACAGACGTATCAGAAAAAAATGTTGGCACCTTTTTCTACCTTTTTTTAAAAGCACTTAAAATTTTCTGAGAAATTTCTTCAGCTAGAACTCTTTATACATTCAGTTATATGGGCACTTTATTATATATTGGATTGTTGAGCTTAGATCTTGTGGCTGTTGAAGAAGTAAAAATCAGTCATAGCTTATCACATTTGCGATTGTGCCATATTAGTTTGGTGTTAGAATTAAAAGATTTCTGATCCACAATTTTGTATATAATATTAATTTGGCGCGGAGAAGAGTCTGTCTTTATAGCAAAAGGCGTTTAATCTGCTAAGCTATAGATGCAAAGCCCGTATGGTAAGGAAATCGATGGACACTCCTTTAAGAGGAATATGGTTAGTTCATCCATGAATAGTAGCATTTAGAATGTTGTTCGCCTTTTTAACTCACTCTGTTAAATAATTTTAAGTTAGTTAGTGAATCAATATTTTATTGTTTGATATTTCAATTGTTTGATATTTTATTTGTTTTCAATGAGGTAAAGGCTCCAACTGAATTGACCAACTGACTTTTCAATATCTGCAAATTGAATCATTTATGACGGCTAACAGTTTATTACAAAGGCGTGGCGAACATCAATAAACTTAAGGTGAATAAGTGAGTGTGAAATGAAGGCGACGATAAACTAGCAATTTTCGATGAAACGTTGAGGAGCTGCATTAGCTAAATTATAGACCACTTGTGCATTGCAGAATGCATAAGGTAAATATGTTATAAAGCATACATTTCGGTTTGTGTATTGTAAGTAGTTAATTAATAAGTAACTCGCGTGAGCATGTACTGCATATATTGTGGCATATTTCACACGAATTAAGTAATTTATACATATGTAAGTATATACTTACAAGTATACAAATTTTGGCATCAACAAATTTATTTTAACTACTTTCCTTTAAGAAAATTTTTCACGATCTGATACATAAACTTTAAACTATATTTTAAAAATAGGTAGAAAAGTCCAAACAATTCGGCGAATTTTCATGGCAATTTTAACATTTCTTCCCAGAATTTTTGGAATTTTTTTGAGTATGCAGTATTTGTAGCCCAGTAATTTTCAGTCTTAAGTCCGTAAGAAATTTTGCTGGCATTTTTTTCCCTCTGGACTTTAAGATTTTCTTCGAGACAACTAACCTCTTCAGAAAAAAAATTGCCAAAAATCTGCAAAATTTGTTACGAACCTAAGAAAAAATCCATAAAATTCTATTAAAAATTTTTAAATTCCCAATAAATTTCCTAAAACTTACTTAAGCATAAAACAATTTAGTGCATTTCATAAGAGGCAACCTTTTCTGCAAAGCTAAGCCATTTGCCGGATACAATTAAAACGTCATTTCTGTATATCGCCCACCTACATATTTTCCTGCACGTTTACAGCCAATACACAGAAAGACTACGATTGCGGTATGATACGATAAATATTACACACCCTGTAATGGGTTTTTATTAGACAGTATCTACCTCCACATCCTACGAACAGTTTTGTGGACAAAATATTTGAGACCGAATCGAACGTGTTCACCAAAGCATTGACATTGAGGCCAACTTAAAATATCCGGTGAATCCAAACCTTCATTCAAGCAAATTATTTCCTGTAGCCTTCATGAAATCGTTACTCAATTTTATTCTATTATGTCTTTTAGATATACATATAAAGCCAACCATGGTTGGGTACAACCATATGAAAGAGGTTTTACCGGAAAGAAGAAATAGACCTTTCTTCTATTCGTTTTATATCTGCTTTCTATATAACTGAATAGGTAGACGTCTTTGGCTGCAATATCTTTTTTGGCTTTGTGGTACTAGTATGGATAGTTTTGTCAGTGGCTCTGCCTTTAGAGTATGGCCCTTGAAACTAAAGAAGTATTGTTAAAGATACACCTCTAAAGGCATTTGGTATGTAAATTACCAAGGATACCATGAAGAATTGTCACGTTATTAGAGCTAAGTAATTTGAAAGCTTTTCATTTCGAGGAATAGGCAATTGCTAGAAGTCCAGGTAGGCAGTTCTTAACTAACTAATTAATTTAACCGTTTCAGTCGGTGTCCATCACATCTCTTGTACATCGGTGATGTCACCTTTTACATAATTTTCCATGTCCTAGCACTACTGGGTATAAAAATTCTCCCGCATCATATCTATATTAAGAGCTCGCACTTCAACGACATCGCCGACATATTTACGTTAGTGGTGACAAATCGTTCCATATGCTCCGATTCCTTTATAGCAGCATTAAAAGTCCAAGCAACAAACGTGCAATATTACGCAATTTGACAATGCAACTAACTACAAGACCAACCAGCAAGTACGCCAAGCACGTGAACGATGTAACCGCTTGGACATGAACATGTTGTCATTAATGTCAACCTGTTACAGTAGCAATATACAACACTAAAGAAGAAGGAGTACAAGAATGTGTACAAGTAATAGAGGAGTAGGTGTGGTGGCGTAAGGCTTGCGCATAACACAGGATCATAAGGACTCTGTTTATGTTTGTTATGTTAGATGCACTGAAATTATCGCCACACTACCATGCGAGAGGTCACTAACATTTAAATTTACCGTTTTACTTTGGCAACAAAAGGAAAACTTGAACTTTTGTAATGTAAATAAGTATTTTAAATATTTTCTTTGTAATGGATGCAACCCAAGTCAAACTGCTTGCACACATACATATGTAGATACTTGCCAGGGAAGGGTGAGCACAATCGTTTGCGCGTTTACACAGGAATTCCAAAATGCTTCCAGATGAATTTAAGGGCGAAGCCAAAACCAAATTTTCGCAGAAGAAGGATAGTCAGGATGTTGCTTAAGCAGGAAATGCAGTTAAGGAAGGAAAATGTTTGCTTTTGTAAGCACACTGAGGTTGTTGTGAGAATACATTAACAGTAATAGGTGAACAAATGGTGGCATGTATTGTTTTACAAAATTTATGCTTAACTGCATTTGTTAAATTATTTGTAGTTATGTTTTTACTTACATTCACATACAGACAGTTATTAAGACAGTATTATAATTATTTCAAAAGTATGTGAAAAATTCGCAAAACTTTGAATTTTTTTGGGTATGCAGATTGGTAGCCCGTTCAATTGCAGTATCTTAAAGTGTAAGTCTTAAGTCCTTTAGGAATTCTACTGAGTTTTGGCAATTTTTTTTCTCGGGACTTCAGGGTTTTCCTCCATATACATTTATGAACGTCATTTTTCTTATATGGAAGCTTTTCAGAAAAAAAATTGCCAAAAATCAGCCAAATTTCTTACGGACTTTAGACTTACACTAAAAATTCTTAGAAAAAACTTGAAAATTTCCAATTCGAAATTTTGCGTATTTTTCACACATTTTTAAAACATAATTTAAAGTTTGTGCGTTATGTCATGAGAAACGGTTTTAAAATAAATTAGTTAAAATTAATTTTTTGAAGTCATAAATTGCGAGAGCTGCCAAAAAGGGGTGTATACTTATTTATGTGAGTGACTGTAAGTGGGTGGTGCCATGCTCATTTTTTCATATGTAAAATTTTATACGTTAAACTTGCAATTATATATCTAAATTTTCATCAAATTATCGTATGGAAGGACGACAGACATTGGCCAAATTATTGCTATACTCATTCCGAGAACTTTGGTTTTGCTGAAAATTGCTCATTTCAACTGTGAGCCTCTGTAAGGATATGACACCACAACTCCAGTGTAGCTCAGCATCCCTTTACAAAGAAACAGTCTTTTTTACCTGCCCACGGGCTAAAAAATGTACGCCTCAGATGGGAATACATGCAAACATCCATAACATGTCAATGGACGTGAAATGTAAATGGGGGTGCAAAATGTTGTTAAAAAATAAAAATAAAAACAGCTAAATTGATTTAAAATAGCAGCACTGGTTATCTGTTGCACTGCTAAAGGGTCCTAGGGAGGCGCAACTCATTTCAGTGTGAACAGTTCATGCCACCTGACCTTAATGGTTGTGGCACGCATGAATGCAGTGTACCATTTTTACGATCTCAGTATTCAGGTGGAGCTATCAAGGATGGCTGCACTTATACAGCGTGGGAAAATAAATACAATAAACACTCGAGGCAAGTGAACTAATTGCATGTTGTTGCAATTATTTACGGGCAATTTCGGAAGGCAAGATTGCAGTAGTCGATGTGAAAAAATTGTGCCACTATGTGTAAGACTGTGTCCGGTAGTCAGGGCTCCGAAATATAAATTAAATGAAGAATGATTGTGATTTCTCAAGCTCATATTTCTAATTGAGAATGTTTTATTTTAAACCTGGACTCATACTCTGTAGTTCTAATGAAGTGCCTTGACTGGAAGCAGTTTTGATGGGTGCCAGAAGTTGCTTGCCTTGTGAGGTGTTGCGACACTTAAAATGAACGTGGGCCTGACATTGATTCGGCACTGGAAGTTAGTTAATAGGTTTTTGGTGTAACCTAAGTTTTCCTCTGAATTTATTTATTATGTTACATTCAATATTTTTATAGCAATCGTAAAATTTATGATGTTGTAATTAAATTCTTTCTGACTGTCATTCCTATAGATATGAGCTTAGTACAGAAATGAAGGCCCTTTTTTTGAATATTGTTACCAAAAAATAACAGAACAACAACAAAAAAAGTAAGTAAAAATAATTTTTTTTAAATAAGAACCGTAGCATTCTACGAGCTCCTGTTGGTTTTGTTGTTGAAAAATAAAAAAGGTCCCTGCAATGCTATGCCACCACCACGGTTGAATACTAGTTCTTTTAAAATATAGTACACCAAACATAACTAATTTTTCACACTCGTTAAAGAGTTTTTCACCCTCTATTAAGTTTCATTTCTACAATTTTTTTGCTTTTTGTTTTATTTGGAGTTTCTGTTGCAGGACGAACTTATTGAAGTTCTACTAAATTGGGGAAACTTTTACTCTAAAAGCTTATACATATTCAACTTCAATTAACACTTTCACATTAAAGTATACAGTACGAATATGAGACAGAAACAGTTGTACGGATATTTATAAACAGGTTTTATATACAAACATTTAAGCAGATAGAAGAAAGCAAATTTTCATGTTTTAGTAATTATAACAGCTACAGATTTTGGCTAGGAGCGAGTATAGCCATAATTGCCATTAAATCCTCGAGGTTTGTTGAACAATGAATAGAAACGAAAATCTCCTTGAGTTTGGGATTATGTGTAGGGTAAAACCGGGATAGATGCCCCAACGGGATAGATGCCCCATATTCAAAAAATCTAACTTCCCGAGCTCGTGACTAACAATTAATTTAATAATTAGCAGCTGCAGCCACAGCGCATTTTAGTTATCTAAGGGCTTCGAGCAGTGAACACGCGTTTTGTTAGTATAAAACATTTTGTTTGCGACGAAATTGAAATACCCGTAAAAGTTTCAAAGGTAAGTATTGTGCTTTGTATAACTTTATAACTAGTAATAAATTCCATTATATTTTTTAGTACCTTAATAAACTGATTCATTGAGACTGCATCTAACTAAAAATAGATGTTTTTTTGTTTATAATTTATTCAAAAAATTCGTAGGCATCTATCCCTATCAAAAAGGATAGTTGCCCTGATTTTTCGAGGGATAGATGCCCTTAGGGGCAAAGGAGTAAGTATATATTTTTTACATACTTTTGGAGTCTGATATATGTTTTATGTACTACTTTATGGACTTTTAACTGTTTTCAGCAAAATTATGCCGCGAAAGTACAAAAGGAAGGGACTACGTTCGACGAAATGAAAAAAAATACGATGGGGATAAACGAATTATCCTAAAAATATGGGATTCCATCGAGGACATTAATTCGACGATATGCTGCTAAAAAAACAAAAAATGGATATAATAAATGTTTATCTAACTATTGGCTGCCTCTAGTTTCCTATAGATTTACTAAGTAGCTTTTATTTTAGTGTAAGATTGTATGTAAAATGTATTTTTATAAAAATATAATTTTTATTTTTTTCTAAATAAACACGTACCTATAAAATTGAATTTAATAAACATATGTATATAAAAATGCATGCCAATTCTTGAAAGCAAACGCTTCAATTTAATAAGGTAGGTATGGCCATTGATGTACCTAATACTAATGATAGTAATTAAAAGATTAAAAACCCAACATGTTTAATTTATTATGGTTTTGAGTAGGGTAGAACTATTTACATACGTCGCGTTCGATTTGTGTTTTTCGCTTACATGCCATAAAGGGCATCTATCCTTCGCAATATTTTCATGGTGGGGCAACTATCCCTAAGGTAGGCATCTATCCCTCAAAAAGAAGGTTTCAGGAAAAAGTAATTTCTGGAAAAACCGTGTACGATAGGTAAACCAAAATTTAAATAATTAAAGTTAAAATATTGAACTAGCTATATTAAAAAAAATTATTCAAATAAAACTAATATTTTCAAATTTAGGCAGCTTTTCCAAAAAGTGGGGCATCTATCCCGGTTTTACCCTACTAGTGAAAGTGTTTGTTTGGTTACAGTTATATCACTCTTGGGGGTCATTGTTTGGAAAATAATACCCACAAAACCAGCTGTGAAAGCTATTTACTTTATGCGTTAACTAGATGATTTGCTGAAAATTGTGTATTGTACGAGTGTGTGTTCATGTCCAAACAGTTGGGGTTCGAGTTAAACTCCGTATATGTGTTGCTGACAAAATATGTATTAACACATCGTTACGATGTAAAGGAAATTTGTGTTCTTTGTTTAATTACTATGCAGCAAAGGCGGTAATAGAAGTAATTCGAGTTCTTGGTTTATTTCTGTTACATACTTAGTTTCGAAATGATATTTCCGTAAGTACTTATTCATGTCAAAGCAACGCACAAAAGAGTCATCATGTCTGCTATGTGTAATTAATGATGAAAGGACAAAATTATATTCAATTACTGTTTTTTTTTTATTGAAAATTATGATTCGTTTATTCTTTTTAATAATTTGTTTATTGAATAGAATAGGAAAGTTTTAGAGCCAACCAGAATAGCTTTCCATTACGAAAGCTCAAGGGTTGTACATCAGAGAAATTTTTGCGCTTGCTGATATCCTCTTGCTATCCACTTGCATGCCCTTATATCATAAGATCAAAGCGTTTCAAAAGGTCGTCATCTAAAAGAGCGGCTCTTATCTCCGAGAAATTTACATAGTTTTCATTGTTACGTTTATATGGTGGTTCCAGAATCCAACGCACAACCCGTTTTGCAGGGAGGGTTGCGGTTATACTACACGTTTATATGACACCTCATGGTGATCATCTGCCGCTGTTTTAAGTCCCCCGAAAGCCCTTAAACTAATTATATTGAAGTCATGTTCGCAAATTATTTCCCGCTCACATTTAGCTCACGACCAAATAGGTGTTCGGTGTCTATCCAGAAGATACTTGGACTAAAAGTTGGATTATATTTCAGCGAAATACAGCTGACGAATACATGCATGGTCATTTAACTATTTGAATACTCTTTTGGAATAAGAAAATTTTGCTAAAAATTCCATGATATATGCATAGTGTAGCGCATTAAAGTCCAACGCCTTCAGTAGCTGTCAGGCGATGTAAATTAGTATTTCCAATTATGTATTGATGATAATGTGACTGTCCACCAATATTTGTAGTATACACCCTTATTTAGCTTAACAAGTTGACAACAAGAGTCTTGCATTCTTGATTAACTAATTAATTAACAATGAAGAGAGAAATAAAATTATGATAGTTCTTGTTTGCCGGGGGATGGGGCCATTAATAGTCATAGTTCACGAATTTCCGCTTGTACATATTGATTCACCATATGTACTTATGTGGAAATTTACTATTAAGGTTAGTTGGCATTTCTTTGAAAAAAGTGGCCGTATCTAGTTTACGAATTAGCTTGTTTCCAACAATAATAATATGGCTTGTACTAAGCTTCGTAATATTATCATAAACGGTTCTGAAGTTGTCAATAATTTTCCAGTTGTCAACAACTTTCCAGAATTTTCAAAATTCCTTCATAGAAGGATCAAGAGCCTATTTCTAAAAGTCTTGGACATTTGCGATATCGCAAAAGTGACTTGGTTTTGTTACTTAACAATGGGGAGAGTGCCCTCAATAGCCCAAGTAGATATGTATCTTCTAAATAGGTATCACAACATACTCATTAACATACCCGCAAAAATTTACCCAGCTCTTTGTAGAATCCATTTGCTACTTTAAATTCGAAGTAAATATGTAAACTCTTGTGATTTGTAGACTTTGTTTAACTCTTTACAAAACTTATTTACTAAACATTTAGCCATGTCTAATGAGCACCAAGAAATTAAAGTGATTTCTCATTTACTTAAGAATATTCCATTTAAACGCTGCTATGTTTCATACCAGATGATATTACCTAAGCGTTTTTTCTTGCTTTTATCTATACATACCACGCTCAAAGAAGAATAGATAATTACCGTTAGCCTAATGGAATTCGGAATGACGTTTCAATTGAGTACAAAAAAATCTTAAAATGAACCAAGGTCGATTAGTAGAAATATGCGAGCTTACTTATGAAGTTTTTGTGTGAAATAAGATGGAGGTAATACATTTCAGTAGAGAGTAGAGAGAGAGTCGCTAGTTGCCAGATATAAACAAGAAACGTGTACTTTTTGCTACTAAGCAACTTGTAACTGCTGAAAGTAGGCTAGTATGAAAGCTGCAATGTTGATTAATTAATCTCTGTTGTTGAACCGTTCGAGGCTAGTAGGAAAGTTATGTGTAAGACCCTTCACGGTCTTTCGTAAAATAGTTTGAAAGACTTTGGCTATTCCATCACAACAGTCGGAGCAAAAAAGTTCTAACATTCAGAATTCATGGTAAAATGCCACAGTTCAAAGTCTTTCGTTGAATGATTTGTCACAACAACCAATCGTCCCACGACGTCATTTTGAAGTGAAAGGCTGTTGTATGAATTAACCTGTAAATCTGACCTTATTGGGGCCAGTGGAGTGCTTTTTAGGTACTCGTTTAAACAGTCAATGTCACATGAGGAAAATCAATTACAAGTTGATTAATTCAGCCTGAGTATTATTATTAAGTAAATGTGGTGGAAAAATTCATCTATATAAATGTTCTCTATTTCTTTGTACGAAAACTATGATATACCTGGTGAGCTTTTGTCAACAGCGTAAGTTTCCTTACTACACATCTGAGCGCTCAACTGTATTTAGTGGAGTTTCTACGTGACTCTCACACTCGAATGTACTTGAATGTGACTAACAGACTAGCAATATTGATGTCCTCAATGTATGAAATTGTTAGTGTCAACTCTACAAAACAGCAAAGTCATCGAAAACCTAAAAGCATGTGAGATAACATATATGCATAACTGCATCGTAAAAAAACGGAATGTACGTGTTAAGTAGAACTATGTCCATGGCTATGTTTGTGCACTTTATTTTGCAATACGTTGGTGTAGTGCATTCTTAGCTGGTCCCTCTGATGGAAGAATGAAGCATTTTTTTTCCCAAATATCTGGTGCACCACTACGATGTACGAGTAAGTATATCTAAAATCTTTTACCTAGATTGCATTTAAAAGCGTTGTTGTGTTTTGTAATTTTTGTTGATTTTTTTATGGGCTACGAGTTTTATATTTCATGCCGGAATATACATATATGTCGACCCAATTTTCACTCATATTTTGCTTGGTTTTCTTTTAGCCACACAATCGAAACAGAAATATTTGTACGTTCATTGATTGTTTGATTTTATGTCAGCTACCGCCTATAAAATTCGTGTTGTGCTAAAATGACATTTACTTGGATTGTAGAAGTAAATGAAGTTGTGTAATGACAAAAATAAAAAACTTAGATATACATACCTTACTAGTCATGGCAGGAAAACGGAAGGTGGTTCAACTGCCACTCTTAGCTACCTGACAATTAAAGAGATTATGACATTTTGTGCTATCAATTCCATTACAAAATTTTGTTCGGCTAGTGCTTGTTATTTACAAACAAAAAATTTGTTTAAAAAATTATTGAAACGTTTTGTGTGAGCTGGACAAATGTTGTATATTTCAATGAAAAAAAAAAGTATATGAACAAAACAAATATTAAAACAAATATTAGGTGTTAGTTCTCGACAAATACAATAATGCACCGAAATTACACAGTTTAATCCCACTCACTGATACCTTGAGACTCAGAAGGGGGACTATTACTACAGCATGTGGGGCAAAAAGGGGCCACAACATATCCAGTGAAAATGTTAAGGATTGCACACATAAGAAGTGAATAAAAAAAATGTTAAACCAAGAAATTCAGTTCCATTATCCCTGATCTTTCACATCCCATTTTTAAAGGTTGAAATAATACTTGAGCACCTGTATCCTAAAATTAAAGTTTCCACTATAAAAGCTTCCACAGAAAACTTTTCGAAATCTCTACGAAATGGTTTAATTGGTCTGGTTGGGCAACTCTGTGCTAATTTTTGACACCAAAATAACGTCAATTATCTCTGTTTTAGTCAAAATTGAAGTAAAATTGACGTTATTACCATTTCCTTGGTAGTTTTTAGGTTGAGTTCTCTATTCTGCAACAGTTACCGATTAGTAACGGTGATTTCGTTGACATGCACATACGCACATGAACGGAAGTCCAAATTTACCATTTGAAGCATCAAATTTGTGGATTATGATTTCACTACGTAAACTATTATTCACAAGAATATTTTATATTTGGTTGAATTAAGCAAATATTTAAAAATTCAGAGTATTGAAAAGAAAATTAAAATGGAGAATGGCGTTGTAAACTATTTCTTATTCGCTCTAATACATAGAGGAAACAAGAAATAAAAACCCTCAAAACCAAAGTCAACCTAAAACTCGTTTATTATTGGCTGAGGAAAATAAAGGAAAAGTTTACAAAAACATAAACTCGAAAAGACAAATGCACGCGTAAAGCGTCAACATTCAAAATGATTGAAACGTCATGGAATGTTACGAGCTTATGGTTACGTGACATCTCAGTTCGCCATGAACAATTGCATTTTTGCAAGATTTACAGGCGAATCAGGTGGGAAGTTTACAAATTGGTATTGTACATACTACATAAACTTACCATTAGAGTGGCGAAAATTTTTCTTGTGAAATTTTGTATGGTTCCTACGGCTGTGCTTAAGTTATTTTGAGCGCTCAAGAGAGCAAAAAAGCTCGGAAATGCACCAGTAACCATAGCTGCAATAGTTACCCTTAAGTGACCAGGATTGTAAACGTAAGTGTAATCGAAACTGAAATATACAATAATCATAACTTTATTCCAGCTAAGAACTGTAACCGTAGCCAAAGCGGTGGCTATAAACTTAAAATTAACATTGACAGCAGCTGAAATTCTAGCCGGAACGCAATAAAAGGTGGCAGTGGCTAATGCCAATTTTGCCAACTTACCAATCAAGTACTAGAGCGATGAGATTTATCAAAAGACTTTATATGTGAGGTGTAGCAGTATAAATGAAACAAAACGCTGTTGATAAAATGCCAAAAGTTACATACTGCCGCCAGCGATGAGTCAGCGAACCGCAATTTGTAGAACAAATCTGTACAACAGATAAGGAATATTACTAAACAAAATAGCTGATACCCGTATGAAAGGGAAAATGTAATTTTTGTACGTTGTAGATAACGCATTCAGCAGTAAAAGTTAGAATATTATTTAGCAGCTGCCTTAAGACATGCAATAGTTGAATGAACTTGACACATGTTTGTTGTTCCTTAAAGGCACGGCAACGCAAATAGATCCAACGTTTTTCTACACAAAAAAGAAATTATAGCTTTAATGAAAAAGGAAATACTTCATTGTTAAATTAACTAATATTTTATACATATGCCCTACCACTAGCCAAAAGCTGCTTCTCCTAAGTATATAAATTCTTTGAACTTTATGCTCACGCAACACCTAATTCGTCATCAATCTGCATTCATTAAGATACATTCAAAAGTTTTGTTTAGACCGAAATACAATACATTTACTGGTAAACTTTTTTTAATATTTAACATTACCAATTTGATGAGACTATGCTACAGAAACTATAGCAACAAAATATACAATGCGGCTTCATAATTATTGCTATATTGAAGAAAGTATACAGATAAGAAGCTGGACGAAATTCAAATTTAATCATCATTTTCATTTTATGTGGCGCGTTTTCAGCTTGCCATTTGAAATTTGTTGTAATGCAAGATTTATGAAATACGATTCGAAAGGAAGTTTGTGCTTGTAATTTGTGTATGCGTTTGTAATGTATGTATGTATGTATGTGTACTTTTAAGTTATACTTGTATTATGAGTGTATGCATATATAATTTAACAAAATCAAACCGGATATTTTATTCAACATAAAAAAAAAAAAATTTGGCAAGTTAATGCAAGCACGGCTGAGAACACAGACAGATATTTTGTAGGAATAATGTAATAAATATGTACATTAATATATGTAAATCAAATGTAATATGTTTGTATATGTAGACATGAATGAATTTCTGACTATAAGAAAAGTCAAGTAAGTTTGATGCATACCCAGAAGCGCTATAATACCCGAACTGGAAACCAAAGGAAGATACGTTCCAAACATCTGACTAGTTTCACTGGGACGTTCCAATTAACTCTCTTCGCTGAAAGCCACACTTCAACTTACGATTAAATGAACGTTTTTTTAAGAGCACTTTAATATCTGAACATATTTTACTCTTACGGGAAGTCGTCGACTCATCATGAAAAGAGGCTAGGTTCCAACGAATGCATCAACTACTAGTTATTAAATGTATCGTTCCTTCCTTCTTTTCCCTTACATACCTTCTATTCGTTCGTATTTCCTGCTTTAGTCGTACATTTGTAAAATTTACATATGTAGATATGTATGTATGTACGTATAAGATTCTTGCTCGTTTGTAAGCCAAATTTGGCACTTTCGCAAAACTATTTCCGTCCAATTTTTTTTTTTGGCGATTGTCAATATTTTGCCATTTGGTGTGTTTTGCAACCGGAAAGTACGCTTCCTTACTTTTTATTTACTCACTTTAAATTTGATTTATTTTCTCGCTCAGAGATAAGCTGGTTGAATGAGCAACATATTTTATGCATTGCTGGCTCCGGAAATTTGTAGTAATTGTATACGAGATAAATGCTTTGAACATACATATTTACAAAGCATAATAGGAGTTGACATATGCGGAAGTTTTCAACAACGGACTGACAACTTTTGCAGTAGCTAAGTATATTTTAGGTGTGCATGAAAATTAATATAAATCATATCTCCAACAAAATGAATTAACCTTTAATATATTGAACTCTGAAACTCATACTATTTGCTCTGTGTTTGCAATCGTTGTCTAGCTGGCAAAAGTAATCGGTTTTTAGGTCAAAATGTCTACATTTTTCCTGCAAGTTGGCTCGTGCTTCTTACGTGGTGTTCGTGACTTATGGTAGCACGATCAATGGTTTCTTTATGAACATATACTCGCCTATATTTCTAAACTCGGAACTTATTTTGGATGCACCTAGAAAGCGCTCTTTGTCAACAGTTACCTTATATAACACCAGTCCTACTAATTCAGAATAGTTGGGCATCCAGCTCCATTTTGTTCTCTATGCATCCTTCGTTTTTAAAATTACTAATAACAGTTTCTGTATAAATATTTTGTGTTTTACCTACAAATTTAATATTAGCTAACTACACAAAAATATAAAACAATGAAAAATATGTATAATCTTCAAGCAATGAATGCCTTTATTGGACTTATGTAACTGTTGTTTTCTACTTAAGAAAATACGCTTTAAAGTAGATCAGGAAATCCTCATTTTGGATCACATTGTAAGCTTTAGCCGTTTGCGGGCTTAGCTTCGAATTCATGGAACATAAGAGAGAATAGCTATATATGTAAGTGTGTATATGTACATGTGGACATACGACCATAAGCACCAGCATCTGACTGCTGACTTGCATTCCATTCAAATTGAGCTGATACGACAGGTATCAGATTTACAAAAGTAACAATTCGATCGAAGGAAGTTTATTGCTAAACTTCAAATCTTGGTTTGGTAGCAGAGCTTAAAATTCGCAACACTCAATACAACCCTATACTGGGAAATAAGTAACCAACGCTGACAAAAGGAGCAAAGCAGTGTAGATTTAGTGAAATTGTTTTATCTAGTTTTCAATATGCGTATTTGGAAATTCATTCCTGAAGCTTTTAATGCAGATTGCCAAAGAATGATTTGAAATATCTACTTTGCGATTGGCGCAATTGGGGATAAATTTAATTTCCGTTAAAGGAAATGTAGTATTTAAATACACGTAGACCATATCATCTTTACCTGAAACTGTTTTTGGAAAAACTTTGCAAAACTCGGCATATTCTAAGCGATTGGGTTCTTCGATAAAAACTTAAGACTTTGAACTATACCTAAATCTATATGAGCTGGACAAGTAATAACCTGAATTTATTTGCTTGAAGAACCTTAGATATTGTGACCGTTTTCGAAACATTTATTTGACCATAAGAGTTTTCAAAGATAAATAATGTGAGTGAGCAGTAAATGCAAGGGTTGAAAAAGCTTTCGATTTATTTTTTGAGGAATGCACTCTAGATAACATATACGGAATGCGGCGACTGTAACAATACTGGTTTTAATTTATTTTTATGGGCTTTGGCTCTGGCTGTTATACAGAAGCTATGACACTGACATCATGGGCTCATAAACCCGTGCCGTCCCGAATTGTAAAAATTCGGTGATGAATTACCTTTGCCAACTTAATGTGATAACCGTCAACCAAGTTCATAGAAACCCAAATAAAAAAAAAAAAACAATTTTTTAAATAAAAAGTTCATTCCCCAAAATTTTAATGGATTGTTGAATTTTTTTTTTTTAGTTTTAACTTCATAGTGCATTCGATTGAAAATTTCAAGAATATATCATAGAAAATGAAAAGAATATACATATAAACGTAATAATATACGTGCATGCATACCATAAAGGTAAAGGGCGTAGGGCAAAGTGCATTGACTGCAGCTGGCAATTTAATTAGAGCGTGTAATTCAACTACCAACGCAATTACCGGAAATTCGTAATGTAAATGCAGGCTCACATACATACATAAGTAAATGTTGGTAAGGCGAAGGAGGGCAATGAAGATTAAGGGTGCATGCAGTTGTTGGTTCAGCTGATGACGTTCGGTGCTATTGAGCTGCTCTGACACTCTTTGCCCTTTGCACTTTGCGTTGATCTAGCGTTTATTTACTTTAACTTGACTTACATAGTTTGGCATAGCATTTTGAAATTTGTAAATTGGGTTTTGTGCGAAATATTTAACCAACGTTTAAATGTTTTCCTTAGAGCAATAGCAAAGTTGGTAATGAATGATGTTATTATACTTGAATTCAATCAAAAGGCAAATAAGTTCAGAAATTAAGTATCGATACTGCCATTGATTTAGTCGTATTGCTATTATTTCAAATATTGTTGAAAATATAATATTTTAGTTTGCCAAAAGTAGAGTTTCCAATTATAAAATTGAAACATTTAGCTGCGTTTAATATGTGAGTAGTATCTATCCAATCCTTTACCACTAAAATATCGGGAAAAATAAAAGACAATTTTAATTGGAAGGGAAGATAAATAAATATAAGTAGAAGGAAAAGAGGCAAAGTAAGATAGTGTTATTGCTGAAAACAAATTTTAGGCCAGGACAAAATCTATCGAGCTTGCCTGCTCAACATATTGAACCATTTTAGGTTACGTTTGGTTTTTTCTTTTATTTTAGAAAATTTAAATTAATGAATATGAAACAAAATTTTGAACTATACCCCCAAGTTGTCGCTTACATAGTGAATAACATGGAGCCATCGACATAGAATTTTTTAAATTTCCAACTGTTACAGTCATATGTAGTTATGCATTTTTAATTGTAAATATATATATATATATGTATATATATATAGAGGTTTATGAAATAAAAAAATTCATACTTTTTGATTCGAATTATGTTGTGCTTTTATCTAGAGAACTGTACCACTCTGCCAATGCACGTTGGTTGCTCTGAAAATTCGTAATTGCTAACAAACACTGCTAGAGAAGTGCTTAAAAAACAAAAGGAACGAGTAGAAAGCAGATAAAATGCTCTCTTTAAAGTAGGTTAAACCAGATGAGTTAACAGGAATGATTAAAGTTATGTGCAAAATAAATGGCATACAGTCGTCTAAAGCTTTTTTTCGCCACAACTTATGAAAAAAAAAAACGTTTGTTTTTAGTGTTTGCAATTTGTTGGTATACAAAAAGAAGTTAGTAAAAGAGTTAATGACATGCTTCAACTTTAAATAATTTTAATGAGGAAATGAAAAACTTTACGAAATTGAACAAAAAATAATCAAATGTTGGAATTAGAAATTTGTTTAGTTTAAATTACTAAAGTTACTTTAAGCGAGTAGTTAGATTTATAAAAAAGTTTTTAAATAATTAAACTTGCTGAAAATAAAATAAGAGATGTTGTAAAATACTAATGAGGCAAAATGCGTGAAGGGGAATACTAAAAATCTCACTGCCGGGCTCTTTTTCTCATTTAAAACAATTTTTTGTATTAAAAACAAGCACAAAATTTTTCGAATATGATATGAGCAAATTATGGCTTTTTTAGACAAATATTTAGAGCCCTCTTAATGGTGACATAGCCATATCCAGATAAAACAGCTGAGCCAACCCAACCTATGGGAATCAATGTAATCTATTAATGGTGACATACTATAACGCCAACGGCATAGCCAAAGAATAGCCGATTAATAGAATTTTGGTTTTTCTGCCAAATCCACAAACAACTGATTGATAGAGCAAAGTGTAAGGAATTTGTTGTTAATGATTAGGTTTACTGTGAACTGCTGGCAATTGTGGTTAGGTATATGGTATTGCTTTGACTATGGATTTATGGATAAGGACGTTTTGGTCTAAGTTTCTTTGTCAGATCGAAGATGAGTTATGGTAGAAAGTTATTTGTTGTTTAATTTTTTTGGAACACACGACCTTAACCGGCTCAAATATGAAATTGATCTAGTGCAGGGCTTCTCAACATTTTTTTTTTAAAAAGACTCCGCGGACTATTTTAAATGCTTCTGATGTCTCGGTGCGGTCGGCTAATTTTTTCTTACTGCGCTTTTATATTAGTTTTAACGGGTACTTTTTTTAATTGATGCGAACAGCGGGATAAAACTTATAATGTTCTAAGAAGAAATTTTTTAATTCCCAAGATGAGGTTTGCTATGGAAAACCCTTCGCGCACCCGTTGATATCTTTCAATGCATTACCCACTTTCTAGAAACTCCTGATCTAGTGAGAAGCAACTATAAGTTTTGCTAAAAAATTTTCTAGGTTGATGTCAGTGAATAAAAATTAAAAATTTTATTTCGGAATTTTTTTTTTTCATAAGAAGACGTTATCTTAAAATTTATGTGATGGTCCGGGCCAAAAAAAAAAAAACGTTGATGCTTGGCTGATATCGTGATTGATATAAACCAATGCTGTTTTTCAGATTATAAGCATTTGACTCTCCCAAGCACAAATAACAGGTAGTCTATGTGTCATATATAATTCTTTGTTTCTACCATGGCGTATGAACATCAATCACTACCATTTGAAAACCAATAGATACCAATGAATGCTGGATAAACAACTTGTATGTCTCTGGATTATTGTAACAAACTGCAAAAACTAAAGAAAGCATAGATAAGAGCCAGAAGTTTAATGAAAGTCATTCAATAAATTTTTTGAATTTTTTCACTTTTGCAAATTTATTTTCGAAGCTTTATAACCCGATGAAAAAACGCAAATATTTTCCAAGCTCTGAACATGCTTTTGATCTTGCATGCTGCACATTCTTTGTTGTTGGTGGTGTATGGTTGTTTTAAAGCTTCTTATGGTTTATTTGTTATAACGCTTCATTAGGCACTTGCCGCTTCATTCATTTTGTTGAGCGTCAGTAATTTTATTTTAAGCTGAAACGTTTAATGTTTTATTTTAAAATCGAAGGCATAAGCGTCGTATGCAGTTGCACAATTTAATTTTACGCTTTATTTATTATGCAACGAAATGTTGGTGCTGTCGTCTTCGGTGTGAGAAGTAAAAAAGATCTGGATGTACAGGCAGGCGAAAGACTATAGATTAAACTCGCTTCTATTTTTACTTTAGTTTCATGAAAGCTTGCAATTATACTTTCAAAGCATTTGGACGTCACCAAGTCGATTGTGAGACCTTGCAATTGTAATTAAGAGACACTTGGCTGCCATGTAAAATAATTTCGATGAATTTAAAAATTATTCAAATTGTTGGCTAGAAAGCTTCCCAACTTTGTACTTAAACAAATAAGTCGTAAAATTTTTGGTCAAAATATAAATTGTTTTTTTTTTTTTTTTTTTTGCAATAGCCTATAGCGAAAATGGAAAACAACTATGTGCACCGCCTTGTGAGTAATATCAAATACTTTTTTTTGATCATTAAACTTCATTTTTGACTAGTAATTCGATTCAATGTACACGAGTCGAAAAAAAAGAAAATGTTTACTGCTCAGTCCTCGCCTGAGGCATTGAGGCTTCAGTCCCATGTTAGAACCTTATATACGATATTACTATGGCTGCCGCAGTCTGCTGTCAACTAAAAACATATTATCGTTCAATTGAGTTTGCCGTTTCACTGGACAACTTTGCTGAATGGATTTAGCAGCTTTTACCGGCGAGACGACAATGCACATTGAAGATTTACAACAAAGTTTTGTATATTTTAGAAATTGCAAACGTCTATGCATACATATGTTCATGTCTAGCCGACTACAGAGATATCACTTTATCTATTCATGTTTGCTGTTCACTTGCCAGCCAGTTAGTTTTACTCGGCTTGTTTATTTATTTATATCTATGCGCTGGGAAATGTTTCATGTTGCTTCTTCGTCGTTTCTCTTAAACCTAACAGCTATCTCAAACACCTGTCAAGTAAAGTAAAATACAAGAAAAACATAATAAAACAAAAGAAAATGCAATTTCGTATTGTTCTCTCAGCAACGCAGACGCTCAAGATATGTACATAAAAAAATATATTTTTTCAAGTGTTATTGTATCGCACCATAAACGGTTGTGACCTGCGCTAAAATCATGTTTATGTATCAATCCCAAACTGCCACTTTACAATGTATTAGACTTTATTTTTCTTTTCCTTTGACTTTGAAATTTCTTTGTATGTGGTTTCTATAATAGAAATGAAAAAGATTCAAAATATAGCCTCTTTTTATTTTGCGTATGATATACATTTTAACTTCGCTCCTATTATTGTGAACACAACTCTAAGTATTTCCAAATGGCCAGAACAATATCGAGAGGGCAAAAAACTCATCTGCTTTGAACAGATATTCAAATTATAAGAGTTCAACGTAAAAATTTCGTTAGAGAGGTATTTTAAGGTATATGTATGTAGATAGTTAAGTACCGAATTCCAGATTTACGGGCACAATAGTGTGAGAGTACGAATTGATTCAAAAAAACTAAAATTTGTTTAATTTCAAAGGCGAGTAAACACGTTCGAAAGACAATTTCGTGACTAGACTTATACAAATTTTCTTTGTCCAGACATAGCGGAAAATAGACAATCCTTAATACAATATGTCAGATTGTACATGAAACGATGAGCTTCTTTAAATGTTAGTAATAAGTATATGCAAACCTTGTTTATTATAGTTACAACTAGTATATATGTATGTGCACACATAGCTCTGAATAAATTTCTACGAATAAATATTCATATCCTATCTTGGCGAGCAGCCAATTATTATATTTTTGATACTCACTCGGGTTGAATATTTAGTTGTCAATCTTCTTTTTTTATTGCCGCCAGACTGTAGAAATATTTTTTGCTTGACTTCATATTTTATTTGCTTCATTCATTGAATTTGCCGCTATAAAAAAAAGTAAATATTTTCTGAAAGCAGAAACATTCATTCATATATTAAATGGCCCCTAACCGTTTGCAAAATTTCAGCACTGACTGCTATTCTTTGGCTTCTTCAAATAAAAGCAGTATTCCACTTAATTTGTTCATACGTCGATCAAATGAAATATTTTTATTTCAATATTTCGTGGTTGTTAATAAACAAGTTGTAATCCTTTTTAAATTTTTTTTTTCCATTTTTTGGCAGAAACATTTCCTTTGTCAGATTTATCTAGAGAAAAACTGGTAGAGCAAATTTTTATGTTAAATTCTGGGTATAGAGCTATCAAAATGAGGAGTACAGCAGCAGAGTGATCAAAAAAATATTTAAAGGAATTTTACAATACTTCATACTAACAATAAATCACGCATACACTTTAATATATATGTCCTTCATATTATCAAAACAAATACAGATGGACACTTTTTTCGCTCTAGCAGCGTTAAAGTTGTGTGTTGTCAATCAACCAACAGACCAGTAAACCAGCCGAATAGTGAGACAAACAGCTAGTCAACCTGTCAGCTTGGTAGGTCAGCGTCGGTATGGCGCGTCAGTAACATGTTATCCCTTAAATTTATTAATTTGTGTGAGCGGATGTTAGCTACGTCAAGCAAAAGATTGTGCCACTTAGGCACGCATGTCATTGCATAGAACCTTACAAAGATATACCAAGCTAATACATACTCGTTTATAGTTATGCAGTTAAAATATATTTTGCGTGATCCCGCTGGGAAAGCATACAATTTATTTTATAGGAAAAAAAAGGAAATTAATCATTTCAAATAGCTCTTAATGTTTTGCGTTCCCTTTTCCCACTGGGATTCTACACATATTCATACATATTCATATAAAAATACAAGCAAGTCTACATTTGACCTTGACCTAGGAGTGGCTCGCTTGAAATTTCATAATTTAATTTTTCTTTTTTTTCATCAGCAGATTGAAAAACACATGGCTCTGTTACTAAAAGATAGCGCACTCGCCGATATGGACTGCGAAGGTAAGCAGCTAAAAATATTTAGCATATTCATAGGCTGCCATCATATCAAATTAAGTTATCTAGTGTATGAATATTAAAATATTTAAAATACGCCCACTCGCCACTGATAGCGCAAACGTGATGAGACTATGCAAGGTATAGAGATATTTTTATAAAAAGTGATATCTGCGTGAATCTTGTTGAATTGTTTGAAGTTTTGAGTCATAGTTTATTTAGAAAATGGTACTTATCTATATTTATGTTTAGATATTCTTTGCTTACATCCGCTCTTCTCACCTCACCTTTCCATGCAAATATGGAGAAAACTGCACATAGCCGACTGTGCTCGAAACATTAGCTGATGATAATGACTGCCTGTCCTTGAGGTGTATTGATTTTGTTGTAGGTTTTCGAAGTCATTCCTTAACAAATTGCAGTTGTATAGCATGAACGATTCAAGAGATATGCAGTACGGAAAATTGGATTTTTTTTCATCTATCGTTTTCTTGAAGTTTTTGGGAATTAACCTTGTCATATGCAGGTCCCTATCGAATTGCAGTCGTGTAGAGTGAATACTTGCAGAGCATTGCATTTTGATAAATTCCATTTGTATGAAAGGTGCGTCACAAATGTTTCAAAATTATTATGTCGGCTTATGACCATGGCTGGAAATTTTTGTTCTAAATTTCGTTTAGATCAGTAAATTAATTTACGGCTCCTCATAAACGGCATAAAAATTCGTACAGTATCATAATGAAGTCTCGTTTCTTTTCACACAGGGATTCGACACCCTTCCCTAGCAAGGACCTAGTTGGTGTGTTTATTAAAACCACTTCGCAAGGTCGAGTCATAGTCATAGAGTCGAGTTCATGCTATAAGCTTAACCATTTTTTTAATCCTTGGAAACGGTTAGTTTTAAGCGGTTTGGACCTGAATGATGTTGATTTTATAAGGATCTGCTCTGTTGAGCAGGTAGAAAGTTGATTTGATTGATCGATTTTTCTCTGATATTCACTCGATTCCATTCAAATTCATGATTTTCGTTAGTATTGCTGTCGCTGCGTAACCGAATTCTTCTTAACAGTAGTAATTTTAAATTAAGTCAAACTTTGCAAGATTGTGCTACTAGCAAAAAAAAAAGCAAAACAAAAAAAAAAAAAAATAAAACAAATAAAAACTGTGATTGGCATAGCATGCCGCACGAATTTAGTTGTGTGTTTGCTGGCAGAGCAACGATATTAACCAAAATGCTTGCCAAATAGCCTGCAAACGTAAAAGTTACAGTTTTATAGTTGATTTTTATCGATAATTACGAAGCTGTAGTTGCCAAGAACTAATTTAAATATTTAACAAAAGTTTGTGTGGAAATGCAATTTTGGCTGATTGACTACTTTCAACAGCACATTCATTTAAGGCCTTTGGCACTTTTGATGCTAACGCTCATGAATGCTGCAACAAAATGCTTTTTGGTTTTCTGAGAAATTCAACTGGAAAATTGACAACTGAGCATATATGTATCTCTATATCAGTTTTGTATCACACAACTCCCATATATGCACAAGAGTAGACTTTTATATAAGACATAATAGCTAAGACAAAAACTTATTTTATTTGTTTACCTATGGCAATTAAACTTGAGTAGCAAATGTCAAATAAAATACCTTCGGGTCGGGTGTCTTGCAATACAACTTCCTGTAAGTTTCCGCAACAACTGATTTCCTGATTCAACTGATTTGCTATATGAAAATTTCCTTCCTGCATAGCACACACATACTTATGTATGTTTGCATAAGTGTGCACTTGCAAAACTTACAAGAAATGGTTGACAATATACTCGTACTTGCCTTTTACTGTCACATAAATAACTAAATGTTTTTGTTATAGTTTTGGTAGTAAAACTTTCACAAAAGTTTGCGTATGTAATGTGAGGCAAGAAACTTCATTCGCATATGTCTCTTCGAACTTCTTTATTAGAATAAATGAATAGAATAGAATAACTTTGTTTTTCACTATTTATGTATATAAATCTATAAAAGCATTTAAAAAGAAATTATTGCTGAATTTAAGCTAAGTACTCAGCACTTGAAGTACATCAACTTTTCAAAAAAAAAAATGACGTGTTTACAACTACAAAAAAAACTGATTAATCTGTAGTTGTATAAAGAAAAAATGATGTAAATTTAAGTTGGGATGCCAACTCAAGATATTAAATTAAATGTCAAAATAAAATAAAAACAGACTTGAGTTATCCCTAAAGGCGAATGGAGAAAGATCATTCAACGCAGAGTATATTGTGGCAGCATAGAAAGGGAAGTATCCTACTGAGTTGTCAGGAACCGGTAGAGATAAGCTTGGTCTCTCTTAGTACATTTTATTGACTGCTCTTAAAGCTAAGAGGGCTGACTTGGGGGATTTGCTACACAAGATCCGAAATCTAACGTAAATCGAAAAGAGTTTTGAAAAATATGTAAAGAAAGGGATTGAATTTAGATGTGTTCCATAAATTTTCCTAGTTGTTATGAGAAAAAGGCAATCATAAAAAATTTTATTATTTTCTGTTAAATTTTTTATTTTGATTACAACTTCCGCAGACACTCAGAGGTGCCTAGTTTGAAATAAACTAATTTAATACAACTACGAATTAAGTTGCAGTTAAAATAAGATTTCCAAGTTTCTGGCAAAATAGCTTTAAGTTCAAACAAGATTAATTTAGAAAATGCATAAGCTGATGCTTGCAAAGGGTCAACTAAAATCCCTCTGCGAATGTGTGGCAAATGTAATTATAAATTGTCTGTCAAAATGAAAATAAACACGCAACCATATCTACAACTCACATTTCATGATAGACTTTCACTTTATTTGTTGCTTGTACGAGTATGATATTCGGAGTTTTATTTTCAAAGCCTAAATAAAAAATACATCTCTATAGGAAACATGCCTAAACTAAATCCATTGGAACATCATTTGCGCTTTCTTAAAGTAGCGTAAACAAAATTTGCACAAGTTTTATAATACTCGTAAACCTAGCCCGTATTTAAGGCGTTCTTTGAAACAGGTCATTTGGAGTGGGAAGTTGTCAATGCTCCAGCCAAAGTTTAAAGCGAATAGCTGTGAAGCGTTTGGCTCTCACCTGGGCGGTATCTATAGTTAACTAAGAAGAAACGAGTTAGTTTATCTAGTCTCGAGCTATTTCTGTTCGGACTTTTGTATATATATTTAGCTTTTTTCCTACAGGGTCAGCACAGTTCACTAATGTCTATTTATGTTACGAGCTGACCCACATAAACATGCAAGTTGAAGAGTTGACTACCCACACCGAGGCATTCAAGCTTAACCACACGTGACTTCTTAAATACACAGTAAATGTTTTAAAGGTAAAATGCTCAAAGATGCTCTAAAATGCAAACATATATTCGCAAAAGCAGTTGTGTTCTTCTCAGCACAACATTCCATACATACATTGGATAAACCACCCACACCTTAACTGCCAGTAGCCTACGTTATTATCCTTGTGGGAAAATTAAAAATTTAGCATAAATAGATGAGCCGACCACAAATACACTCACTTCACGATAAGGTACCCAAAGAGATGGCGAAAGAGCCAGAGACGAGACAAGCTCTTATGAATTGCTTTGTGTGATATGGGATTAGGGGGTACATGGCGTATGAGCAACATTTTTCTTTGAGGTTGTTAGTTAGTATGGATCTGTGAATATACTAAATTAAGTTTTGTAATTATAATTTAAATATTAACACGAAAATTACTAGAAAATGAAGCTAAAATCAACTTTTCAAAATTTGGCGAATTCATAATTTATGATAATTTGAGGAATTTTTGGTTGTGCTTTATTCCAATTTATAGTTTACTTGTTTTATAATTTTGGCTACATATTCATGGGACTTGCAGGACCAAAAGTTACATAATTTAATATATGTAATGAGTAAATCGGTCTAACATTGTTTCCGAAAGAAATGTGATATTCAGGGATTACATATTTTTAGTATCAATTTTGGAGTTGAAGCGCATATATGACAGTATATCCCTTAAAAGGCTCTGACTCCGATAAAAAAGTATATTAGTGAATCGTAACTGAACTGGCATGAACTGGTAAAAATATGTTGAAAGGAACTAGGTTTGAGTTTCGAAGGTGATTGGCTTGTTGTTTGTGTAATATAAATTAACAGCTCTGAGTTTCTCAGGCAGAGTCTTTTATAATAATTCTTCAACTCTTTTCTAAAATAAGAGAAGAAATAATAATTTGAAAGAGCGCAAAATTTCTCTTTTTCCTACTTATCCATGCACGCTCTCAACAGCGGATAGAATATAAATGAAACTAACCTAGGCAAAAGGCGTGCGACGTTGTTAAATTCAAAATCAGTTGTAAGAAGCACAGAGCAAAGAAAACAATCAGTTGGTAAGACGAGAACAGGTTTCTGTGCATATATAATTCTATTTCGACAAATACGAGCTGGTTAGGATGTGTGATCAGTGCATGTGTTTGAATGTAAAACGGCACACAGCTGTGTTGCGAGTCTGCTGCCATGATAATATATTCATTAATAGTGGCTAATAAAAGAGCGGAATGGCAAAGAATTGTTAATTAGTAAATTTAAATACTATAACGTTGTTATTAAAAACGTCTGATGCACCTTTAGGCTTTATTATATGGTGCAGGATTTCGTGATAGAGGTTCCCGAGTTGTATTATAACTTTCCGGGGTGGTGAAATTTGTTCAAGCAAGTGGCTGTTCGGGTTTCTCTAAGATTTTAAAATGTGCTATATTTGAAAGCTTAGTGTCATCGACGTAGTCGCCTTATTTCATGTTCACTCGCGTCATCCATTTGGGAGATTTGAAGTGCTCTTGTTGGTTGGATATTTGATCAGAATTCTGGGACTCCATTGGATTTGGTATTTCTCAGTTCCATTTCTTGAATTTGTTGATAGAAATCTGATGCTTGCTTGTGGTTCATTTTCGGTTATTTTTGTATCCGTCTCAATAGCCATTTTAATTTTAGAAAAATTGAGTTCGTACATAGCAAACGTTTCTGTAAATGAACAAAAGTAATATGAAAAAATAAAAAACGCACATGGAAATCCTAGCAGGTCACCAATTGCAAGTTATTCATTCGTTTAATTTCATAAATCTAAAAATGATTTCAAATGTCCTACTTCACTATTTGACTAATTCCGATTGTCCCGTATCACTTTAAATGAATACACTCTACCCTGATTAGAGCCCTTTGAGGATGCGTTTAATGGGTATGGCTTTGAAGCCCGAAAAATGTCTGCGGATAATGAGCTTATAAAAGCAGCAAAACCTTACCACCATTTATATAACTTTCTGGCTTCATATTTTTGTAGTGTTTGCCACGTGATGAAAACTCTTTTTGTGACCGTTAGTTACGAAATTTGTAAAGGGATTTGGCAGAAAATGTTTGCATGTTCTTACAATGATGTAGTTGTCTTGAAGTTCTTCATTTATTTTGCTTAAAAACCGTAAAAGTGTGAGGTTAAGAAAAGGTGTGGAGAAAATTTGAAGGTCCATTTTTTTCACCTCTACAATAAAATGATTTTTGACTGAAACGCTTTTCAGAAAGTTATTGACAAATCTTTTGAAATTTTTGATTTAATGTTCAATATCATCGCAGTTAAGCAGACAATTCACAAAAAGGAATAGGGACACACACACACAAATGCACATATATTGTGCTGAAAAGCTCCACATATAAACGACCATACATAAATCGCGTGTATTGAATAGAAGAGACGTAGACAAATGTTGCCAACAATTTCTTAGAAACATTAAATATTGAGTAATTTTTATTATGCTCAAACTTTCTGACACCTATGTACATATTCACGAACAGAGAGACTTGACCATAAAGTATTAAATAACTATGAGTACTGTGTTCGAATTTTTATATCTTTGGGCGCGAGGTCTGTATTTATTATCGATTGCGCTACAAGTCAAAATCGGTAAAAAAAACTTACTTATTTACAAACATACACATTTTTCTGTTTTTTTTATTTCATTTACATTTTTCTTACATTCTTACACTTATCAACTTGCATTAATTTGATAAAGTGCGCCAGCTGGTGTGAAAGCAGCGCGTGCCAATTCAAACACTTTCTCGATTCGCCCATTTGGGTTAATGCCTGAAAGCGTCGCATTGCGGCACAATAGTCAGAGCGTGAATTCACAATGTGGCAAAGTCATTGCTTGACATTTTATTTCCTTTTCTGCATTTTCTTTATTTAAGTGAATCATAGCGCAATTAAAGACAATTGAAAAATAGTTGCTTATAAATTAGCTGTGGTTTCAATAGTAGCGTTTCAACTGATCAGCTTGATAATATTTCGTGATGCTTGCAAATGTGAGACAAAAATATAAAGACTTTTGAATAACTACACAGAAATTGGTAATTTTAACCCTTTTTAAATATCATCGGCTAAGAGTGTAGATAAGGCTGCTAGTTCGATAGAGCAGGTTATTAAATTAAGCAGCAGAAAGCAAAATGCCCCCTCCTAGCTATAATCTAAATAATTCAATATATCGTTGGTCACTTTCCCTGAGTGCTCAATAAGATTTGAAAAAGGTTTTTTGCCTGTTGTTGTGTGCAATTTGAGAAATATTAGTTAACATATTTACACCCTAAATTAACGAGACGTAATGTGAATAACGAGAATCATATAACCTTCAACATCGAGTGTTGTAGACTAACCTCAAAAAATATTTTTTCAATTTGCAAATCTGTTTCTAAAATTTAAATTTTGCGAGTTTTGTGTAACTAGGTTTGTCGTTGGCGAATAAGATTTCCTTCGAGTATAAGCGGAGACAAATAGAAGTATTTCCTCTTGAAGGAATTATTTAATACGCTCATTTTATTTATGTTGTTACCTGAAAGCCGCTATAATACCTATGAAATTATCTATAATAATTATTTTTTGAATGGCGAAGTGATTTATTGTAGTTTTATATTTACACATTTCGATGTAAATTTATTCACGAACAACTTAACAAATGGCAGAGTTAACTATTTCTGAATGTACAGTGACGTGTGCGCATAAATTTTCTTTTCGTGTTGTCATTTATTCAGTTCCCACTAGGTATGTAAGTAACGAAAATTTCTTTCCACGGGATTTTCGAAATTCAAAATATGTATGTCACTAAAACCTAAAAATATCTGTGGATTGGTGTTGAAAATTATTTCATTATGGCACCTTGTTTTTAACAAAATTGTGCTATGTTTCGAGTATTAAAAATTTTTTGAAAAATTGTGACATGTTGTGAATTTAATAACTTTCGTTATAGGTAAAAAAATATTTCAAATTCAATGATTTGTTATACATATTTTATAAGGTTGATTAGTAACTCAAAATTTTTATGCATTTCTTCATATACTTGTAGTTACCATTTACTAATGTAGAATTGAACTTTCGGGAAAAAGCGAATACTCAAAATCCCGTCACAATTTTAGAAACTTTACCGCATTAGTCTAGATTCAATGAGTGCTGCCCTTTTGTGTTTCCGTATGAATTTAAAATTGTTACATTTCACACACGTGCCTACATTCATTAGATACTAGTTTGGCTGTATGTGATGTGACATGAATCTGAATAATTCGAGTGCAGGCAAATGACACACTCATACATATTCATTCAACTACAGTTGCCTAACAGGTAGGCATTTGGTATTTTCCCACACAATAACAAACTAAACATATTTACATATTTATATTCATTCAATTTATGTACCGAAATACATACAAACAAAACCTATGTTGGCACATTTAACTAATGCCGGCACAGACATAGCAAATGTATTTAGACTGATGTGCTTGAAAGTTGACTGACTGACAGTGAGCTTACGGGTAGTCAAGGTGGTGAACTGGCAAACGTGTGTGGCATTTCAAATGTTACAAAGAATTTGAATCCAATAACAAACACTGCAGACAAGCAACAAACTCAATTGAAAGAGTGATGTGGCAAAAAAGCATACATACAATCTGTCCATACATTAGAATGCAGCTAGGAAATTGAATGTAGAAATAAATGTGGAAAGTAATGAATGAATCTAAAAAAAGAACACCTATAAAATGTGGCAGCACAGACGACGTACTTGAACTTTGAATTGAAATGAGCGGAAGTACAATGGACTGTATAGCGGAAATTATTATAAAGTTTGTTTGTATATGCTACGTACACTTCGACGCGCAGGTTCATTAACCTCATGGCAGTATGGTATGCAGAACGTTATTTTGCGTCTCTTTTTAAATACATTGGCCGTAATGATAATTAAAATTATAATTAAGCTATTTACTATGACAATTCTGTAAAAATGGTGGAGAGTAACAAATTTCGTTAGTTACTGAAAATTCTATTTCGCTAAAAATGTTTAATGGCATCGGCAATCGCTATGAGATAGGCGTATTTTTTTATATAAATTGTATCCTTTGTTTAACTTATCCACAGTCGGTATTGCGACGGCAAGTAATCTAATGATTAACCTAGAAAGTTGCATGGGTTATATGTGGTCCTTCCTATTTAAAATCATCCTGTTAAGATTTTGCGCAGAGAATTGAATTATATCAAATAAATGCTGCATACCTGCTAATGAGATATTCCAATTGACATTGAATTTTGAAACACAATAATGTTACGTATACGCCCTGTCGCACTCGTGGTGTTTAAGTACTGTCGCCTTAAAAATTGTGCTTATTTCTACTAACATTTAAATCATTTTTATTGGTCATTGACATCCCACATACTACCAACAACTTTTGTGCTTATACAGAGTTCAACACATAAGAAGGTGTTTAGTACAACATATGTATGTATTTATTCAGATTCAACCACAAACAATTTATTTTAAATTTTGTTGTATTGTATTCTATTTAAATTTTTTTCTGTAGTTGCAATTCATCATTTTTTATTTTATTTGATTTTATTTAACTTTATTTTATTTTATTTTATTTTATTTTATTTTATTTTATTTTATTTTATTTTATTTTATTTTATTTTATTTTTTTTTATTTTATTTTATTTTATTTTATTTTATTTTATTTTATTTTATTTTATTTTATTTTATTTTATTTTATTTTGTTTTATTTTATTTTGTTTTATTTTATTTTATTTTATTTTATTTTATTTTATTTTATTTTATTTTATTTTATTTTATTTTATTTTATTTTATTTTATTTTATTTTATTTTATTTTATTTTATTTTATTTTATTTTATTTTATTTTATTTTATTTTATTGTATTTTATTTTATTTTATTTTATTTTATTAGAAATACTGACTGGTTCCAGTCAGTTCTTGGGATTGCTAAAAGCCTACCATACATGACTTAAACCAGCGATGCCCAACTTTTTGTTTTAACTAATACACGTGCAGAATTTGCCTATCTCATAAGGTAGGAAAACAAAAAGTTGGGCATCGTTGATTTAAACACACGGGGCCACCATCTTAAAGTTTGTTGAATCGAAAAGTGATGAATACTAAATTGAATGCAAAGAACATTTTTCAATTATTTCAAAGCAATCAGGTCGCATAGCTTTTCCTCATTTCCTAGAATTATCGTAAAATTAATAAAAATCAATCTTTCAATTTAATGGGGTGTAAGTAATACTTATTTTCAATGTTTATTATTTCCTAAGCCAATAAATCTCGCACGCGCCAATTTATTTGCCAGTCAATTTGTCTGTTTTCACAAGTCAGCTTGAGTTATCATCAACAAATTAGCAAAGGGGAAAGAAACTCATACAATTTGTATTCAGGAAGCATACATGAAAACACACATGACAAAATATTCTTACATGAATACTTTCACAGCTTATGCTAGCAAACAACAAAGCGGAAAACACGTAAAAGTGTACCACTCAATATCAAGGATTCAGGGTTTGAAGGCTGTGAAAGTTTTATGTCAACAAAGTCGCAAACAAATGTTCAAAGCTTTAACTTTTTTCTTGGCGAATGAATGGCAACTTAACCATAACATTCTTATGTTTCTCGTAATACAATATGAGTTCAGTGAGTTCAATACGGCGCTATTTTAGGACTTGCAAATTATGTTTTAATACTCAACTTTAACTGTATGTAAATCCATATTTAACGTTACCCATTAAATATAATCTCGCGAATTTGAGATAATGCTATTGTGCTTTTTTTATTTACAGGATCTGACGACTACCAAAATGTTGTGCCACATATAGAAAAGGAGGAACCACACTCATATATATAAAGTTGGGACGATAAATCTTCTCCTACTGGAAATTAAAGCTATTGCCATCGCATACCTATTAAAAATTATCTGCTCTGTGCTCAACAGCGTGTAGTGATTTCAGTATTTTTTAGACTTTTACAAAATAAAGTTTTTATAAAATATACAAACTAGTAATTCATGACTAGTAGACGAGTGCCCAACTAGTTACCTGACTAGTTGGGCTTGGTTCCGATACTAGTCGTAAATTAATTTGCAACTTGATTGCATTGCTTATACGGAATGTGATACGTGTCAGTAAGTATATAATATTTTAGTAAATCATATTTATACAACATTTTCAAACACAACAATTTTTTCATCAGTCATTTATGTTATATCTGACCAAGGATTTTCACACCAGCTGATTGAATGTGATTCCTCTCACCTCTCATTATTCATTTTACTACATTCCTACATTCTGAGCTGCTGTAATCCGTGACATAATATAAAATTTGTATCGAAAAAGACTCGCAATGTTTGGTAATGAACATAAAGGTCAGAAATATGAGGAGAACTAACTGAGAAATCTTTAGTCAGAAATTAATTCTGAATCCGTTTAAGATACCATAAGCGAATACTGGCCAACCAACTTACATCTGCCGTAATTAGTGGTAATATTACAGAAGTTTTTTTGTAGTGATACATCTATGTATGCATGCCTGAACTCCCCATCAGATTCTCTCTTATCCGCACATGCGTACAACTACCTTTCATACTTCTTAGAGTCAGTGCAACGTTAGCCGGCACGTGATATTTGTTTACTCAAACTCACAGCGGCAATCAGTTAAATAAGACCAAACAAACCAACGAACTCTTTTAATAATGCGTATGTATTGGTGTAGGTGCTCGTGTGCGAAAATTTGTTCTGCGGTTGAGGCTGAGATGCTAATAGCTACATAAATAGTGAATCTAATATAATATTACGTTGTTGTTGTAGACCACGTGGCTGAACGTTGTGTTGCTTGGTAACCCAGTTTTCACAGTATTTCAATACAGTACGTCGCCTAGTCAAGGACTCAACTGGACTACATCAAAAGGTTTACGACACAGAACTAAATATAAACATTTGTTGAAAAGATACATATGTATATGTATGTATGTACATTTTACATATGTGAGAGTATATAAATATGTATTCATGTGCATCAAATGTTAAGATCGGGCGTGTTGTGGTTTTGTGTGACGACTTTGTGACAGGTGGTTACTATACGTTCACACTTGCCTTTATACAAATGTGTGTGCTATATTTCTGTGGTCATAAACAATAACAGCTTAAGTGGACTTAAGAAAAATTGTGTATTCTAACCTATTCCTACGAGATTATTTATCGTCTTACAAAACTTTTAAGTACATATTAAGATTCCAGATTTCAGAAGATAGCTACATAGTAGAGACGTTGATTTAACTCTACCTCTTCTAGGAAATAGTCCATCGTATGCGATTGTGATATGCCGGCTTGGGCTTTTATTGCTTATGATCATAGATTTAATAAAGCTACATTATCGCTTCTTAACATGGAATTTTACCTTTAACCCTAAGGTGGCTCCTCCGATAAAAAATTAAAAATTTAAATAAACCCTTCCTGGGGTACAAATTTTAGTACTGTGGGATTAAAATTATTATAGACGTTGCTTTGTAGATTTGTTTAAAATTTCTCAAGGTACAAGGTAAAGTGGCACCACCCGGCTGTTCTCCCACATACATACCTTCAAAACCAGGAAGGATAAGGTAAGCGTGGTCTTTGTTTTTTACTTTCCATTTATGTACCGAATTCAGAGTGAGGCTGTAAGCAGGTTTTCTGAGTTAAGTCCTGAACGATAACTCGTTGATTTGCATTTGGTCTCTATGAATACCTTGAAAATGTTGCGATTTAAGAAAATAAATTCCCTTATGCGCGTGGCCGTGGCCAACATACATATTCACATGAACGATTGTAATTTTCTTTGGTAAATGCTTAAAACCTTTTTGGGCTTAGTACTCAACCTGCACCTGAAGCATGTAAAATTACAATGTGAATTGGACTGTATTACGAGTACTCGTACAAAGGGAATTAACGATTGCTTTTGCAGCCCAAAGCGTGTGCTTTTTAATTAGTGTGGCTAATTGCCTATCCCGCGGCAACCGGTTTTAAGGATATACATACGAAAAAGCGTGCACTGTGCATATGAAACATAGCTAAGTTAAAAGCTTCGTTGGTCCAAGAAATGTTGAAAAGTAAAAAATATCGTTTTAAGTAAGTTTAAGTATTTTGACCATTTAGCAGTTCAATGAGTTCTTTCAATGAGAGTACATTTACTTCCGCTAGTTGAGGTACAAATTATTGTAATATCGCTTGTAGACTAAGAGGTGCGATATAAAGACAGTCTGGAACTAATGCTGCTGGGATTTCAGTTAATATCATTTCAAATATCTTGCAATAATAAGACTAAGTAATAATATTTTTAATTGTGTCTTCATTTACTCGCTTGCTTATAAAACCCGAGGTATTTGTAAAAGAACAAACGATCAATTAAATAACTCACCGTAAAATGATAATAAAAACAACAATTAGTGATAATCAAGTAAAGAGCGAGAGCAGTTTTCTACATAATAAATAGCACGAACAAATACAATTAGAAGTACCAATAAAAATATGTACGAAGAAAGAGAAAGCAACAGAAATAGCAAACAACAATACAAAGCGAATGAGTAGCCAACCACGGGCGCTTAAGTAGAATTTTCTTTTGTCCTCAACTTAATTGCGGTATCTTTGAATGTTTACCCACTTGATTATGTGCATGAGCACAGCACATGAGTTCCACCCGAATACAATGCGGCATGTGGCACACGCAACGTAAAACGCGGCCTAAGCCAACTTGATTGTCACAAACATACCGAACTACATATAAGTAGGTAATTGCAATTGAAATTGTAATGCCAGTTCGCGATTGCATGTGGCTGTTGCATTTACGTGACTTGCATGTGCAGTGTTAACACCAGCGCACAAAAACAAAGTGTCCACAGGAATGTGCATGCGGTTACTTCTGCGTGTGTGTCTTGTTGTTTATCTGTTGGCCCGCACTGTGGTCTGAATGTGATGGTTCAAGTACCGGGACAATGACATCAAAATGTTCAAAAATTTAGTAGTGGTCGGAAATGCTACGAATGCCTTTCTGCAAAATTTTTATTAAATATACATATATATACAGCTAATTTCTGTGCAAATATAACCTTAATATGCTTATTTATTATATTTTAACTTTAGTCTCAGACTTCATCAGCATATTAGTGTTGCAGTTAAATCACTTGATTGTGAGCTGTTTTATACAAAAATTTGGCCTTTGTACACCATGCACTTGATTACTTATTTATGCTTTATTTACTTATGTAGTCATCATGTAGTATTTTGTATTTCATACACGCTCAGTATTTTTGCCAAACGCTATTTAATCACGTACTATCTGCAATCACGCTAGCTTTCTTATTTGTCTTTAATTTGTAAATTCATTTCGCATTTTGTCAAACTAAAAAATATTTGCATGGCGAACTCTTTAGTGATCGTACAAACATATTCATATTTAAATAAAAATTAATATATACCACTAAAAGGTTTGACATTTTCGAGGTCGAAGAGCTGAGTATAAACGATTTGAACTGAGCTTTAGAGATTAGACTGGACCGAACAAATTTTATTTGCTAAGATTTTCTGATTTAAGTTTTAATTTCTTTTCTTTTTACATAGAGTTTTACGGCTTTACGTGAAATGAGAAACTACAATTGGTTTACGGTTATTTCCTTTGGAATGTCTCATTTTACTAAAATTTTTGGTGGAAAGGTTTATGACGACTATCTTCAAATGAAGAGCTAAACAAACCCGTCTTAAACCTCTGTACATACTCAAAAAGTTGCGATGCAAGCTAAGAAGGGAAGATAAAACTGTTTGATTTTATCTCCAATAACCATTCAATTTAATGAACTAACTGAACAAATTTGAAGGTTAGATCTTGGACCACCACGTTATTACAGTGGCAGTCCCCTATAACTATTGAAAAAAGAAAACAAAAACACCAATTGTCGACATCGCCTTTCATTAAAGCTTCGCTGTTTATAGGTACTGACGACTTGATCTGAATCGTATCAAAACTAACCAAACAGTTGCCACGCTGAAAGCTCAAAATAAAATTCGATGAACTTCAATGTGAAAAACACAAAAACGAAAACACTTCAAAAAAATGAACACAGAGCATTTCAAAGGCGTCAAAGCTTTTAGCAGTTTGGGGATTGACTCTTCCACTGTAAAGATCAAAGGTTGAACTGAATTGCGCTGATGAAACATGCAATACTTTCTGCCTTTGAAAGGCGGTCGATCGTTTAAATTGATGGTTGCAAGAGAAGCCGTCATACGCACAAAAGGGTCAGATAAACCAAAATATATTGCATACGTGCAGATGCAAAAAACAACAACAAAGATGTAAATGTGTTTTTGCTTGCAAAAAAGTATATTAAAACGATATAAAACAAATATATTCTTTAAGCAGAAAAGATTATTTTTACTTTTATATTTTAATTTTATTTGGGAAGCTTAGTATTGGAGGACAGCTAAAATATGGTCAAAGAAAATCTGAGCGAAACCCTTAATGCCAAAGTTTATATATATTATATCTATGTGTAATGTGTGAAAATCACTGAGATCGGACTAACAAATCATATAGCTCCCATGCAATCGATTATTACTGTAAATTGGGTTTGGGATATGCATCTTGAATTGAACACGTTTTCAGACTTTTTACTAACTGTGAGTAAGGATAGGACACTTGAGACCATAATGAGTGTTCATGAAAAGTATAAAGCCTACGTCATGAAATTTAAGTTCAGATAGTGTAGCAAATACATTGGATATATCGTTTTTTCGGCCTAACCTGCAAAGTTATATCGAAAGCCCAAATCCTGAAACTAGTCACGCGATTGTAAAGTTAGATCCTGGAATGGTTGAAACGAAAAAATAAGCAACCCTAGTTATCACCGCTGCTTTAATTCTGCTTTTTTTTTTAATTAATTACAGCACGTGACTTATTTTTTTCGAAGATAAAATATTTTTGTTTCGTAATTTTGATTCAGTGAAATAATTACAAAAAATGTTTAAGGAAAAAAACCCATTGGAATGTGTTTGATTATTTTAAATTAATTGAATGTGGCGATTTTATTTACAAAAGTAGAGTTGAGTGATATGGGATTTAAAAATGCGGTGACTCTGATAGTCAACTGTTCATGGGATACAAAAAAATTGTTTGAATTATTTCAATCCGACAGCATACATTCAATTCTCAATGCACTGATATGTTTTGCTTTCGAATTTTCCTTTGAATCCCATCTATGAAGATTACGTACTAAATTTGTAAAGTAGGTATAGGAACTTCCAAAAGTTACATTTAGTTGTTTTTAAAAAGCTCATACTATTTCTATGGAAACGCGCCAGTGAGGTTTCCTGAGCTTATATTCCAATAAACTAAATATCTTTTCTACGAAGCTATATTATCTTTTCAACTCATAAAGTATAAAGAAAAAAGTTGCAGACAGAAATGCGCTACTTGCATTGTTTGTATGAAGCGTTGCCTAGCATCAGCTCATTCGAATTGGCTTTTGTTCATTTTACAGCTCGCAGTCTTTGTAAAAACTAGCAGAAAACAAATAAAGTAACTAAAAAAGTTGTAGCACCGCATGTAATAAGGGAATGGTGTATACTAAGCCGCCTCACGCTCCAAACAAAAAAAAAATGGGCATGCTGTTTCCATCGGAATTATAAACTTCAATGTATTCTTAGACCTTGGTCAAAATATTTCAAAAAAATATTAAGATTTACCGTAGCTAAAAATATCGTTTTTTATGTATAAAAGGAGTATGAAAAAATATTTTTTAATAAAAAGCACCTGACATGATGAATTAGCTGGAGTACAAAAGGTAAGCATAAAAAAGTTTGAAAGTTTTATCAAAGCAATCCAAATATTGAGATGTATGATGCTGTTTTTGATCATATTTCGAGGGGTAGGTTTGTGGAAAACTTTAATAACTCGGCCAATATTGACGGATTTAGACGATTAGGGTATCATTTGAATGGGATTTTTGAGACGTTGTCATTTCTGCAAAATTTAACAATTTTTGGTCCAATTTTACACATTGGGAATATTAGTACACAGGTATACAATAATAGTATTGAGACAATTTTTAAACTTTTTTATGCGTACCTTTTGTACTCTATCATCTCAGATGCTTTTTATTATAAAATATTTTTTAATACTCCTTTTATACATAAAAATGGATATTTTTAGCGTTTTTTGTAACGAGGTTTAGCTCCGGTAAATCTTAATATTTTTTCGAAATATTTTGGGGGAGTCCTTAGAAAAGAGTGAATTTGGAAATTCCCGTGGAAACAGTGCACCTTTTTTTGGCGAGGCACCTTAATGTATACCCATACATATGTTCGAGCTGGTGGTTTTATATGATTTGAAAATGCGCAAGAGTAATAAATTTGGTAGTTTGTTTGAGAATGATTTCGGTTCACTTTGAGAAATGCGGATTTTGTGTCAATTGCAGACTATTGATTCAACATTATTTCTGTGATACGAAAACTCGCCATCCAATTATCTGGAAATACTTCTGCTGCCTTATTAAACTTTTGATTTTAAAACGGATTAACCTGTTACTTACCATACCGACTCAGTAGAATCGTGACACTTTAGAAACTGATTTCAAATGATAGGTCCTTTCTCTGACTTGAAAATCTGCAAGTATTTTAGCCCATAAATCTAATTCAGCAAAAATGCATCTTTCTTAGGAAGTGTTGTCTAATGGACTAATGTCAAAATCGTGCTTCTAACTGATAACCTCGTGCTGATATTGAGCTGGTAAGAAAGTAAATTGGAAGTTACTCCAGAATTAAGGAATTGTTTGTAAACCCGTCTTCCTTGTTGAATATTCCTCTATTGGCCCACATGAATGAAATCTTTAGCATACTCAGTTGCAGCAACTGACTATAATAAGTGAACAGAATGGTAATACTGGAAGAGATCCGCGTTATCAGCAGCCCCTTGAAAATTATAGCACCACAATTTTGAAATTACAGTTGAGTTCTTCAGAATAGACAAATATAGAATATATTTCACAGTAAAGTACGTAAATAAAAAGGCTATTCACAAAAGCAACGTACAAAAGGTAGAAAAAACCAATAAGCAAACCAAGGTCGGTGAAAACCGCAAAACAGTGCTGGCATGTAAAGCGAATGAAATGCGAAAGCAATGTAAAAAAATTAAATGATCTGATACATACATACATATAAAAAACCATCTAATAATACATACGTAACGCAAGTTTTAAGCAATATTCACCGCTATTTAAAGCGGGTTGTTGACTTTTCGTTATTTTGCATGCACATTTTTTTCCATCATTTTCCTTCATACCTGCACAACTTTAAAATTTCGAATTTGCCTTTAAATTGTGACCGCACTTCCGCGAACACGAAGGTAATTCATTTGCTTTATGTAACCTTTTGACATTTTTGTATAAGTGCTTGTGGGGCAGATCAAAGCGGGTATACACACTAGGGTAATTATATTAGCTTTCAGTCGCACGCTGGGATTGAAATTAAGGCGGTGGCAATAAAGGTGAGGGTACCCTGTCTACTATGCTTTGTTTTTGCAGATGAAAAGAAAATATGAATAACAACTAAGGACGCATAAGTTCAGTTGAAGCTGAATATTATATAACTTGATCGTATCTACTTTGGCTAGGAAATTTTATTTTTGTGAAAAGTATTAGCCGCATTTTCTCAGAATAGAGATAGTTAATGTGTGCGTGACTAAAATATATATTTTTTTAATTGTATTCATATTATTTTGCGAAGTGCCGAAAAAGTAAGACTTTTGGAGCAAAATAACCATTTTAAGTTATCTATCATTGCTAGTTAAGCCTTTTTTGAATTGATTTCATTTTTGTAAAATATTTAAAATTAGCAATTTTATTGTTGTTTTTCATCTAATAAATAAAAATAAAAAAAAAATAATCGCTATGCCTTGCATGTTGAACAGGGTATAAACATATCGCATTTAACTGTGAGTAGGAACAAAAACTTAATTGATTGACTTGTGTGTCTGCACGCTTGCATGTCGGAAGTGCATGGGCGTATAAGCAACGGAGAGGGTGCGCTTTAAAAAATTGTTGGCGTAATATATGCTTATCAGCAGTGTTGTTATTTGGCCATACGTATAATGTTCTATAAGAAATAATAAGTTAAAAACTAAAAATTAAAGTAAAAACAAGTAAATAAAGAAGCTCGTAGGCTGAAGTTAATATTTGGCGGTTGCGTAAATTCCTTTTCTGTAAAATTATAGGACAAGGCAGTTTGAAAGGCATGACTCAGTATCAACGACGTATGTATGCAAAAACAGGTGTGGTTTATTCGAGAGAATAAAGTTGTTACCCTTGTCTTTTATACCAATGGCGTTTATTGAAGCAAAGGCGGGCTCCTCTTTCTAAGTCGGGTTATGCGAAGAGGTGAAATATTTCCAATTATCCTCCGTTTTCATTGAGAAGGGATGATTGTCGTGGTTTGTTCTGTCATGTTTACTGTGTGTTACTGTCAACATTCAATTTGAATACATTTTTAATTTACCTTTTTAAGTAGGCTTTATAACATTATTTGTTTGTTGTTGTTGCTTTTGTTGTTATTATTGTAAAATCTATATGAGTTTTTATTTTTTAGACCTTTTGAACTTCATTACAGAATCAGTCATTAACTGCAAAAGGCTGCGTGTTAGGGATTTACAAATTGGTATCTTTGCTTAGTCAAAATTCAAGAACATGCTCTTGATGGATCCATTTTCCATAAAATTAACCATTTTGTATTTACAAACCCGCGTACTCGAGATACAATTTGGTAAAATGAATTAACGAACGCTAGCGCTTTTATATATCCCATAAGCTGGCATCTAGCTAAGCTATCATGTAAGTGTCATAAAAGTTGCATTTATTAAGTCATTTTAATTATTCTTACCCATTTATGGTTGCTGTTACTTTGAGCACATATGATAATGGCTGTACTTTATGGGTCCACTTCATAAAACTTATTTGCTGTCACTCTGAGACAAAAAGTAATTGAAATTGAAATGCATAAGTGTGGAAGTGTGTGAGTAGCCTTCTTCATCTCGCTTTTATCTGCACTTCAATTTGTGAATCTCTCTCCGTCCCACTCTTTTAAGATTTGTTATGTGAACGATGGAGATAAAAATGTTAAAATTACTTGTTGTTAAACTTGTGATCAAGCGAAAACGAACGAATGAAGTAGTATTCTTTTGTTTTAGTGCTAAATGTGAGTAAGTACAACATAAAAGTGTGTGTTAGTAGAAGTTTATTAATAATATTGCTGGTGGAAAGACAATAGCGTTGTTGTAGATATGTATTTTTACAAATATTTTTTTAGATTTCAAACTTACAAGTACTCTTGTAAAGATTTTTCAAATAGCTGATGATGAAACCCTTACGAAATATACGAACTCTTGCAGCAAGCTCTGAAGAATACGCACCCATAAGTAATTCGGTCATTACTTTTGTTTTTTCGTGCCGGCTTAACCTGATGTCAACGTTAATCCACTTGTCCTCGATACATAATTTAATTTTGCTTCTCCATTTTTCGTAATTTTACCTCTCTTCACCACGACTAAGTGTGAAGCAACTTCCTTCGTCGCATTACCTTTGAAACAGTGTAATTAGCACTTTTCTGCATACGTTAATAGAAGTAAGTGAATGCAATAACAAAAAAAATTGCCAGGCACGAGTTTTCATGGATAAAGTGAATGCGCCTTGCCAAAGAGGTATTTATAATTTTTATATTTATGTGAGTATATAAGAAGTTACTTGTACATTTAGGGATTTGTGGCACATGTGGAATTGTGTTTTTCTATTTTTGGTTGCGCTTTCACTGCATACAATTCAAAGTTCACTTAAGTGCGAAATGCTATTTTCCAGTCTAGCAATTACCGGCTTCACCACTGCTTGTGATGTTGTTGCTTTTTCGGATATTGTTCTGACATCGTATAGCATTTGCAACTACTCCTTTTGCGCATTCACTTTATACATTGCAGATACACAAATACATACGAATATAATTGTGAAAACAGGCACACAAAGTGAGTTTACGCAGTATAAAGCTAAACAGTCGCGTCAGTCAACGTTTGCTAAGCCGGAAAAAAGTGAATGTTAACATGAATGTGTACGAATGTAAAACAGCGTTCTTGAATTGCCGAAAAGTCAGGCAGCCGGTGTTTGCATTTTGCAGTTCTTGAATAATTGACGCCCTGCCCTACCAACCATGGCTAACCATGGTGAAACTCTGATTCCAAAAATTCACAAATTTTTACTAACACCAACGCATATTTTTAGAATTTGTATGGAAAACGACAAGTGCCTAAAACTATGCCTCACACTTACACGCAAAAATCTTTTCAACATGGGTAAAAAGTGAACCTCTCTGAACAAAATTACCCACTTTTTTATCCTCTTTTTTGGTAAGCGCGACTCGATGATTATCCAGATTTTTATCCGATCATGGTTGGCAGGGTGTTATAAATAATCATTTGTACTACTACGCCAATGTGAATAAAAATAGCAATTTAGGCTCCTAAAAATATACAACTTCTTCTTTAAAATCAGCTGCTTTTTATACCTTTCATGAACATGAAATGGTATTATAACTTTGGTCCGATGTTTGTAAGTATGAGAAGAAGAAGAGATAGACAAACCATTAAGTATACCGAAATGGTCAGGGCGACGAGCTGAGTTGATTTAGCCATGTCCGTCTGTCTGTTTGAACGCAAACTAGTCCCTCAGTTTTACAGATATCTCGATGAAATTTGGTATGGGGCCACCATTTTGTATTATATTAATCATTTGTCGGAACCAGTAAGATCGGACCTATACAACGCATAGCTCCCATACAATCGATTGTTCCGATAAATGGGTTTTGGCCTATAACTCTTGCAATCAAAAGCTAGGAGAGCGAAATTTTGCAGGTTAGTACATATTATATCTGTAACCTGTGTAGTGAAAATCAATCAGATCGGACCAACAAAACATATAGCTCCCATATAATCGATAGTTTCGATAAATGGGTTTTGGTCTATAAATTTTGCAGTTAAGAAGCTAGGAACGTAAAATTTTGCAAAGTTGGTACTTATTTATAAATGTGATGTGTGTAATTAAAAATCATACAGATCGGAGTAACATAACATTAAGCTTCCATATAACCGATTGTTCCGATAAATGTGGTTTGGCCATGTAGGACACTTAAAAAATATATGCGTATTCATGAAAGGCTTAAGCCTTCGGCACAGCCGAAGACAACCCTTTCCTTACTTGTTAAATCTTAAACGGTAAGTATGGTATGGTATATATGGTTT